>LR736879.1:1063357-1123831 GCA_902654985.2 Oryctes borbonicus | reverse complement strand
GATGACGCCGGGTAGGCAGAAACATGTCCGTGTGTTAGTGTATTTTTCTCTCTCTCCTTTTATTGCGTTTGCCGTGAATTATTCCATTAATACCATGAGGAAGCTAAGCTATCTTAGCATTATTTTTTGGTTATGAAAAGTAACTTTAAATAAGATGGATATGCACAATTAGATATTGTGAAAGTACTTTAGTCTAAAGAGATACTTTCCACCCAGTCTCACGGACGAGAACATTTGTTGAAGTAGGCTTCTTGCTTCTTATCCAAATATAAATCATTTTATACTTGTAGTTGGAACATTTTTAGTACCCACACAAATAGCAAATGGAGATCCGGCAAACAATTTGCTTTTGAGTCTGTAACACATTAGATCAGTGAATAAGTGGCTGATGTCGTTTACACGCACTAAAACAATTTATTGTTGAAGCAATCATGCATACTATAATCAATAGCAACAATTCAATACAGCAAAAGCGTGAAACTAAACCTCAGACCACCTATGTGTAGTACAGAATAAATCCTTCAGTAAGCCCTACCAAACCTATCTTCGCAATTTAGAAAACGTATGTCATTCAAGATATTGCACTTCTGTTGTTCCTTACAAAAACTATTCTTTAGACTTTACACTTTGAAAGCAGCTCATTGCTCACCTTGGAATAATAACAATTAGATCTATGAACAAATCATCATATTGTAGTGTTTACCTGCATAAAGCGTATGCCTCAACACACCCATTTTTTTTTAATTTTAAGAAAATCTTATTTATCTTCCCATGTTTGTCACACTGCGTTTAAACTACTAAATAACTTTGCTCTGGTTATAAGAAGCGACAGCTTATAAGACCTACCTCTATATTTGGAAGCGAGGTACTATTATTAACTTGACGATTCCAACTTAAATCGACTTTTAAATTTCAAGATGCATTCGTGGATTAGCGATTCGTAAAATGTCACCGAAAGTATTCACATGTGTACTATAACAAAATAAAATGTCACGTACATGTTAAATATTGATTTTACAAAGCTTTAGGTGTGCACAACATTGGAAGTGTAAATAAACAAAATTTCGAAGGGAGTTCTTAAATAACTTTGGGCTGAAGTCACGTTAGATTTTCTGCGGTAAACTTCGTGAGAGAAACATACAGAGAATTTGTTTGAAGAAATAGTGCTGTAACACTTTGAATACGCGCACCATTGCGCTCGTAGTAATACAGCTCCTGACTTTTCTACCCTCTGACATAAAGACGTTCAATATCAGGAAAGAAATAAAATGATCTTTTATTACAAAGGAACAATATATCTGATTCTAACATATGACAAATTTCCACAAAGAAAGTGAGTATAAAGTATGATTTTCTCCATCAATGCATCTCAGTTTTTCTACATAAAATGTGAGAAATATACGTTCCACATTTAAATTGTTTTGGTTAAAGTTTATTTCTCCTTATTCCAAGAAAAAAGGTTAAGGTATACAAAAAGCATAATTACGGAAGTGTACAAAAGACATTGACGAAATTGTTAAAAAATAGTGTTATTTAATTCCCAAGATTCATATATTATGTAACATTGTGAAGTGGTGATAAGATCTCTTTACAAGCAACCCATGCTAAATGATAAATTTTTATGTTCTTCTGGTCTGTTCTAGTGGTGCCTATGTTTATTTACAATTTGCAACATTGCAATTTTTAGCTTGTAAATGCGACACGTCTTAGAAACTTAGTACATACTTAGCAACACTCTAAACATGAGGTGTAGTTGACAACTGTCAAAACAAAACTCTCAGATCAGAGTATCGCCAACGTTGTAATTGTAATATATGGCAGTATGTATATCAATATAGAAGGGTACAGAACAAAGATGCTTAACGTCAAGTTGCTATTGGTACAGGAGATTGTTTTAAGAAAATCGGTAATAGTAGTTTAGCAAACGTAACAGACCTATGATGTACCACTTGTCAATTATATCCAATTTAATTGGTAGACACGTATATAAAAAAGACACCCAACATCGAAGTGAAAACCATTAGCTTCAGCGATGAAGTTAAATACTTGGGAGTCACTTTCGACAAAGAACTAACATGCAACTCCCACTTATCCAACTTACAGGAAAAAGCCACTGCGGCGTCACTAGTATGTCGTAGATTGCTCGGCAAGAACTGGGGTCTTAAATCCCAAATAACCTTCTGGTCATATACGGCAATAATTAGGCCTATGATCGCCTATTTGGTAGCCCAAACCAACTCCAAAGCATCTACAAAATCAAAGACTTGCATGTCTCAACATTACAGATGTGAACCGAGCCTGTCCCATAGGAGCGTTGAAGACCCTGTCGTGGTTAACGTCATCTATATTGAAGCAGGTTATACCCACACTCTTTGCAGAATGGATACTATAACCTGGGCATATTAGAGGGCATCTCAAAATCCTCCAAAATTTTGATCAGATTTATAAGGTGGGTATCAGGGCAGCCTTAAAAGAAAAGAGGTATTCTGGCATAGTACACGGACGACTAGAGAATAAAAGGTGTTGAATCAGGTACAGGATCCATATCATCCGGTTTCCAAAAGAGCCACATAAAACAAGCAAGAGGGATGGGAGGACAATCAAAGGGCCTGGTACTAGGAAAGTGTTCCAGGACAAAAACAGGCGAAAGCACCCATATCAGGTTCGCCAAAGGTAGCAGAAGTAGCGCTATTGTACAGCAAAGGGAACCTGAGACTACTGGAAGGATTTCTGGCAGGTCATGTAGCTCTTATAATTTATTCAAACTATGTAAAGGTGAAGGTCAAATCTGTCGTCTATGCGAAGAAGATCTGGAGGCAGCAGATCACATTGCAAGAAGAACCTAGCGTAGCATTGAGAGCACACTGTTACAATCGATCTAGCAGCAGCAGAGACTAAAGGCATCTGTGCTATGGCCCATGGGTTTACATCACGTGGCAAGTAGTACCACCTAATGTCCCCACTACAGTATTCTTTTCTTTGTTAAATACTTAGCTATTAAACCGATGTAAACGAAATCTCACAAAAACACTGCGGACACATTAATATGAAGCAGCCGATTTCACAATTGTCTTCAAAAAAAAACTCTTAAAAGGAGTTGATTACCGAAAATAACAGATAAAGTTCATCTGAATTACACCAAGTATAAATTATTATTAGCCTTAATTTAAACAACTAAGATAGTCATTAATCCTCATATCTCTTGCTCGCTCATATAGTTTCAACTTCAAATTAATTGCAATCGCGCATTATATATCTCGTTATTAATGTGTGGAATGCAATGCATCGAATTTACTACCACACACACCTGTTTTGTTTCATTAAGACATGCGATAATCGTAAATCAAAGCTATAACACGTAAATTAAATTAAACGTCACGGAATTATAATTGAATTTGTATTGCGAATCTGCCATTAAAATATAGAAAATTCGTAAATCCTATTTTATCTATGATTAAAAAGAGAAAGATATGTTAAGGTACGCTCCTAAATGTTAAAAGTTGGAATTTGTTGGAAGTTGTTTCTGAAAGTTACGAAATAACCCAAAAACTATTTCTCTCAACTATGATAGATTAGAGTTTAGAGGATAGGATGCCATAGCAGGTGTTTTGCTATTATACAGCGAACAGTTTAACATTGGAGGATAATTCAATTTAATCTGATTGCTTGTCTCTAAGTAAATAAAAGCCTTCTATTCCATAAATTGGAAGTAAAACTGATGAAGCAACAGACGTTCTTAAATATATTGCAGATAAACTTGCGAGTTTTCTTTTGCTTGAATATCGGAAAAATATAAACACCTTTGGTGGCAGAAAACAGGAACTAGGGTAATTTTTCGTCAAAATATCAGAATATAGGCTAAACTGTCGTAAGTGCCGAGGCGCAACTTGCCCGAAACACGGAAGAGTCTTTATATGCCAGGGACGCGCATTATATACTGTGCATCGTGACCAGTCTTAATCACCAATGTATAAGAATCTGGTATTCTTAGTGACGGCAAATGCATAAACTTTAACCCAAAAGAAGCTGTGACTTGAAAACCAATCGCGGTACCAATGACCAAGTGAATAATTAGTATTGATGGCTCCAAATGAAACCAAAGTGCATTGAATCAACAAGCATATCTTTCTACCAAGTAAATTATCGGTTAAATATTTGCTTTGTTTACAATCTGAACTCGGAATACTCAAAGTTGTCTTCAAATAGCTTTGTAATCAAACTCTCCAATTTTGTAGCAATATTTTTGGAAAATATATCTTAAAAAGTTAACCACTTAGCTTTCCATTTCATCCACAAAGGGAATTATTGTAGGTAGAAAATTTGCTTCTGATTTTTGAATAATTTTTACCCATCATTTTAGGATGTTCAACGTTTTCCATAATTCTATTTTGCGTCCCTTAAAACAAATACGAAGTACGCCAAATTTTCACCAATTTTGTAAAAATCAATGAAATTGTTCACGATAGATTTCAAGGCCATCCATATAGTCGCCGAACAACGTAGATGTACACCATTTCACTCAGAATTGACTGTTATCCGGCAATAATCTGACACAGCTATCGCTTATTCACAGTTTGTTGCGCTGGTAGTAATTACTAGGGTTTGAAGCGAGACTGTTGCGACAAGAGATAGGATAGACAGGAATATCTTCGACGTTACAATTGGCACCGAATTAGTATGTACACTGTGCATCCCCATCGACAAGTGCCAATATTTGTATTGCGGCAATTAAATTTATGCAAAATCTACTTTTAAAACAAATATATCTTTTCAGGTGTATAATTTAGATTTTAATAACGTCCAACTCGGATTTAAATTGCGTAAGCAGACTGCCTTTAAAATACCCGGTATTGGATTTTTCAATTTTTACAGTGTCACTAGCGACAACTAACACAAACAACTGTTAAACAATAACTGAGCGTCCAACATGGATGAGGTTTTCAAAAGTATCTTTCAACGCCTGCGCAATTACATTAGCAACATATTTTGATGGGGAACGCCACCATCACGTTGTCTTCCTTTTTATTAAAAAAAAAGCCGTAAGTTTTTTTATATTTACCAATGGTAACGTCATTTTTTGCTGAAAGGATTACTTTCAGTATGGAATAATACGACCATACTGAAGAAACCAATAAAACGTTTTCGTGTTTCTTACACCACGCCATGAATATGTCATACTTAAACATTGTATTTTTGTGGCAGAATTTCGAAAGATGTCTCTAGCGCCTCTTTTTCTGAATTTCGAGCTATTCTAATTCGCTATATCCGCTAACAAAATATTTCCTTTTTTGGATTTAGTCTTTATATGAGACAGTTAATGAGAGTAATATAAAATATTGTTTGAGATTAGTTTAAAACTTTCAGCAAATAAATTTTGACCTAGTTAATATTTAGGACAATGCATAGGAACTCACTTCATCCTCAAAGTGTTGGGCAAAGATTGACAGAAGAAAGCATCGATTTAGCCTGTTTTGGGCAAAGTAGAAATACTAAATTCAAAATAATAAGTGTTTACTTGAAATGATTAAGTCTAGGTGAAAATCATTCTGACATCTTGCAAGTTTATTAATTTCTCTTTTAATTCTAGTGGCGCAGTAAGCGAATTTATAAGTTCTGGTCTCTGTTTGCCTTCTAATAAATTTCCCAGGAACAACAGCTCCGCTACAACGCATTTTGTTCCTAGCAAAAAGGAACAAAACCTATTCGCTGCAATAAGAAATCTATCAAAGGAATCCCACCCGTCCGTTACTAGCGCTGCTAAAATAATTACAACCGAAAAGATAAATACACACGTCACTGTTTCTCCTTTTTTTCCGTTCCACAAAATCCATTTCACTTGGAAATCTTAATGGAAAAATTGGTGTAATCTAACTTCGGATTTCAGTCGGCATTTTATTCCTCTTTGCGTAAATTGAAAATGTGAAGGTAAATTGAAAACGCGACAGAAATGCAGTTGTTATATTGTGCACAAACGATCCGAAATAAATTTTATTGTAGCGCACTGCTGGAGATTTAAATTGTATTATTTTATTAAATCCCAACGGCTGGTTGACGTCGTATTTTCATGGGTAACAGAGAAGTCGGTAAGACTTGGATCAATAGTAATTGTCCTTTTATAAAGGTACAGTAAGAGCAAGCGTTAGATGAGGGAACAGTACAAGAAAGAGTTATTGGTAGTGGAGTATAATGGGTATATCACACTTCAAGTAATAAGAGAATTTACGTATTGTACTGCTATATTCCGTTTTTAACGATTTTGTAGATGTATTTCTGTCGTAGATTCAGGAATGTAAAATATATACTCGCTGGACTGTTCACGATCCAGCTTCAACCTCTTCTATCGTATTAACTTTTTATTTCATCAACTGGCTCGTGCTATGGTTGTTGGTAACCGAAACTTAAGAAGAGATTCCATCACTGTGGGATTATCTCCGAATCCTCCCCAATAACACCTGAAAGAGGCCAGAAGTATGTGCTAACCCGTTAGTCAGACTGGTGGTTGAGTTTCAGGTCGAGTTTTCAATCTACGACCGATCTTCAGTGAAAGGATATGAAACGTGCGATATTATTGAGGCGTCACTTAGTGAAGCTCTTCGCTACTTTTGATGCTCCGGTGAAGTTGTTAATTAGGTATGGCCAGTTTATGTCTTAGCAGGTCCCACCAAGGTTGTCTAACCTCCTTTAGTGGCTATTCCCTGTCTCCTCACATTCGACAAATCCAAAATAAGTAGTAGCCTAATCTGGGTTAGCATGCGTCACGCTATGAGAATTTTTGGTTTCCTAAAGAAGTGTGTTAGAAAATCGTGGGACTAAATTCTTGAGACCTTTGTAGACAGTAGTATTCTAGATTCAACATAGAGATTACGTTACTCGCCAAAAATATTCTGGTAATATAAGTTCTGGCGAAGGGATCGAATGATTTTGAAAAGGTTGTTATGATAATAATATTTTTTGCATAATTAACAGATAGTTGCAGTACTGTATCTTATTGTTGAAGGTTTTCCGTTGCGATGGGCATCAATCAACGGGTCTGCTGTAAAATCTTAATCAATGGAGTTTCTTGATGGGACATCAAGAGTCATGCTGAGAAATAAAACTGGATTCAACACGAAAGTGCTTTTTTTCTGTGTTAGGCGGAACAACAATGAGAGTTTAAGTTTAAAAATATTTTATTGTATCACTACATTACTGTTTCGCCACACTGTGGCTTCATTACGTGGATGAATCTATGTCTACCTTATATTTGTAAAGCTTATTATTCATCCACCTGATGGAGCCTCAATATAAAACAATATTTTAGTGGTGCAATAAAATTTTGTTGAAACTTAAACTTTCATTGTTGAACGATTGACGATTGACTTGTGAAAGCTAATGTTAATTGATTGACTTGTGAAAGCTAATGTTAATTGATTGACTTGTGAAAGCTAAGGTTAACGCATGACATACGACCAACAACCGTCTCGAATCAGATACCACGCACCATCGCGTTAAATCATACACACGGCTAAAATCCGAATGATCCGTAATACATTTTGTTTAACGTATTCCATTTGTTTTGAGACGCAAGAGTCGGATATACCCGAAAAGGCCGACGCATTAATTTATTTCGGCTACGAGCCAGACCTAGGTTCGGTCGCGAGATCTTAACACGGGACAACCGCTCCTTTGTCTGAAATACGAAGATTAAACGCAGGTCTACCTAAATTATGAGAGTACCAGGATTAGTTGAATCCCTCGCACTTTCTACCATAAACAACGGTTCCTGTCCGATATTTCACTTAAATGTAAAATGTATACGCGTGTATTTGATGAATACACATTGATATTAGTAGTTCATTATACTAGAGGCTCCCTCTAGCAGCCGAGAATAGGAAGAATAGCAGCGAACTAATTCTCTTTACGTTGCCTCGCCTACATCTGACCTTTAGTATAATAGAATATTTGTATCACCTTAAATTTTCAGGACCTTAATTAAGCGGTAATCTTAAAAACCATGTATACCAAGCTATGGCTTTAGTGAAGTCGTAGATTTTGATTTGGAATCGCAGAAATATTGCATAGACGGAGCTGGAGTAAAGTATAAAAGTTAATCTGTATATGAAATTCATACAAAAATGTTTTCTTCACTCAATAATCGTAATTTCGTTGTGGTTACGTATCATTAAGGTTACTGAAAATAATAAAAATCGTCTTTTACAATTATAGAAGTCAATAAACTATTAAATAATAAAAAAAAAACTGTTTTTAAAACGAAGGAAGTAGTAGATGAGAAATCGTGGGTATCCGGTCATCACGACCTGTGATAGCCGGAAACATAGACTAACAGCCTAATTAGTTGGAGAATTATTGAGAATAATTAACCCAACGCAACCACCGTGCACCGAAGCCCGTTTCACTGTGTATCTCGCTCCGTACCTCATCAGTGCATATTCGTATTTAAACGACAGCTAGTCGATCCACTACTACCTTCCAAAAATGTGCACTGATGAGCTGTTACACAGCGAAACTCACGACTGTACATAGTGGTTAGGTGGCAGTCTAACTTCATTTTTATTCTCAATAATAATAATGTTTATTGATGTCCAAAGATGTAGACCCATAGAAGGACACGAAAGAATACATACAATACAATGAAAAAGAGAGAAGTCTATTATTTATTGATGCTCCCCAAAGATAAGGACAATCTATCTTGTTATTGATCAGATTAAATAAGAATTTGCAACATAGTCTATCATGTCGTCCATGCTATGTCTTTCCAGTAAGTTCAATTGAGGTGTGTCAACTTCCAGGTAAGTTCCATCCAGTTTTTACGACAAAAACTTAAGAAACTTACGATGAATTCGATCAAATTAAAGCAATCACCTGGACGTTGGCAAGTACATAAGTGTTGTATAACATTTTAAATAATTGAACATCGGTAAAGTAGCGTTATACGCGCATCAGAAAGGCAAGAGATCCTAACGCGTTTTTACAGACTGACACAATTTGTGGTATAAGATGAAGCCAGTAACGAGGAGAACACCAAGATCCTTAAATCCCGTGCTATGTAAGTATTACTGATAATGTAAGCTGCTGACTTCTTAATATTGAGCATGAGCTTGTTAGACTTATTAACAAATTTATTTAGATTCTCCTGTAGCAAGATCATATTGTTAGACAAAAGTTGTGCATATAATTTAACATTATGGGGGTAAGTCAACAGTGGTCAATTAAGACTTGCCAAGAGATCATTTATGGAATGATTGTGTAAGGAAAGTTCCACATTTGAACCCTATGGAACTCCTGTAAGACACATTCTCTGGATGTAAAGCTGTCGTTGGAAATATAACACCCACGATTACCTAGAAAAGATTTTACTAAGCCAATAGCAGATGGAACAAAACCAAACGACTCTAAATTTGAGGGAAGCGGTGGATGCTCTCTTGTATCAAAGAGTTTTGACAAGTTCACTTGTATATGTTTATGCTATACGTTCCTTATAAAGTACGAGACAGGTCATATTGGTAGCCGTAGGGTAAACAGAGATGAAGCCGCCCTGGTTGGGAGACAGATAAGCTCGAGTATTATTATAAATAGAACAGCAGAAAGTCCTTTCGTAGACTTATAAATATTGGTCGATAATTGGAATCGGACAAATTTTCGTATTTTCCAAAGCGTAAGAAAATACCAGAAGGAATTAACAGGTTGCAACAATCTTGACAATATGCTATTAAACATGAGGGATACTACATTTATTGCTTTAGTAAAACGTTTTCCACAAAGTATTAGATTTCGCAATTTTTTAATTACTGAAAAGCTTAAAAAGTTTAGCTACTTTATCTGCGAGACCAGAAATATATGGTAGTTGTTCAATTCTCTACTAATTTTTGATAGTAACGACCCTGTGATAAAAAATAAACGTAATCTCACTCTAGTTTCCTTTTCGTTTTGGTTCATTATTATTAAATCCAATGAAAACTCTCTGCGCCAGCTTTTCCAATCGACAACGCAACTGTCGCAAATCTCAGATCTCAAGTGAGCGTAATCATTTATCCAATTATACGTCGCAAATCATAAGTTTTCAGGTGCTTTCGTTGACGTTGACGAATAGTAGTAAGCTTCTTGCACTAATGCAAAATTACTAGTTTGGCAGCTTTAACGTCCCAAAATAGGACAAACGTTTTATCTTCGTTTTCAGTAATGATTTGTAGTTTATTGTGAAGCAAATCAAGTGTGTAAAATGGTGAACAAATTAATTCATCAACATATTGAAAAAGGAAGGGCAGAGGTAATTGTAACTATGAAATAGCGTTACCAGGAGACTCCGTGACTATCACAACAGGTATAGAGCTGGTGGCCTACTGTAGTGATAAAAATATACTTATCACATCCACCTGATTACAAGGAGAAAGCAAAGAGTTTTTCATAACCTTATATGTACATAAACAACATTAAAGTGATGTCTATACGGCGGATCAACGAGCGCCTCTATCGCCGACGTTGAAGATAGAGTGGAGTGCGATACATTTGTCCAACCGCGGCGTGCATATGCGTTAGAGACAGCGATAAACAGTCAGTAAAGGCAGTAAACATAAACAGTCCTCTTCTCCCTTTTCTTCCTCTTGTTCCTATTTTTCCTCTTCTTCAACTTCTTCATTTTCTTCCTGTCCTTCATTTTGAAGCGTAACTACAAAGTAATCTTATATCATAGAAGATCTCTGTGTTACAAAAAAATATAGTGTCTACTAATAAATAAATCAAATAGTAAATAGTAAATCAGATGTAAAGGACAAAATCCTTTCATTTTTCAAAATAATTTGCTTACGTCGGCTATAGGCGTACAAGTGATTTATAATTTAGTATTTATTTGTAACTACTTACTGAGTTTTGATCATTTATACACGGCTATACCAAACGAGAGTGGTCAGACCTAATTCTATGTTGTGTCAATAGTTGTCTCTTGACTTTCTTCTTGGCACCTGTTGGGATAATGGAAGTAAAGTAGGTCTACCCGGGCAATGTTTGGTAGGTTGACTTGCAGTGCCGTATGCTGACGAGCCAAAGGTGCTTGAAACACCAATGTCTGTGAGTCAGCAAATTGGTATACCAGGCGCTATTTTTTACCGCTTGTATCTCCGATGTGTATCTGATATATTGCATTTCATACGTGTAAACGTATGTTTACGATTCCAGTCGCCGAGAGTGCTGTGGCTAGAGTTCGTGGCTAGCAGATATTGATAAAAGTAATGAATGGTTATCAATAATTACTAAACCAACTCAACAATCTTTCCCAAGTGTGTGTGACACTTCAATGCTGTGTATCCTGTGACTAATTCTGCTAATGTTTTTAATGTATATTGAGAAACAGCCTTATTTTTGTTGGTGTCTTCATCATTTGTAAACAATGTTTATTAAACTTTGTTTCAGTAGTACTTCCGGCCTTAAAGATACCGCAAAAGCCTTTAATGTAAATATTTATGAAAAAATTTAATTTTGGCATTTAGGTTTAGTAAAAGTGCTTGTGAAAGAGAAAGTATTTTTAAAACATTTACAGCCAATTTTCCACAAAAGTAGGCCATTAATACCTACTTCAATGTTAGAACCATGCAAAGCGAGGGATACTGTCGAGGGACATATCACTACATTATAAGCATCCAAGGTATAAAAGCACAAACCCTGGAGTTGTAAATACAAGGAATAATTACCTAATTAATTAGTCCGCCACTTTAATTAAACTGAATCAGTAATTTTCGCGATAAATTAAAAACAAGTATGCCCATCGGGAATCAACATTTACATCTACGATAACTTTGGTTTAACTTGCTAATATAATTTCCTAAACCGCCGTAAGAACTTAATTTAATCTTCCGGCAATTTTTACTTCCATCATAAAGAACTTTATAATTATATAAATATCTCAAAAGCAAAATACTCCTTCCTCATTTATACAAGCACGTGGAGACGAACAAGCTAGATATGTACTTCCAATATTTGCTAAACACAAAGCTCAGTCAAAAGCTCAAATCGTAAGTTCTGAAATTTTCGTAAATAAAACGCGGTAGGGAGTTAATGGAAAGCACAAACGAAATTTTACGGATAATTTAAATAAAACAAGGAGTACGCTGTTCATAATACGAATAATTGTATGAGCATCTCTTTGGCTGTTTAAGTATTTTCGTATCTACTTTTTCTTCGGTGTGATCTGGCTTCGTCATATTAATTTGCGATTTTGCAATGCTGCTACCGTACAAGAAAAATTTGTTATGACTGTGGCACTTTTTGCAATTGCTTGCTTATAACTTGCAAACCTAATGTCCTCCCTAAGAAAGAAAACCAATCACCTAAGAATTTTTATGTATGTGGTATAGAACTAACATATTCTTTTAACAAACAACAATAATTTCGTCATGATTTTTGCAAAAAATGTATTAATGTAACACTATGTCAGTGCAGTTGTTAGCTACACAAATCTTTTTTAGTTTTTGTTGCCCAATTATGCCCTTCGTCAATATAGTAATGTAACAGTGCAGTAAATCACGCGCGATTTTTAAAACGAATGTTGTTTAACTAATTCAATTAATGAAAAATACACAGTATATCGTTGACACTGAATGATAAATTGTAATTTATTCCACAGATATTTCAAAAATTATAAATATAAACACACAAATATATACAATAAATATATTATTTGGAAGTAATTTATTTACCAATGGACTTGTGTGGAATTTATAATATTTATAATAGTAATAGTCTTGTAAATTATTACTATAGATGATTATTATAGTAGAACGATTAATTAAATGTTAATTGTTGAATTGTGCATAACTTTAACTTGTGATTGAATTGAAAAACTATCTTAACCAGTTTATTCAGCAAGTAAAACTGAGTTTCTGGAGTATAAAGAGAAATGGGGCAATATTAGGTAACCAAGCGAAATCTTATGAAACCGTATGCGAAAAATTAGCCGTCAATCAGCAGCTATGCATTTTCCAAAGTTGTAAATTTGCAGATTTATTTTGTTCGAGAAGGCTAGCGATCAAAAAATATCGTCGATATAATTATCAACAAAGTAACGTACACTTAATTTTCTTAAATAGATTGCACTGATTTTACAACAAAATTTCAATTCAACTTTAATTTGGTGTTAAACCGATCAATCTCCATAGGTCTAAACATACATTTTAAAGCTATCGGTTTTTCTAAAGATATCTGTAAAATGTGTTAATGTATATGTACATATCTGTACGCACGTAAATACAAACACAAAATATGTACAGAATTAAGTAAGGAAAGCGTATTATGTAATAGATTATGGTGGGATATTTAGATGAAGGGACCCACTTACACACAAATTCATTAATTTATACTTTGAATTTCCAATCATTATCAAAATACATTTTATATTTACAGAATTTAAAATATTTTCAAATTCTGGAACATCGATAAATTATATCATTGATTCATTGTTTCTTGTAAAAAAAAAAAACTCAATTAACATTAATTTATGGGGAATAGTCAAAGTTACAAGTTATTTTTATTAATTTACCTTATAATAATACCTTTTCTAAAAGACACACAAAGACACTATTCACATGTAATCTAGTAGTCGAAATCCTCAATGCCATGCGTAATATCGCAAACGGGCATCGTCAGTTCTTTTCTGTGACAATGAAGTAAACGAGAAGACATAAATAAAAATTTTTTGATACCAAACAAGTTCTGGAGAAAATTTTCGGGAAAGAGGACTCTGAAGCCATTTTTTGTACTGATTTTACAACAGGGAAACCAAGAATATCACCTAGAACGAAAAGAAAACAGGACCTACAATAACACCCACACACCACACAAAAAACGTGAAGTTATTCTTTTATCTCTTATATTTCATTTGAAACATCTTAATATACATTTTTGTGCCAGGCAGAAACCTCACATTTATTTGTGTTTATGCAGCGACGTTGCTTATTTAATAAATTTATTTTTATACATAGCAATATTTTTAACATTACAGTGTATATGCAAACCTTGTTTCCTTCTTATTAACTTACAAGGGCCATGTAACTAAATAATTAAACAATATTGTTATAGTACCTTGTTTTATTCCTACTGGTACTGGTTAAAAATATTTTATATCTAAAAGTAAATGCAGAAACAAATGTCAACCATGTATAGAACTAGAAAAAACTACTAACACAAATCATCATTTGTGCGGAACTAAAAAAGACTACATTCAACGTTCCACATACTATAGAAGCAAGATAGATCGAAATTATTGGTAATAAATACAATAAATTTTAAGCTTGTTAATGACAAGCCATATTTCAACGCTGCGGCTAACCGAGGGCGTCATAAATCCAACGCTATCGATTACGTATATTTCAATTTAAGGAGAGAGTTCCAAGATTTAAGTGCGAAAAATTCTAGCGGTTGTTTTCCATGCGACGCGGCGCAATTTTCCGAACGCAGCGGCGGCTCGATTACGTCGACGAATTCACACGCCGGATTAGTTTTGATTTGTTTAATCAATCCGAAATTTTATTCCGCGGAACGAGCCTGTATTCAATTTTATTATTCGAAACTCATAAAAAGTTACAAACATCGATAAATTCAATTACCCGTTCGTAATACAATGCCGATGATCGAATCTGAGCGGAAAACCTAATTCAATTGTAATGTTATAATTAAATTTTCATAGATTCCGTCGATGTTTATAAATTTCAGTTGCGCCTACTCGGTTTGTTCAACACGCCATATACAGGTTTCGCTAATCGGAATTGTTTGATTCGAAAATCGATTAATACAAAAAAAGCCATTGTTTTTTTTTGTATTAGAAATGTATGCAATAGGGATTTACCTTTTTCTTGCATCAACCCATTTTAGAAGAATGGTTTTTTCATCGACCCTCCATTTTTCTACGTAATGAACAGCATACAATATAGTAAATAATTTAGGTATAACCACCAGAAATATAAACGAAAATGCAGAAAAAATGAATTATTAGATTTGCTGTATTATTTTTTGTAGTATTATAATTTTTGATTTTACAAACATAAACAAGTTGTGAGAATCAAAATCACAGATTGTAATTGTACAAGAAATCGATTTTAATTAATGAGATGTCTGCGCCTGATGTACTGACACAATTTGTTTATTATTCGGCGTAAAACTGCTTATTTATTACCTTGTTGAAAAACATTCAACCTTGTTTTCCGTAGTAAGTTATTGAATTGATTAAAGCCGATCAATCACAGATGCATCTTCTTTAAAATTTCATTGACCGCCAAGGGGCCGGTAGCGACCCCATCGGCAATCTCTGGTATACAGATTGAGATTCAATCCTATAGTCGCACCTACCTTGATCGGATCGAATCGTAGCGGAAAAGAGGATATTCGCTCATTACTCAAATATCTCAAAGTGACTGATTTTAATATACTGCAACAAATGGGCGTTTGCTTAGCATGACTCCCACAAACAATCCTAACACAAAGAAAACCCTCCATTTCTCGCCCATTCCTAGCTATGCTTTCGTCTTCAACTGTTACCTTTTTTTGCATTATCTCGTTTCTGCTATTGACTCTATATTATACAATGGATTGCAACAAAAGAAATTAGTAGTAAAATCCTATCATCAAGGTCGCTTTATCAGAGATATTACCAATTTATTTAGAAGTACATTAGAAAACACTGTTGCTTTTGAAACAGCATGCCGTATAATTAGAAATGTTGAAAACTATGATTGTTTCTGCCCAAAACAACGATAATTATTCGCCGATTGGTGATCATCTGGACGATTCCCCTGGAAGATGATAACCTCTCACACAATTTAACGACATCGGATTTTGATATTCCCCGATCAAGCGCAATCAGCGTTTTCTATAAAAAGTAAAAGCAAACTGCTTATTTGCGACATCATTCGGAGTAAGATCCAGCTTGTACAAAATAACACAGATTAATTGTAGCTATCATAATTTCTACTAGTTTTTCTTCTTTTTTTATACAAATTCATCTGTAGCAACGAACGTTGGCACAGAAACTTCTGTTTCACTTCTCAAATATTCAAATATTTTCTGTGGTGAATGAAATATTGGTATTTCAGATTGTAGAAAAGTTAAATATGAGCGATGATACCATTCGTTTGCACCTTTACCAGCTAGAAAAAAACGTGGATGTTGGTTGTCACCAATTGGTCCGATACCTCATACTCAACCTATCCTTGCACCCAAAATGTTATTGTTTGTTTGGTGGGCAGCAGCCGAAATTGTCCATTATGAGCTTTTGGAAACGGATCAAACCGTCACTGCTAACTTATATTGTGAAGAGCTGGAGAAGTCAATCGAAAGAAAGTTCCATTCTTACAAGACAACCACTACCGTAACAGTAGCTCAGGAAAAGTCTCTGAACTTGGCTAGGAAACATTACCACGCCCTCTATATTCTCCTGACATTTCGTCAAATGATTATTACCTTTTTTGTCTCTTGACAACTGTATGAAACGTAGGCAGTCCCAAATTCGAGTTAATGCAGCCCGTTAACTTTTTGATTTTTGAGAAATTGCTATTAAGGCCAAAGAGAATTATTCTCGCAGTGTTTATCAAGTTAAATTACCTCAATTTTAATATTAAGCAAAAATACTGTATGGAGATGAGCTATATTTAATGTATAAAACCCCAGGAACCAAAACGAAGAGATTCAGCTACATAAACCGATGGAGGATTGGATTCCGATAGTTTATCATAACGATTCTATTTCGTAGCAAGTCCTTATGGTTTATTGCGGTGTTTTTGAAATTGGCAATTCTAGTTTATCATAAGATAGCTCTAAAAGAATCCTAAAAAATTGAATCTGACTTCTCTGTGGTCTAATCATGTTTTGGGCTTTCTATTTGTTCTTCTTTCTTCGCTTATCGTTTA
The DNA here is from genome assembly GCA_902654985.2 of Oryctes borbonicus. Classification (NCBI taxonomy): domain Eukaryota; kingdom Metazoa; phylum Arthropoda; class Insecta; order Coleoptera; family Scarabaeidae; genus Oryctes; species Oryctes borbonicus. Next base: position 1,106,942 of record LR736879.1, on the reverse strand, counting down.
ATTCATCACATATTTTTATAGGCGTAATACTAGTACAACTTATAATAAGCCTTTTTAATTCCGTCATTTCTAATTGGTATAAAAAATAGATCAAGCGAATAGACAAACAGATAGAGAGCAAATGCGGTCGATTGAATAAAATTTCGCTCTAATCCGAGTAACCGGGAACGTTGAAAACAATAGCTGAAGCATCGAAATCAAATAGGAACTCGATCAAAAATAATACAAGACACCTCGCCGATTTCGATTAGAATTTGTTTGTATGCGCTTCACTACCAACATGTCCGACCGAATGCATTCGAATCCATTAGGTATACACGAGAGATGTTCTCGGCGTTCATGTAAAGCATAAATGATCTCACTAGTAGCGTAACCGCTACGGATATTAGTTTACATCTGTAGCTGGGTTTCGGAATTTCGACCGAGGAGTCTGTAAACAAAGACCCTACAGCATCGGTCGAATCGGGTAACAGGATAAAGAGACGAACTGAAGAGTACTCTTCCGGAACCACAGACAAATTAATGGGAATCGATACGACTTGTACCGTCGTACCCGTTCGACTGAGACGGATTTCGATACCGTTCAATTGCAAAAAACGTCAGTGTCTTATTTCACTTCCAAACAATAAAGATTCAATTTAAAACAGATAGAATGGTTCGCGGCCATGTCGCGCAGATTCCGTTGTCCGCCAGTCGCAACCGTCGGTCTTTTTCTGTCCTCTCTAACGAATTAGGTAATGAATTTTCTTAAATTTGAATTTTTCCGAAGAATTTAATCTCGGTGATTTACGAGCGCACTCGCAAAAAACCACATTAATTTCTTTTAGCCCAAATTTAATAAATCCTCTTACGTATAATCTAAATGTTCGAGGAACGCTGAGTTTTAATTGTCCTTGACCTAATGGAGCGAAGCAGGATGACTCCTTTGAGGGTGGCGCGCGGTAGACGCGAGCACCTTGTTTGAATGCATGATGAGTGATGAACGAGTGTCAACAATGCAAATCAATTGGAAGTAAACATTGCGAAATTACAAGACTCAATTGTAGCGAAATATATTTGACAAATGTGATTCTTACAGAGAAGAAGGAAATTATAAATTGAATGAATACGATAACACTTTGTCACTATCTGGTATCTGATACAAATGTGTATGAAATTTGTTTTATAATAAGTAATAAATTTTAATTTGTTTTTCTTTGGACGTGCCTTTTATTTGTATTAATTAAAGTTCATTATGTCGGAATTTAATGATTCCTATTTCAAACATTATTTACCTCTTTTAATTAATTAAATTACAATTAGTTTATGTTAAAGGTATATTTTATTAGACACCATGTGGTCCGCATTGTTATTTAGTTAAAATTAATATACGAATTGTAAATGTATAAAACGAACGATAACATTATGATATGACATACATTTTAAAATTGTTACAATATTTGTCTTCATTGTATTAATGTGGTTTTTCTTTTATTTTTACCGTTTCGTACTTTTCTAAACTTCAAGTTATTTATATCCTTATTTTAGTTATGTACAGGTGTATGCGACGCTATTTTAATCTATTTCTCTATTATTAAATTGTTGTAAATATTGCTAAGATTATTTGCATAATTTTAATTGTTTGTTGATTTTTTAAGTACCTTTTATAATAATTGTTTTCTGTGCTAATAATTTTTGTTTCATCAACATTAAATTTATGGTTGTTACCCAACGTATGTTGTTGTAAGAAGAGTAACCGACCCAGTGCAAAGCCTTGTGGTACTCTATATTTAATGCCTGCAAGATCTGATTTGTAATCTTGCCACATCACGTATTGCCTCCTTCCTGATCAACAGAATTCGGGTAGCTGTATTGCAATCCTTGTATACTATAGACATACATACAGCTTTCTGAGAAGCAGGTTTCATGTGGTCAAGTGTCTTGCTCAAATCTAACAGATTCAATTGAACTGACGTCAAACGCTTCCTGTATTTGAAACATCAACGTTGTGATCGCAGATGTTACAGATTTATTTTTTCTATAATCATGTTGTTTTGAGCAAAATAGCTGAAAGTATTGCTCGAAGTAATTAACCATCCGTTTCACGATGATATGAACTTAAATCTATCATAAGTTACATTTAACTTTCATTTGAAAACTACGAAATTGTAAACAAGATTGGTAGAACAAATTCATTTTGAACGTGATTTGGATACAACGACAACACAGGACATTCGCCGAGCACATCCAATAACTTTGTCACTTGAAGAACTCGAGTGAATAGTAAAATTTCATCAATTTGGCCAAATTAAACACAATATTTGAAATCATTTCAATTAAATCAATTGATAAAAAACATCTGTCGCTTAATGAAAGTGTCAAATTACTACATTTTGTAACAAGGAATATAATTATTAGAGTTAACAAAACCGTGAACTCTTCTGGCGTTGAAATTTGTTAAATCCCACGCGTTCAATATTTCAATTAACGTTGATCATTGAGGAGTTCATTTCTTTTCAAAAGAGCCTTATTACAACATATAATGGCTAAACACTTCTTGTAGAGTTCCACCGCTCTTCTTAAAGTTTTCTAGATCCATTTCTGTGGACTGAATCAATCCCCATCGCAATATATATATTCAAGTTTTGCTACATATGTTTCTACAGAGTTACCTATTGTGCGGCTTCTCCTGGTTACATCTTCTTCAACTCCTTGAAACCAATTTTATGTCGATTTGGTATTGCTATGCTTTTCGTATAATTTACTTCACTGCATAAATAGCATCTGTTATCGATCAACCCTATATGGAACTATTGATATTGCCATATCATCGTGTTTTGGGCGTTGAAGCCTCGTACTAGCTGCAATCATGTTTGTCCTTGTCGCTAGGTTACATAATTCTTTTCATTATCACTTGTTCTGTTATGATTTTTGCGGTTCTAATACATTCGTAAATTTAACAAACTTGAACATACTTAAATGAGGAAATTGGATGTAATTTTTTCCTAGTCGTGATAATTCCAAAATAAAACAACGTTGGCAGTTTTGATAAAGATCAACGAAAGAAAAGTCGATCATCATTTCATTCGGGAGTATAATTTTGTATTATGCAGCAATCGTCTGTGAATTATATCTATTTGAAAGCTTTTCCTCTAGATTACTTAAGAAAAGCATTCTCTTTCGCCCACGTACTAGGGTGGACACGCTGTATATGAATATTCACGTAATACAAATTTAATTGCATTGTGCTTTGATAACAATTCCATATTGGTCAATACCAGATTTATGTTAAGATTGTAGAATAAAATTCTAGTTATTATCTGGTTGTTACAACTATAAAATAAGATTTCCATCGCTGTGTTGTTTATAACGATAATTAATTATAGTCGTTTCATAGCTTCACCTCTTTGTAATGCTTCCGAAACATTAATCTTCACATAAAAGGTCACCGAACGTAAATTCCATAGCAAGCTTTCTTGTTCTCGCAAGAAAGAGTTCGTAAATGTAAATAACAACAGTGATAACCCTAAGAAATTGTATGTTTGGTTTGCAACAAGAAATATCTCTGTAAGCTACCGAAATTTTCCCGAGCCCATCTTGTCTCGTAAAAGAATGTTTTGAATATCGCGCAAACATCCGGATACAACGCTGTTAAGGTGGAAAGAAAAGAATTTTTTTTGAGATTATGGCGTACCAACATAACGAATTTCTGGCCGACTGCAAATATTTTTCTCCGGTAATAATAATGATAATTAAATATAATTTATAGCGCTATTATATTAAACGTATTTCCCATCTAAATTACCAAGTTACCAACGGTTCGCTGGCTATCTGCGAAAGCAGAATTATAAACTCCTTACCGTTCGTTTTTTCTGCTCCTTCCCTGTATTTTCTGTTTAATATCGGTGAAGGAATTAATCATGTTCTTTATTCGAGCACTTTGATGGAAAACCACGATAAAAAAAACAAATGTCGCCTTTTTTGTTTGAATTACTGATTCGAAATATTCTTTTGATGTTACTCTTTCATTTGCTGGGCGTATTACGGTTATCCGTTTTGGGCGTAACAATGAACAATATTGTTCTTCCTCATCTATCCGGACGACGCGCCATACTCGGTAATTCCATGGAGAAATTAAAGTATTCGCAGAATGAAGAAATCCAACCGTTCACATGTCAGCTCCCCTTTTATCCAATAAATGCAAAGCAGTCCTTTGTCTGCTGGTAAAATTGCGTTCATTATTTTCTTTCATTTTGAGGACGATGTTTCATTTTTGCTCTCGGTAGGGATGTGTTACTACATTAAGCGTGACATTGAAAAGAGATTATGGATAAGAATATTTTACGATAGAAGTATACGTGTGCAGACGAAAGAACTTGTACATCTTCCATTATATTAACTATTAAATTAGAATACTACTCCTAATTTCTACATTCTCCAAAAGACTTTAACATATATCCATAAAGCATGATTTCCTTGTGATCGCTTGTCTATCAGACAATCAATTAATTTAAGCTGAAATCGCTGTATCACTACCAATTTATACGTTACAATGGGGTTAAGGTTAATAATCTAGCAGGTGCTAGGAATATCAATGCATCTAAGGTGTATGCATGTACAAGTTCAGTAAAGATTAATGAAATAGTATCGAACAAATATCTGCGAGAGGAAGTCTCCATTTACTAGTACCTCCACCATTTCTGTACATGTACAGTGATAGTGTCTGCTATAGACCTCACAAATAGGTAGAATCAGTTAAGCGTAATCAAACTATGCTTGGCAATAAACACTTAAGTGGCTACTATGGTAGCTGTAGGTCTATAATTCTTAGTAAGTTGTTTGTTACTTTTTTTGCAAACGTGGCTTATTTTATTATAGTCATTCACTGATAATAAAAACCAAGGTATTGATTAGTTTCCAAACCATGAAATATTATTATTCTCTAATTTGGGAACCTTCCAGATGTTCTAACTGTACGAGAATATCTACAATTAGTGCGACAAGAAACACGATATGGAAAATGAGAGTTAACATATTGCTACATTCGCATTCGCAGCCAAACAAGCAGCGAAACGAAATCCTCAATATTCGAGGAACAAAGTTGTTAGACGAGCTAGGTAAATCTATTAAGCCATATTTCAGGAATAACAGTTAGTAGGAGCAAACCTAATCCTATGTTTTGCAAGAGGTTTAGAGCCGCTGGTCTGAAAGCGAGCGAGCTCAGCAGTTGCGGTCGGAGGTCAAACTCTACAATAAAGAAGAAGCCTAGCTGGGCATTCCGGCTTAACTTGCTAAGCTTAAATTATAGTGCTCCGCACAGAGCGCGAGCCGCTACCTAATTCCGGGAGTTTATCTCGCGAATATCAATTAGCCATCGGTACCGTGTCCAATAAATTTCGCTGCGTCAGATACCAGCCTTTTTAATCGTGTCTCTTTAAGGAAGGAATCTATACGTCCCTGCTACGAACAGCTCGGCGAGATAATTCATTCGGATTATTTAATCAGATCTTGGTGAATATGCCGCAAATGATTTCCAATTCCATCTTTACGATATTCTGTAATATTGTTTTCCCATTAAATAAGGTGCCTAACAGAAATTGACCGTACAATTTCTTCTATATTATCGATTTTACAATAAAATGTTCTAAATAAAAGTATAATCACTTAAAAGCGCGCATCTTTTTGAATTAATTTTTATTATAGAGAATGTTCCGTTAAAGCTGTACCAAACTTCGTTATTTTAAATGAAATACCCTGTATATTGTCATTTTGCCAATTTTAGGTGACATATAATTGTCACAGTAGGTAAGTAAGAGCAAAATAAGTAACATAAATAAACATGTTGTTTAAATCTGATCCTCACCCATTACGGCAATAATTAATCGCAGTATACAAAACTCATAAGTAAAAGTAAAAGTACTCTTACAAGTATGAAATGAAATAGACCACAAACTACTACGAATGACCAATTCAATGCACTAAAGTTATCCGGTATATTGCGCACAGTACCGTATGTGGCAATTTCAAATGGCTCTGTGTATCAAGTAGCCGGGATTGGTAGAAATTTAAGCCCTTAAATGTTTTATATTTCAACGCACTTCATAAATAAAAACTATACATTTTATAGGAAACGTTTTCATTTTCTTAAAACCAGCTGTATTAATAACATATTTCTAATTCGTTTTCTGAGGCCAGGATTTTTTTAAATACCTGTTCTATATAGTGTTAGCTGCTTGATTTCTTGCAGTTGTTTTTTACATTTTCGATTATTGTTATCATCATTCTCACATTAGCTTTAGTTATTTACTATATACCTTTTAATTGACCATTTTCTCATTTCTTTTTATTGCCTATAATTAGAAATCTTCGTTTTTAATTTAATTTGCGCTAATACATTAATTTAATTTTCGTTGTTTTCTTTACTACTAACAAACGTCCCCGTCAAGAGCTCATGAATACGTGAACTAAGGATAATTGTTGTTTCGAAGTGGTTAGCGACACAGACTTATTGTAAATTTTTTTCAATCACTGTAGAATGTTCCGAACAATCTCGATTTACGAACTATTTAAAAGCTGATGTTCACCGCAATCCTGTTGTCTCGAACGAGAATTTTTATAGCGATCTCTGCGAAGCGCTTGTGGCTGCAAATATACCCCTCCGAAAACTAGATAATCCGGTTTTCTGGCAAAATATACGAGTGGAAGTGTTACCGACGAGTCAACGTTACGAGAAAACTATCTCCCAAAAATATACACAAAAGTCGTAAACAAAATTAAAACCGATGTAAGAGGCAATTACTACTGGTTGAGCGCAGGCGAAAGTATGGACGCGTTAATAACGAAAGTAGTTGTCAGCATGGTAGGAAACGGGAGGAAGCTTCGCTCTTTGTAAGTGACGATGCAGCTTATATGCTTAAAGCTGTAAAATTGCTTAAAAACATCTTTAAAAATATGCTGCATGTTACATGCACTGCCCACGCCCTCCATAGAGTTGTAGAATTTATCACACAGCGATTTCCAAATGTTAAAGAATTCGGTAATGACGCCAAAAATGTTTCTTGCGGAGTTGCGTTATACAAACCCAAATGAGCATAATTCTTCATAGAAATGCCTTCCACATATATTGCCCAAACTACTTTTTGTTTATATACATAGATTCTCAATATATACTACACACATCATATTTCAGCACATAAATAAATAGCACTGCTAGTATTGAAATAATAATAAGAAGGTGATGTTGTTAAGAAATTTCAAGAATAGTAAACGTAAACACGTTAAAGTGTTAAAACTACTTTAACGTATTCACACGTAAGTGACACTAAACATTCATAAAACTAATGTTGTTACTGTAATATCCCGACACTATATATCGTCTATCTATGCAGGTCTAGATATAAAACATAATGTACGAAGCATAACACATTATGTGCACGTGAGGGGTTCAGTTGAAACTTTTAATGAATGTATGCAGGAATGTTCCCCATGGGAGCAGTAAATTTTAAAGCTCTTTTTCCTTTCTTCTCCGTACCATGTCTTTCGAGAAGATAATATAGGTGAGAGCCCTGATGAAAGGAACATCCTTATAAGGTTTCGCTCCCTTTCATTTTTACTTTTTTTCAAATTCTTGCATTTTACTTAACAACTACAAAAATATTATCCAGGGAGAAGATCTTTAATTGCTAAATTACTATATTAAGAGATATTCCTTATTCTTTTTTTAACAAAGAATTTATTTGAAATTAATTCTCCGGTGCTAGCTGTAAATAACTAAATGGAGAAGGACGAAGAAGGAAAGAAAAACGTAAAATCTGAATTGAGGAAACCTCAGAACGACGTGAGCACCGATTGATTGTGAAATTTTTGCCGCACGGAATCGAATTTTAAAAGTTTTTCATTCGTTTCCGTGACTTTTTCCAAAAGAAACTGTCAACAATAGTTAAAGGATAATACATTGTCGGCGTCGAAGTTTTTAACGTAATACTTTATTTCTATAGCGAATTAATTTGAATCTCGTGCTCTTACTGCAACTGCAAAGCTTTCGGTAGTACACAAAAGCGTACAAGAGGGGGTCCCTTTTGTAGAAGTAATCTGATTAAACCCAGGAAATTTTTACGCCGTCTGACTCGTCACGTATATTTGGATAAATTTCGTCGAAGAGGAGAATGACGAGTTATTTATCTCAAAAAAATTATCTCCAATCTCATTGGTTTAAATGAAAGTATATATGCAAAGCAAATCAGCGCTTTAAAAGAATAATTTTCAGTGAGTTTGAATGAGATTAAGGGCGCTACTTATCCCCGCAACAAAGCTGTTTCTTCTTCCAGTAGCTGAGTTTTTGCTTCTATTATACTTTTCACCTTCGACATAAGTTAAATGGGGCCAATTTGGTGAATGCGCAGTTGAAGAGTTTTGCGGAAGAAAAGACTCAAGCAACATATTTGAAAAGTGGTAAAGCAAATGTTAAAAATGTTCTACGTAAGCTGTTCTTGTATAAAATTATGCTAATATTGCATTTATCAAATATTTCTTAGAAAAAATACACGTTTATGTCAAGATGAGACAAATTGATAACTGATATTTAAAATTTAATTTTTCCAGGAATATTTTCCACTTGTTTCTAGTCGACGGTAATTATTGTGTTACATTTTCAAAGATAATTATCTAGATCATTGCAGAAGCAACAAAAATGTTGAACTGAATGCATAAACATCATGCAAGCCATGGCCTTTCCATTGAAAACCATAAATTAATAATTAAATAGAATTTATTTTCTTTTAAAAATACCCATAAATACAAATATATACGGAAGTGCGAAACGACGTTGCTATTGCCATGACTTCATGTCACGGAACACTTTGCATTTATGTATGCAGGCGAGCGGCAAATCGGCTCTGGTGGATGGCGGAAGAGGAAGTGTACAGGAATTACATTGAAGCTGAGCCAGCCGTATTTTGCCCCACCTATTTGTTTCGATTAGGAAAAGAATAGTCATACGGGCGATTAAGTATGGGAAAAAATCCGGAATAGATAACGACATTCCGAGAAATGGGTGTTTCAGAAAGCTGTTCTAGCTGTTGAACTCTCTGAACAGCCTGAACAGCTTCCTGAATAGGTCGAGTAGTTCCATGAACAGCTTAGTCAGCTCCCTGCACAGTGTGAACAGCTTGCTGATCAGTTTGAACAGATCCCTGAAACACGACTATTTCTGCCAATTCATAAAAGTTCGTTATCTGCTTCTTTTTTTTGCTCGTGCTCGATCGTTCATCTATTTATTTAAATGTTTTTTTTTTTTCATAGCAGCATTGCATTGGCAGTACACTTATAGGTTATATATTTACTTTAGTAACTTTATTTTTATTACTATTACATTCAGTACGATATGATGCACTGATTTGAATGAATGAAGTTGCCGATTATAGTATATGAATAGCAAAATTAATTACTAAAGATTACAAAGAAATACTTTTCTGGAGCGACTAGACAGGCTCGTGTTTTATCGACAATCGGGGAAACCAGTAGGCAACACAAACTCTTTCTTATGGGTCGAATAGATACGAGTCTGTCTAGTTGCTGCAAAAAAAAAATAATTTCACCTTCCTTGGTCATCTTTGTTAATTACTTGTAACAGATACTGCAATGTAACAAAGAATATTAATGTTCTGTACCTATTACAACCAATAGATCATAGAGATGTATTTCACCTGCGAAATTGCAAAACAAAAAATTCTACACAATTAGATGTTTGTGAACTATCTACATGTTTATAGTTATTCAAAATTCTACGATTTGACTTTCTGATTATCCATGTACCTCCATTTATAAATTCAGATTTATAGGATAGAATGAATATCTAAGAAATATAATCATAGACACAAATTATTTTTTTTAACACTGTGAAACAAAAATGTTGGTGCGTAGCCAAGATAGGCAACTTAATTTACGTCTACTAGACGAGTTTCGACATTTCGCTATTCTATTCTATTCCTGTACACGAGAAACTTCTGACTGTTTTCCTTCGTCACGTCATTATTGATTTTTTAAAATGTTTGTGATAGATATAAACCAGACTTTGTTATTTTAAGAATAATTCTTGTAATAACTATTTATAAAACGTACTTAGATGTGAGTTGTGTGAAAACAAAAAGTATTTGAACGCTTAGTGCCGTTATGGATTTGTTATTGAACAAATTTACATCTAATGATCCCCAGCAAGTATCGTCTGCCCTCGAAAAGTACACGCAGGAGGTAGAATAAATAACACACGTTATATTCTAAATGCAGCAATAGCCAAGTTCTCATGATTTTTAGATATTACCAAAATTTTGTTTCCCCGAGTTAGATCAAGAAGATTATCGAGTTAAGTTGTGGAAGGCACTGTACGATATTTTGAAAGATGAAAACCTTAAGACTAGTCATAAGTTATGCCTTCAAGTCGTACGGATTATCAGGTAATTTATTTAGAATTTTAATGGTGTATACTATTTTACAGTTCTTATTATTTAGTCGTGAAAAAAAAGATCTCAATGTGCTAGTTACTAAAGAGTATTTGGATCTAATTTTGTACCACGCAGCATTAAAAGATGGAAAAGATATTTCCGAAACAATTAACCATGAGATAGCAGTCGAGGGTCTAATGTGTCTATGTAATATTGTATTTAATGCTACAATTCCTAGGGAAGTGTGTTGTCGAAATGGGACCCTGGAGGCTATATTGAAAAGATTGCACCATTGCAGGTATGCTTCAAATTTTTTTGATTATATTACCGATATTCATTTCAAAACTGTTTTGGTTATATAATGGCATCCGGAGATAACGTTTTCAAATAAAAATTATTTAAAAACAAGTTCTGCATATAACATAAATATGCAAGCAGACAAATTGTTCACTCACCACTACGCCCAATACACGTTTGGCTATTAGATGTCTCCCATCAATTCATGTAACCTTTTGCTAACATTGTATCCATTTGTAACAGTTTTTGATTCTTATCACTAATCATGTCATAAATGGGAGGTCAATTAGAACACTTCTTTTTCTTCATGTATTTCCATTGCATGGTGCAACGGATATATATGAGCAAATTGGCAGATGAGTCTATTGTCAGCCCTAGTTTATAAAATGAAGAAACTCGAATATCGGGCAGTTATAAAATTCCTAATAAAGCAGGGATTGTCTCCAAAAATTATTTGTGAACGGGGATGATTGTCCTTCATCATTCCCAACCTGGGTCCATTATTTTGCTTCTGAGTCAAAACAGGGATCGATGCAGTAGCGTATTAAGAGCTCCAGCCTTCCCAAGAAGTTTAAAGTCGCCCCTTCCACAGGAAAAATAATGGCAACAATTTTTTGAGATTGTCAAGGAATTTTAATTATTGATTATTTAATTTGATTGTAAGTTTAATGCGCCTTAGACATTCTATTAGAGTGAAAACGCGCAGAAAACTGGCGCAAGTTGCCATATTCCTCCACCACAATGCACCAGGTCGCAAACCGAGACTCTCAAAAGCTGCCGTTGCCATATGTGGCTTGATAGAAATTGGCTACCCACCTTACAGTCCAGATTCTAGCTTACCGTGACAATTTTTTTTTCCTAATCCCAAAAAAAACACTAAAGGGAAAAAATCTATGTACGCTGGGGAGTTTTATAGCGGCTGTTGAAAGGCCAAAAGAATTTTGTTATGAAGGATTACAGATGATGTTATTGAAACCATGCGATACTTGTAGAAAATTCATCCAGAAATTTTTTTCATCGACATTTACATTTAGCTAAATTGCTATTTTTTTAAACTCTAACTTTCAGAATGTTCTTTTACTGGGAAGGAAACTTAGTGTGCGATGCTTTAAATAAATATGTTGGTTTCATGCTGACCTCTAATCAAGATTTGTCTGTTGATGTTGAAGAAAGTTGGTTGACATGAATTGAAAGGAGGTATCCAAAAAACCAATAATGTTAGTGATGGGCACTATCAATAGTAACTATCGAATACTATCGATAGTAACTATCGAATACTATTAATAGTTTTAACAACTTACACTACTTGTTTTCTTTTGTCGTAAAATGTAGTTTAAAGTACTGTCTTGCATAATGTAAAAATAAATTGAAAAATTTTCCTATAGATAAGTCTGACTAGATTATTTTCTAGGGAACTCTCTGCTAATATAAGATTTTTTGATATGAAAATATTGTTTATAATAACCGCTTTATGTGAAGATATTCGCACAACGTTGAAGGATGAAATGCACGGTTTAACATATCTTGCTGAATTTTTGGAAAGGATGCTGAAAGAAGTCAATGAAAGCAATCATAGTGCAGATGTCAAGACGGAACGAAATAAGCTCTCAGTACGTAGTTTACATCTATTAATATCTATTCTATTCAAATAAATTTTAGACGATCAACAGCAATACATCGATTGAAGTCTTAAAAACCCTTTTTAATCTAACAGTGCGTTCAAAATATCATAACATAATGGACGAAGAAGAAGAATGCCATTACTCGAACTTAGTTTCGGTTCTCCATGATTTATTGCTAGTTAACACTGAAGAAGATGACAAGAAATTCGATTTGGATGCTCATATCATTCATTTGCTGTTGAACATTCCAGATGAGTGTTTGAAACCCTTGATTCATCCATTACAAGAAGATGAAGATATCACAAATGATATGAAATACGAGCAGTATAATACGAGTACGTTACATGAAATCCTGCGCTATTTGAAGAGTCGATTTGTTCCAGAGCCTGTAAGTTTAAAGAGTTCCTTTATTTCCTTGGTTATAAAGGAAATAAATTTACTTATAATATTTTTTTTTAAGGAAGTGAAATATCAAAACGAAATCCTCTCACCTGTTCTCTCAGTGATGATTAAGTTGGCAAAAAGTGATCGAATCATGCGCAAATATTTCCGACTACAAATTTTGCCTCCGCTGAGGGACATTCACACTAGACCGGAGCAAGGAAATACCATAAGAAATTGCCTGTGCCGATTACTTACCTCGCCAATAACCCAAGTTCGAGATCTAGCTGCCGATTTAATTTTTGTATTATGTAAAGAGAACGGTATGTATGCATCTCCACCTCGTGCTTGGAAGGAAGATAATTTCTAAGCAATTTCAACATTAAATTCTGTTGGTTTCGAAAGTGGAACAGTCTGTACATTCCTGCAATTCTCCAATTCATCTCAACTTTCTTTAAAATTTAAACAGGATTCGAGGTTGAACCGACGAGACTGGCCGCATTATATCTTTTGAGACACTTTCCGGTGTACTAATGTACAGTATGTTTTATTTGAAAAACCACACTTGTACCGTGTGCCGTGGAAACTGAACATCCTCTAGACTTAAATATAATTTTGTATTGTGTAGAACGCGCCTCCGAATAATTTATATTTAAAAAGTTTTTCTACAAATTGCTCAAACGAATTATCTTTCACTCAGATATTAAGTGAATAGACTGTGTAAAGTACAGTTTAAAGGTTAGCGTTATTAATTCTTCATCCAATTGTAGTTGGTAGAATGATAAAATACACAGGATACGGAAATGCAGCTGGAATGTTTGCTACAAGAGGATTACTAAACGGAGCTAATGGTGACACGGAAAACTATAGCTCTGCTAGTGAAGATAGCGAGACTGAGGAATACAACGAATTTAAGCATGGAATAAATCCAGTTACTGGCTGCTACCAAGAACCAAAACCAAGTCCTACAGCGAATATGACGGAAGAACAGGTACACTCTTTCATATGCTGTAATTCTATGCAGATTAATTGGTATTAACTTTAATTACAGAAAGAATATGAAGCTATGAAATTAGTTGAATTAATGGATAATTTGACCAGAAAAGGCATAGTGAGACCCTGCAGAATAGGAGCAGACGGAAAACCCGAACCAATAGAACACGTATTACAGCTGCAAGAAGATTTGCCAAGGCAGCAAATTAATTTAAATGATAGTGATGAAGATTGATGTAGTAATTTATATTATTTGTAAATGTCTTACTAAAGTTCTTTCATATGATAACATTTATATTTTCAGTTTTGAATAAATATTTCAAATCATATCATTAAATAAATATTTCACTTAAATTGTGTAACACAATAAGTTTGTGATTAAATTGTGTAAATAGCAAGAATTTTTATAATCTTATGCTCTTATTTTTATGAAAGTAAGTGTGCACACTTTAAAAAACACTTGTAAAGTGTTGCACTAAAAATTATATGATAACTTATATTTTATTTGTTTGGCTTTGTAATATTTTTATTTACAATACAATATGCACGTATGTTAAACCTTTGTGTTAATTTCAAGATCTCAATTATAACCAAAACCTGGAGCTAGATAAACTTGGAGCTATTAAGTATTTTGATGGCTACCCGAAGGAAATATTTGAGGCATCTGATGAAGCAGAGTATACCTAAGATTGTCTGTTCCTGGAATTGGCGCAGAAATTACATTTCTATTATTTTTTCTGGACGAACCTGCCTTGACACTCATGCTATAGATATAACGTTAATTAAAATAATTTGTCATTACATTGCGATGGAACGTCTAAGTAGTTTTTAAATCGTAATGCGAAATCGAAGGAATAATACCCAATGTCAGAAGAAAAAAGAGGGAAAAAGCTTACTTCTTTATCTGGAATATGAGAGCAGCGTAAAGAGAATACAATGACGTTTGAAGTATTTATGAATGAAATTTATCAGCCAATTCTGACGATCTTCAAATTAATTGTTCATGCTGTTGCTACCACCACTTGTATGTTAATCAAATTGAGGAACATTTTCTGCTGGCAAGTAGTTACCTCGGAGCGTTGTGACGACGCGACTGGTCGTGCCAAAAGGACACGGTGTTTTTACTCTAAAATGGTCTCTGCAGTTCAAACACAAGCATTATTCCCATTGATTTCTTTTGTAAAAGAAAAATGCAGTGTGATGGCTTTTATTACGCTGATAGCACAGGACTCTTGAGAGCTCTGTATAGAATATACATACACAATATACAAAAGCTTGTATTTAGTTGTATGGAAACTGTATTATTAAAAAATTCCAGAAACGAAAGATGGATAATAAAAATAATATTTCTTTTTATCCTGTAATTGGAATTCAGTTTTTGACGGGCAAATAAAGCATTATTATTATTATTATTATCTACCCCATATAACCGATATTTTCAAAAATTCGTACCAATAAAGGATAACAATGGTATAACAAAATTAACATATTGGTAACAGTTCATTTTATTCATGTGGTTTACGAAAGTAAAATAAATTGATCAATAATCCATATTCTAATTTTGTTATAGTACAGAGGCAGTAGATACTTTATAACAAATAATAGTAAGTTTAATTTATTGTACATAAATTACAATTCTCATTACCTAACTTCCTATATTCAATCATAGTACTTCTAAGCGATGGCTTTTGGTGGTGGCGGCTGAGGATATGGCTCATCAGCGGCATGACCATGATACAAACCATATGTGAATGGTTTTAGTTGCCATGGGGCGTGGTTTTCAAGGGCAGACATTTTAATGCCCAAATCTTCTAGTGTTGGTACACCTCTCTCTACATAATCGCTTGTGTACTCGATCTCCACTTTGTCCCAATGTAGATTAGCGATTGGGAAGCTAGGACTTACAAGGTTTGTAAGTGTGACCTTCAACTGGAAAATTGGGTCTAGTCTCATATCGTAAATTGCATAACCTCGTTTTGGATCTGCTTTTCTCATTACTTTAAATAAGTAGTCTACGATATCGTGAAGATAGTATTTCTTAGGTCTGTAATTAGCAGAAATTATTTGTTAAAAAAATAATTTTCTTATTCTACTTCTTTATTGTGCAGGCTGAGTCAACAGCTTCGCAAAATCCACTTATGCGGGGTCAAGGGCAAGGGCATATCGTGTACATTGTACGCTGACAAAAAAATACACGAGGGCATCGAAGCGTTGTTTTTGACTTCCCATTTACGTTACCACCGGCTGCCATCTAATTTTAAGTAGGAATTTAAAAGGTGTTTTAAAATGTTTAAAGCAGTTCTGTTTGGTGAGATTTTAATCATTCACTCTTCTGCTCAAGCTGACGCTCTTTAAAGTTAATCCGAGAATTATGAGGAACTTTAGCTTATTCAACACTAGCCAACTGAAATTAACATAAAAGTAAAGATATCCTTTCAAATATTACTTATTTTAGGAAAAGTAACACATTAGACTTAAAAAATTAAAAAAAACCCAATTCTTTAAATCACTTGGTATCTGGTATGAGTTAAATAAGTTTACGGACAAGCACACTTTTCTCCCCTAGTATATTTTAAAAATCAAAAATAAAAAATTTTACCATTTATACTGCATATGTCAAAATTCAATTTTACCAAAGCATTGACTCATCCTGTAGATCAACTCACCCAACAGCTTGATAGATTTTTCCAGCCGAATCCGGATCTTTAAGAGCAGCAATAACTGCTGCTGCAACATCACCAACGTAAACAGGTTGTTTTATTGTGGCCATGCCTCTCTTCCATAGTGGTATAGCTCCAAACTGTCTACGCCAACTTTGTGAGTAATACCTGAATTGAAAATTTATGCACAGTTTGCTTTTTTGCCTTTATTATGCAACAGCACACACTACCTCAGAAAACGATCTTCTTGTCCATAAATATCTGCTGGCCTAAAGATAGTTGCTGCGGGGAATTCTTTAAGAACAGCTTCTTCACCTTCAATTTTCGAACGATAAAATCCAGATGGTTTCTTTAGAATCACTGGTTTTAAATCGTGTGAGGCGTTTAAGGCGGAGAAATGTATAAATCTTTCAACGCCAACTCGCTTTGCTATTTTAGCTAATCTTGCTGCACCAGCAACATGGACATCATTAAATTTGTATTGCTTAGTTTCGTAATCACGTCCGATTAAATTAATAACGACATTAGAATATTTCATTGCCTTCTCAATGCTCTCTTCATCTTTCAAATTGAAATGTGTAAACAAGACCTGTCCAAGATCACCAGCTACTTTCAAGTATCTAACATCAAATGGATCGCCACGATATGGAACAATAATCTTAAAGGATAATTATAGAGGTTTTATGTGACAATTATATTACAGTTCTCACCTGTGATCCTATTTTACCTAATCTATTACAAACATATCTTCCGACAAATCCTGATGCGCCGAATACTGTTGCAACTATACCACTAAAGCTCGATCTACCACCAGTACCACGTTTTAACTGCGATAGGTTATAAGCTTTATCTTCAGTGCTATAGTTATGTACGCGTACAAACGCTATTCCAATAATTCCTGTTTGCTTTTCTAAAAGGAAAGATAGGTTATGTTATGTAACATTTACCAAATAAGGGTAGAAATTTAATATTGATATACAAAATTTATAGAAGCAAGAAATTAATTTAATATGGATGGAATAAATTATTTATGCAACATAAACACTTACTTAATATTGGGGCTCTATTAAAAATAACAGCAGCCATACTGACAGCTCTGTGATCCTATCACAACTTGGCAGAGCTGATGCTGATATTAATATCGAGTTGTTACTTTACTAATGGTTAGTTAATTTAAAGTGAATATATATTGTTTAAATTATAAATAAATAATATTTCTTTTTGAACAAATTAGAATTGTTTTTTTTAATGGATTTGGTTACCATTGGTTATATTTTGGAGAATGACATTTGATTAGTACCATCTATCACATAATTACGAAGAAACAGAGGTATAGTTCAGACATTATTCTCTAGATGACGCAAGGCGTAGGTTTCCTAATTTGGTCATAGCCAGAATTTTGGAGACTTTTGTATGACCGGAGGAAGGGTTGCAAAAATTGAAAAGTGAATTTTAGATTTAGGGCCATGACTCCTTCCTGCCCCTCCCTGGCTACGCCCATGCATAATAGGATAAATTAAATTATTGTTTTATCTATCTTTATAATTTTTGCATCTCACTAAAAGATAAAACCAGTTTAAACCATTTATTCAAACTTATCTTTAAAAAGAATCTGATAATTTAGCAGTCTTCGGTATATAATCTAAAGTTGGCGTTACGGAGATTCTAAGTCTCTAACAAGAACAAATTGTTACTATTTCGTGGAAATTAGATCTTTGCATTTCCAACAACCTTATTATACTTCGAAATTTAAAACATAAATCAAGAAGCACAACGCGCAAACTTTTTTGATAAACATGCACATCGTCCAACTTCTATGATGAGTTTGAAAGTTGTTATATAGTTTTGAGCACGGCATGAAATGTATTTATCGAAAATAATTAGTTCTTTAAAGGTCTAGTTTATTTACTCAATATATAGTTTTATAAGTATTAAAAGAGAAGGGCTGTTTTCTCGTTTTCTGCTTACAAGATAGATTTATCTTTGTTTTTCTGAGATACGTGGCAAGAAATCATTTTAACTTCTATAAATTTCTAAAAGGTTTAAAATCTTGAGCGGAAGATGCTGGTTTGTACAAATAGGGGTTGTTTACTCCCATAACCGGCATTAGGACTGTAATTTTCAGTTGTCGTATACGCTACAGATGGCTTATTTAAAGTTAATTTTATACGTTGGTATGTTACATTTGCGTTTGGTAGATTGCTGTTACCGTATGTTGCCATTCCTACATTTTCCTTATTATTTGTAATCTACCCACGTTTATTAATGGCAAACACTAAGATATCGGCACACTCGTCCAAGTTATTTGATTAATTCTGAACAATTGTTTCGAGAATTCGTGAGTGCCCATTGTTAAACCGTACGAATCTTCATGTTCCTTTGATATTTGTTTAAGTAATATTAATTTAATGTAATCTTTTCGATTAAAACGTATGAGCTAATTAATCGGTTGTCTTCTAAATTTAATTTTTAATTATTTTTGGATATGTTGGTTTTCTTTTAATTGTATTTTAAATTAAAAATTTCAGAATTAGATTTTTATTCCTTTTTCAAAATTATAACAGTAACCCCATAACAGAAATATTTTATTTTTTTTTATATTGTTTTTAAAAAATGTAATTATGCCATTTATCTTTGGCTTTGCGAAAAGTTTATTTATATTTATTTACTTGCGCTAAAACGCACGTATGTTAATTGAGATTTTGCTTTTTATTTTGTATATAAAATTTTCGTCGGTTTAAAATTTAGAGATTTGGTTAGAGATGTATAAAACTTAACATTGTTTTGATTGAGTTTTTGTGAAAAATTACTTGTTGGAATTATTTGATTTATGAGCTACTTTTATTTTAAGTTTTTAAGTTAGGAAAACTTTTGTAAATTTGTCGATAGTTGTTCGTTATTTCTTTGTTTTGATTATTATGGATTTCTTTATATGAAATTTGTGTAATTCCTTCTCTAATATTCCCATTTATAAAATTATTTTTAACAACATTTTTAATATCTTATTGATATTTGTTGAAATTGTTTTCTTCTGAAAAGGCAATGCAGCGATTTATCAAGTTGTTTAATGTACTGATCTTATATTTTATTAGAGCTTGGAATACATCTTCCACACTGTGTGGGTTTAATAAACTAATTTGCATATATTTCTCCACTTTTTAGTGAAATTTTAGTGTCCAAAATCTCAACGATGAATTTTTAACCACACTGTATTGGTGCAGGTAAATATAGATTTTTTGTAAAACCAAGAATGAATAACGAAAATATATTTTAAAAGGAAATAGCATAAAATATTATTGTTATAATTTTGAAAGAGGAATAAAAACTACTTGCGTCATTTTTAAATTAAAATAAAATTACCAAAAATAATTAAGAATTAAAAATTAAATTAAGAATTCTATAAAATTACTAATAATTTGGCAATCGGTTATTAAGAATTGCTTCAACTGCACGCGTATGATAAGTAATTGTCTGCAAACTCGAAGAGGGCTTGGAAATTTATTTTTGTCGGGAATTTTTGAATGAAATCGAAAAAAGGGATCATTTCTCAAAAATTACTTAAAAAAAAGACGTACTATAATTACCTGCTTTTTCTTTTTGCATTCTCTTTCCTATGCTTGAAAAATTACGTAATGCAAACTTGGTAGAAACTTATTGATGTGCACTATAAATTTAAGTACTTACAGATATCTAGTAATCAGTAATTAATAGCGAGTAACGGTCTGTTTTCAACTGTTCTTTTCTATGGTATTTCCCTTTTGTTCAATTTTTCTTTTATTTGGCCCTTCCGTGTTGTCTTTTGCATTCTTCCTTTATTTTTTTTTCTTGCATTCTAGCCTTAGAAACTCTTTTCGCTATCTTTCATCTGGCATTCGACAAGTCTTCTCATTGATATTTCTATTCTTCAGTTCTTATCCATAAGTTTCGTTTTTTATTTTGTCTCTCAAAATAATATCTTGTTTTGTTCTAAACTTTTCTTAAAAATCTAATCTTCAATCATTCTGTTCCGACATTCCGTTGATGTCCACGTCTCACCGCTGTACATTAAAGTTGCTTTGATCGTTTCTTAACTATTACAGCCTTTATGGTTTTTGGACCTCTCTTTTTCCCAATATATTTAACATATTCATTCGTCCGTTTATTTCCTTGTTGAATTTTCTTAAAGCTTAAAGCTATCCACCGGTTCTGCTCCTCTTAACTATTTAAATTGTAAATATTGTGAATTTCCCTTTGTATCCACTACAAGTGCCGTATCGTTAGCAAATATAAATTCTGTTGTTTCTGTTTGCTTTTTATCCAGTGTCCCATATTAAGTTTTCTCATATGCTTCTTTGCTTAAGGCTTCGTTTAGTACTACGTTAAATAATCAAGGGCTTAGCACACAGCCCTGTTACACACCTATTTTAGTTATACGTTCTTCTGATTCTCCATTATCTGTTTTTATTATATTGTACATTCTACCAAATTTATTAATCGTTCTTTAGTATTATTTTTTCACCAGTATTCTAATTGAGCATCCTTAATATTTGAAAAGGTGCATATAAATTAATTCTATTAACCACAATGCCAGCCCTACAAGCATTTTCATTATTTGAAATTACGCTTTATCCAGTGGTATCTACGTTTAGAGGCAGTTTTAGAACTGACTACCCTCACGCGATATAAAACTTCTGGACACTGTATAACCAGTTAACACATAATTAAATGAAGATGGTAGGGTTATGGATGGAGCTGACTGAAACGAAGTTTAACATTACTACCTACCTTTCGTTATCAAGGTAATTTAAAGTTACTATCCTATGGTCGTAAGCATTTACTGCCGGTGACCTTTTTTTGTAAGCTCATTAGACATTTGATATCTCAGCGTTTACGAAATAAAAGTAACACTACCCTCGAACCCTTGTAGGTAATATACCTCGTAGGGTTGCTTAATAATTAGAGCTATTAATAGCGCTAAAGGTATAAAATAACGTAGGTAGTTGTTATATTCGCAGAAAGGTTTATAAGATTAGATACCAGATAGAACTTATGGAGTTTTTACATGCAAAAGTTAGGTAGGTATTTTGTAATAATTTTTCCGTATATTATAGTGGTGCAGAATATGATTATCTAAATCATAAAATTAAAAAGAAATTTTACAGGTTTTGCATTGGAATACTTACCATAATGGGTGCTTATTATGATTTTAATATCGTAATGATATAATCCCATAAAAGCAGTTATTATTTTTTTCACCATTACCGTTAAATCTGAAGGTTTTCTTCCCGTAGTGTGTAAGCCAGAAATAACTCCACTCGTAAGATTCATGCAACCGTCACAAAAACTAGTGCTAGGGTATAATTTTATAAGAGTGAAATTTAGATACGTATTACATGAGATTTCATTTTCAGTTCATATTGTTTTTTTGTGTTAAATTAACGTAAAATAATGCGTTTAATGAAGTTAAAGTAGTTTTTGGCTACACTTCAGGCATTAGAGTTACCCCTTATCTCCTATATTCCCCGCTTTCAAGTGATTCTAAACAGTTTTACCATAATTCCCCAACAGTTTTCTCATGATCAATATACAAAATGTGTGTGTACTCAATAAGAGCCTAATGATTTTAATTGTAAATTTTTGAAGCTTTTTCTAAGCAAGGAAATGTTTTATAAACTATGATTGGTACGTCAGTTTTTAAGTTTGCCAATTCCTTATTCACATTTTGCATACACCTATGCTGGTGCCTTTTGGTGTCGAATTTGTACATCCAACATATTAGGTATCAATCTATTAATTCGTAAATTGGACACAGATCTTTTCCATCTATTGCTGAACTGAATCGCTTGAGCATAGGAAGTGACGCTAAGACTTTTGTGGGCCTTGACGAATTTACTTCACTTTCGCCAAGCATGAAAGTATCTTCCTTCTGTAAATAGCGAAATTATTACAATTCGCATCTAATCGATTAGCAAAGAAATAGTATACTTGTTTCATTGTTAGTTCCACATCGTTACGCCTAAGAACATCACCACAAAAAATTTTTGAAATTTTAAGATATCAATCTGACTATTGTATTTTAATATACGTTGTGTGTATAATTGTAGACATAAAGTCAATATAATATTAATAGTCAATTTTTGCCAGTCACTATTAGAGAGAGAACGGAAATAATTGAGTTTCTGTATGAGTCTCGACCAAAATTTTGTTTTCTGAGTATTTATTCTCGGCTTTTGTAAGATACTGACACCGCTTTTGCCAATTTTTCAAAGAAGTTTTATCCAAATTTCTAATGCTCTCACATCTTCCATTCTAAAGGATAAGTTTCTAGGAGCAGCAATAAATTTTACAGTAGCCCATATAATTTCTATCCACGGAGTTTTTTGTCAGACTTGGTAGAAGTTTCTGTTCCAACCAGTTTCCATAATTTCATAGTAATAATAATGATAATATTCAGTTTTATTGCTAGACTTAAACATTAGCATGTTTGATACAAAACCCATGTTTCCCCATGCATGCACTGTAAAATGCATCACTGTCCCCTGTATTTTTAAACAAATCCTTTGTGGTGCTTTCATTCTAATTTTTCGAAGATGTACGGGTGCTGTGAATCTAGATCAACAGTCGGCCATCCGTTTTCCAAAGAATATGTTATTTTCTTTAAATAATCTATCCTCTTCGAACGAAAATTCATACGTTCGATTAACTTTTCTATTATTTTACACACTCAGATACCTGAATCTAAAACTTATATATTTTTTTTTAATTCTTCGCAACCATCTGTCTGACCCGTTCCATCCAAACTAGTTTTTCTTTTTACACGATATTCTTCCGTCCGAGGGAACTATAAATTATATTCCGAACATTTCTAATTTCATGTTCCGGAAAATTACTTTCTGAACTTGTTCGCGGCCTTTTTTTTTCAGGACTGCGAAAATTCCTTTCTCCAGGATATGTTTCTGCGTTCATTACTCGAACAGTCCTGTACATTGTTCTCACGGATCTCCCGTTGCTTGCGAAGCACATGCTTTTATATCTTTTAGTGTCTGCTGAATATATACATAAAATACAATTTGAAGCGTTTGACTGTGAAGATCTTTGTTGTTCACTGTATTTATTCTGCTAGGCCACTGTAACCACTTGTTAACACTCCATTCAAACTAAGCTGCACTTACCGAAAACGCTAGGTTTAAATTCGTTCACACCGCACCCTCATCGCCCGCCAAGGTATGTATGTACATATGTAGGGGTACGGGTAGGGATGTTTAGCGTTGAGGAGTGACACAAATCAAACAATAGGTCGGCGGAACGAATATTTGTTTACACAAACAAAAAAGGTTTTGTATATAGTTTCTGCGCGGTGTTACATATAATAAACTATAGTGAAATAGAATTTGATTGTAAACGAATCGGCAATAATAGAAGTTAATAAGTAGCCAATCGATCCAGTGTAACACAGCAGAGAGAATCCAATGTATTCTTTCCATAAAGCTACAAAACAAAGGCGGCGCTTTGCGAGCCTATTGTCGGGCGGATAGCAGATTAGCTCAATCCACTTATCAGTCGCGAGGACGCTCTGAGGTCAGGACGTTAGACGATGCTGAAGACCGTAATTAGTTACTGTTTAGCATTGACGAATGTAACAATATATATTATCCCGCTCATAAATCGAGACTCGCCTCTTGTACGTCACGTTATGGTATTCATGTTATGTCGATGTGCAATGGTAATGTTAACACCATTTTATTCTTTTTAAGTTAAAATAAACGGTACACGCGTCTTTATTGGTAAAGTTTCTCAAACTAAATACATATAGAAAATTAACCTAGTAGATCCGCGCTACATATAACCATCTATACAGCATGAATGAAATTTACCTCTTTAATAGAATAAAATTCAACCAATTTTTTTGAAGCGTATATTGTACAGATCGTAATACAATTATGAAGCCATATGCCTGGAATTAATTTCAGTCACATCGTTTGAAGTAAACATTATACTTTGAAATCTCCAAGAACGAAATTCTGCGAATGAAACCGTAAAAAAATTAAATCCATTCCTAAAAGCACAAAAGGCGTCCAAAAACTTTATACTTCACGACAAAGCAATTGTAGCTACGCAGATTAATTCAATTCCAAATTTTACAGTGCTCGAGGCACGCTTATATTCTCGCAATGACTAAATAAACATACCTAGCTAATGAGCCTTCATGAAATTGGGTGTTACAGGGATTAATTAACACGGTTTAGCAGGCCAATTCCTGCTTTAGAAAACAAAAAAGAAGAAATACAAAGTGGGAAAATATAACAAACGGTATAATCGCACACGGTGAAATATAATTTGTGACAGACTTGGGGATAAGCACAAATAGCTATTTGCGTACCATTTGCTTTCGGCAAAACTTTCATAATTACTTTCTATACTACCCTAACCAACGCTTCCTGCGACATGTATGGAATTTACGCATCGTATTACGTATCGCACATGATTCCGGAAAATATTAAATAAAAAAGTAAATGGAATGTAACTTAGGTGTTTATGCAGTTGATTTACCAAGATTTAAGGCTTTTACTAATTGTAAGTGATGTTTCCTTCACAGAAAATATGTATACATTAAAATTATCATTTTTAATGTGATTTTCTTAGTAGAATATATTTTTTCAAGAAATATATTCTATATGTAAATTCAACGTTTTATTTAGATTCCCTATTTCATTCTTGTCATAATTTATAAATTTTCCTATTTAGTATTATGTGAGACTCTTGATTTAACAAAATTGGTACCTCAGAGTTTCTTTTTTGATTAGTAAAATGTAACTCGATTGTGGAATCTACTTATCTTTTGCAGAAAATTCGACAAAAATTGAAAAATGAAACAATTTCTAAAATATGTTAGTTGTTTTATTTTATGAAATTTTAAATTAAATTTTCCTTTTAGAAAATTTTGTCTTTCCACAAATTCCTATCTTCCATACCTGTACACTGTCGTTCTTCTAAAATTGTTCGATTGAATATCCGATTTTGATATCCTGAGCTTGAAGCTTCACCTGATTTGCAACCAAATACTTCCCACTCTGTGTGTTTTCTGAAGTTATTTGTAGAAAAAGAGCCATAGTAATATTCAAATTTTAAGATTTTATCGAGTAATTTTCAAAATTGTTATTTTTATTATTATGTAAAAATAATTAGAATATTTGTCAAATTTGCATTTATTTAATTCAACAAATTGATGACTTGAAAACCATTAATATGTTTTCCGCTTCTATGGTGAAGACGTTGAAATGTTCTAGTACGGTAGTGTCAGGTAAAATGATTACCATGAAAACAATTTCAATTTAAATACATAGTGTAATTTTGACATAAAGAAGCATAATTGTATTTTACTTTTTACTTTTTAATTTCGCGCACTAAAAATTGGTTACTGGACACTTTCTAGCAAAAATTAAATCCATCCTGATCTGGAGGAAATTGGAGGGAAGAGGTCATCAACACTGCTTGGCCTCGCAACAGAATGTCAAAGTGGAACACTGTCCAACGCATCATAACATTGTATTGAGTTAAACTTTAATGTACACTTATTCACTTTAACAAAATACGTAATGCGTTGTGGTAGGCATAAATATGTCAAAACTATCAATACATAGGTGAACAAAACCACGTAATGGTAAATAAAATATTTAGGCGAAGGGACTAGTACGCTCGTGGGACCTTACGAAATAACAACAATTAAGTTAGTTCCAATAGTTAGTTCAATAGAAATTAACTACCTGCTAGCCTTTCTTATTGTCAAAAATAAGTTAGTTCTTTTAAATAGTTCTTTAGTTTCTTTGATGCCTGGAAACACAAAATTAACATCTACAGAAATTATGTTTAAAGCTAGTTATTTGGATTTTTCGGAATCTTTTCTCATGATCTTGAACTCATTGTAGGATGGATGCATTGCCAAAGTATTTCCGAACCTTTCAAGAGCATTCGACAATAAAGAGCACTAGAGGTATAATATACAAATCGCTTAATTCATATTTAACGAGTTGAATGCAATGTATAAAAATAACTTATGATGATAAACAGTTAGAATGGAATTGATCAAATATATTCCTGAAATCAAGGACAACTTTATTAATATGTTTGCCGATAACCGTGACTATCAAAAGAGCGAATGACATAAGCAAGACAATATTGCAGACAAAATGAACAAGAATACAATCTCAACTTAAATATAAATCAAATCTAAATTTTTCACATGTGCGGGACAATTTCTGGATTTGAATTATAAAAGTAAACACATCCACCCGTATACCACGTGCGTGGCCTCCCGATTATCATATGGAGTGATTTTTTTGAAAATTCAATGGATGCAAGGAGAACCTTTCGGCTGCAAAAATTATCTACACGCAGTATTTTTCATCTGAAAAGAACCGAGACCTGAGGATAGTGTTTACACAATATGGTAAATATATATAGCTAAATATCTTTGAATGCACGTGCTTCGCAAAAAATCATTACACCAAACATATGGGGAACTATGAAGCGCCACAAATATCCTTTTCATATACTGCTGCAGTCGATCAAAAGTTCTGGTGCATATTAAGACGTCCTTATCAGTTACTTATAATTGGCTTAAGAATTTGTATAGATCCTTTTTCCATCTAATACCAAACACTAGTAACCATTGACATTGACACGTCGCGTCGTAGTAAGTTTATAGGTTACTATCCAAGATTTTTAAAAATATTTCAAAGCAGACCATGAACAGAATGAATGTTCGTGTTCTAAGTTATAGGTCCACCGATGTATGTGTACTCGTTTTCTATATTTGTTCTTTACAAATCTTTTTTGAAATATTGTCCAGTTGATTGGATAACTTCAAATTAAAATTAATCGGGGATTGCGTGAGAAAGGTTGCAGAAGATAGCGACTAGTTTTTCCAACCTTGAACAACCAGCGGCAGTACAGAAACCAGTTAAAAAATAAAGGAAGAATCGTATCGACCGGAGTTCAAATGTTATCAGATACAAATTCGATGCAAGAAATATAAATTCATATGTCGCCCTACCACTGAAATAGTGTTGCGTTGCAAAGGGTCCTAGAGGTAGTTTACTTACTACGCTTACACAAAAAGAAGCTTGTATCATAAGAGAGAGAGGAATTATCACAATGTACATGATAGTTCTTGTACGGCCGACGATACGAATGATTTTATGTGAAGGTAGTAAGTAAGCTACTATTGGGACCTTTTCCAAGCCAGCTATATTTCAGCGATAGGAACACGTGTAAATATGTATTATCTGCGTCGAATCAAAACGTAATAGATTTTTGAGATTTGCAACCAAGAAAAACAGTTTTTGTCGCTTGTGATATGGATTTCAGAATCGAGTTTTATTAATTTTAAAGAATTTATTTTGTAGGCACTAGTCGAGAGTTGGTTTGTAAAGAACAATTGCAATTAAAAGTTAACCATTTTACAATATAACTAAGGAAAATAGGAAAAGTTTAGTTTCCAAGGAAACTTTATTAATACCGTGCATCTAAAGTATGGAGTACATAAAGATAAGCGTTTTTCATTTTAATTGCTGGTCTACACCAGCCCTCCATGCCAGAACTTCCATTCTGTTAGATGTTTTGTGAAGTCGCATTTAGTTAGTGGTGTCGGGTATATGACCATCCTTTACTCCTTCCTAGTAATTCCCATGATAGTGAAAATCCGAGTTTAGTTAATAAGGGAATTAACTTTACCACCTATAAATTGAGAGCGTGTGAATCATAAAATAAGCAATGGTATTCTGCTAAAAACCCTATTGCCCAAAGTAAAGAAAAAACTAGGATGATTGAGGTAAAAACACCAAGCGAGAAAGTAATAACTGTTTGTTACTGCTTAAATCTAAAATAACAAACTAAATATTTCAAATAATAACCGAATTCTGAAATTAAGAAATAAAATTTAAACCGAACTGTAACGTTTACCCAATAAAAACAGCAACTGGAACAATTATTATAACCCAGTCGGTGGTGCATTTGAAAGCATATCAGTGGTATTATATCGTGTACGAAAATGTGACGAAGTTTCTCAAAGTTACGAGCTTGTTGAAAAGCGACTGCACATCAACGTAGTTCGAAGTTGATCGAACTGAATTCCGAAGTACGCTCGCTAATTGATTTCCCTTTACCGCCTACGGTTACATAGATATAGGTAACAGCGCTTTGAAAAATATATGCAATTAGGTAACCTCTGAAAGCTTGGATCTTTGCAATATATGTCGAAACGCAACATGTAATTTCATTTTACCCAACCCAATAGGAACTAGCTAATACCAAGAATCTACTTTCATAAGTATTCTCGATGGATTTTATTTCAGCGTACATGTATCTTATCATCAGTTAATTAATTAATATCGTTACAGTATTCATTCCTTCATGACTAATCCATTTGAATTGAAGAGAAAACTACATAGCAAATATCTTACAATGTGCAATATGTAAAATGTAACTACAACAAAAATTATAATTGAGAAAAATGCACAAAATTTGCATGGCAAAATTCTCTTAGTGACCCCTCGAAATTAGAATTATTTGGTAACTCTTCTGTAGTAAATATGCCCTGATATATCATGCTCGTAATGAAAGATCAATTTGAATTGATATATATATACCACATCTAAATTAGAAAGGAAAGTTGGGAAGGCATTGCTTTTATTCAGTGAAGTGCAGTTAATGCAAATGTGCATCCGACCAAAAATACACTTTGAGCGAAACATGACGCATTGAGCGAATGAAAAATTATCTGTAAACATGAAACAGAACTCGCTGTTGTGCTTCAAATAGAAACGAAAGGTATAGCGTAGAGAAAAAGTGTCGCGGTAACTTTTTATCTGGCTATATTGAAGGGCGTAAAATTTCAATTTTCGATTTTGTGGTAGCACAGCATGGTATACCCAAAAATATAAACTTATAGCGTGTGAAATCTAACAAATACTTTGTACATTGATTGGAGTTACAAAGTCGTAAATGTTATTGTAAAACGTGGAATGTATCTTATACAGCTTTGAGGTTTATAGACTTTATGTCC
Organism: Oryctes borbonicus; assembly: GCA_902654985.2. NCBI lineage: Eukaryota > Metazoa > Arthropoda > Insecta > Coleoptera > Scarabaeidae > Oryctes > Oryctes borbonicus. The sequence goes on along the minus strand of LR736879.1, from coordinate 1,077,529 downwards.
TGCTGTTGTGATGAATGTTGTTTCTAAAGAAGAGACGGCTCGTAGTTGGGATATCTCTGAACATGGATGAGATCAAAAAAAATACTTAAGCTTCATTCCCATTGCGCTAGGTACTGCTTTTTTTGGAAGAAAATTCGGTTACAATACACATTTCCCTAAATATCTTAAATTAATTTTAAATGTATAATGAGTATAACTTTTTTTTTGGTTGTGGAGGAGAAGGAGAGCAAAATAGGTAGTTTAATTGAAAAAAAGTTTTGATACTTTTTTCTTTTAAAAGTTTAATCGTAATCGTTGGACACACTGTTTTCGAAAAATTTATTCTGTTTCTCACATCCTGGACTTCCTTTGGTATTTCGCTAAACAACAAAATATGGAGAATTGGTTTATTGTCTTTCGAAGTTTTAAGCTTATTGCGTACTTGTATCAAAATAAACTCCTCATTAAGAGTTTACTTATTTTATTCTCGCGACATGTCAGTTGCAAAAGCTAGTGTGAAAATCTGCATTACCTGTAAGCTTACTGATTTATTTCTATGTCGAGCGTTGCGTCGATGAACGTCTACCGAAAGTTTGTCCAAAGTTTACTCAGGCGAGTGAACATTTACTGACATAAAAAAATGAAAACACTCTTTACTCGTTCAATTGAAATTAAAGTAAACAAACGGAAATAATGATTTCTTAAAATAAAATGGGAAACTTCGAATAACTTCCATTTCGCCAAAAAATTGACAAATTATAAATTATCTACGCGTTAGAAGGCAGGAAAATTCCTGCGTATCGCGGAACGCGCTACTGGCGCAACTTAGAAAATTAAGCGCGGTTCAGGAATACGCGAGCTCGCACATATGCGACGGCTCGGATTGATGAAGCCTGTTTGCGGAGCAGCGGTTAGGAGTATTTCGCATCAGCCCGTACGGACAAATTGAACTGAAATACACCTTTAGGTTAGAACATAAACCTCCTTAGTCAGAATAAACCGACTATGTTTTCGAGGCGTTGTTCAGCAGTAGTTGTCCGTACAGATAATAGACGAATCTGACGAAGAGTTTGAGCAACTTCTAGATGTGTATCAACAAAGCAATTTCATGATATTTCTTTACATAAATTATGGTTCGACTGATTAGTAATATTTATACATCACGGTACAAAAATTATACAGGGATTACGGAAAGTATTGAACAAAATTAAAATTCAATACAATTGAATCAAAATTGAATCAATTGCAAACAATCAATGTGATTTATTTACATTTAGTTTCAGTTTCAGTTCGTCACAAATTAAAATTCAAAAATATAATGATACGCGGTGTGTTCTATTTCAAAATAACAAAGTTAACCATCGTTTCTTGTATAACCGGAAGTCTTAGATAATTGAAAATATTTTAGTGAATAGGACATTTTCCAATGTATTGTAATGAGGCCTTGATGCATAGGCAGCTCTTATAATGTATGTTGATTTATTTATAAAGTTTTGGTTAGGCAACCTAACCCACAACACAATCACACATACATTATTTATAATAATTATTTAATTATATAAAAATGTAAATATTGATCGCCATAACAAAATAGAGATATCAATAGAATGACGGCTAACCGTGATGCTATGTCACTAACCAAATCACCCCTGACTTACACATGCAACTACGGGGAACGGGAAACCTATCTGTTGTTACATTAATCTTTTACAATCCCAAACGCAATTTTTCTACCTTGAGCTAATAATCGAAAGGACTGCCGTTTTAGACAAACAATTTATTACTTTCAATAGCCGACGCTACTGAACCTTCTTAGAAGAACTACGCTAGTTACTCCTAAAATGTCATATCAACTTAGCGTCTCTTTTGATTTTACCTAGTAAAGCATTAAGAAAGCCTTATTATTATTTAGTTCGACGTTAATTCGAATTTATTTCGAACTTCATTAAGAATATCAATATATCAAGAATATTTCCCAAACGTAGTCCCGTCAGGTGCCCGAAGTTTCCTCGCCAATTTCCAGAGTCGATTTTAGTTCTGAGAAAGAATAATAAAGAAATAACGACAACTACCACATATTTTCTTAATTATTTATTTTATGTTTTTGCTATGGTATCCGTCCTATTTATATGTTGTTGCTATGTTGCTATTTATTGACGAAATTGTTTTTATCTCTCTATCTCACATAAAGCACCAAGTACAGTTCAGTATAAATCTTTTATTTCGCCAGTGATTCTCCAATCTATTCCATCCAATTTTTCATACATCGGTCGATGGAGTTCCTCGTTACGTGTCCTTTGTAGTATGGGAAATATGCAAAGCATTGCTCAGTCCCTATAGAGCCATAAGCAAGGAGAAATGATCGGCTCGTCGGACTCCGTGTATGACGTGTTCCAATTTAGACAATTTAACATGAGGGCTCAATTTTCGAGAGTCCACCGATCACTCAGATTAATAGTAGGCGTGAGGATATGTATATTGTGGATGTTAGATTGATACTCTTCATAATTTCATTCTGAAATGCTACCTAATTAATTACAATCATGCTCATTGGTATGCCGCAGTGAAATATCTAAATTGATATTTTGAATAGGATCATCGGAAACACAGCAGGACATCAAGGTGGATTATTGGCCAACTTTTTTACGAGACGTTCCTTGTATATTTGTTAGTACCAAATACAACAAAGAAACAATTTTTTAGCAATTTTGTAGGCGGGAATTGAAAATAAGGGGCGTATTTAAGTGTACTAGAAAGGTATTTGAACAGAATACCCTTGTATTTGTAAAGGTCAGGCTAAGAAGGACCAATCCCTTGTTTGAAGATATTGGTGCGAGTCTTATATATAGAACCCCAATTTTAGTTTTCTCTAACAAATTGAAAGAACAAAATGCTTAGGTGTAGAATACCATGGCATTTATAAACCTTTTGGTGTAAATTTGTAGATACCAAAGATACGATGCATAGTCAATAAAAATGATCTTTAAAATCACACGTAATTTGCTTCAATAACAACGAGTACCATGGTTGGTATATCAATTATGAAATTGCCGCATTAATTCTGCATTAATTTGTAATGTATGACAGAAGCGATCGATTTGTTACTTCTTTCGAACACAGGAACTACTGTCATAAAGCTTGCATTGATTATAATTATGGACAAGATACATAATCTGTTAAAAATGAACCCCACCAATGGTTCCATAACAGTAACTTATTGTGTTTCCCTTTTACACTCTTACTACTTTATAAATCGCATTTATTTTAGCAGCTAGTGACCAATACAAACATAGGGCAGGTCAATTTCTTCATTTCTCTTCTTTATGTACATGTGTACATATACAATATTTACATCATTTTAAGCACATTTATCACACATAGCTACGACACCTGTAACTTATACTTATGACTCATAATGCTTTAGAATCAGGTGGGTGCCTCACACCCTGCTAGCCGACACTGTGTTTAAATTTAGAAAGTACATGCTAATGGCTATTTATCAATTTCTCACTGACACAAAACTAGACATAATAAACAGGCCTCAGAAATTTATGTTTTATAAAAGAAGCACTAACTATGAGTTTTGATGAAAGAGACTTCCTTCAAAAGCTGCGTAAGTATCATTGTAAATGGATACATTAGACGTCTGTAGGTTATATTACAATTAACCGGCGCCGCCACCAAATATGTCGGTAGCTTTTGATGGAATTTTACCTTGAACTTTCTAATTATTTTGAATTTAATCATATCCATAAATAAGTCGTTACAGAATCAATGCAAAGAATTAATATTTAAAGAGAGGAAAGCTAAAAATAACTAATTAACAAAGTACTGTCAATGTAGGTAATTTTCTTTAATGATTTTATGTTCCAAATACATACAGAATCGTTTCTGACTGCAGACACGTAGCGATACCGTCAACATTGCTCCACCAAATATATTATGGGTTCCCATCTATAATATTCCTTATCTATGGTTTAATCTATATTAACACAAAATCTATTTAGTAGCTATTTACTCTTACCCACAATATCAAGTTATTCGTACGAAGCAGTTATAAATTATTTATTGCATTTGCATATTTAAATCTTTTTTGCTGTTGTTAATGCTGTACGTGCGATATTATTTTATCGTTCGATTACCGAATAATAAAATTGCAATATTTAATTGGAATTTTATCCTAGATAAAGCGAAATGCAACTTTTGCTGAGCGTTAAATGCACGTTTTCACTTCCTTTTTTTTAGTGTATTTAATACAATATTGTAATTTGTGTTGTAATGCGCCCGTTTTAAAACGTGATTATATATTGTCATGAGATTCTTTTTTAAATAAATGAAATGAATATTCGGGGTTTCCTTTTTTTGACTCGATTGTGGGATCTATCTAGTTTTGGAAATCGAAGGATGATTAAGAGATAAATCAAAGAACTTTAGAATGTGCGAGTTACTGTTTTTATTTTAAATGAAATTTATATTATATTTTCCTGAATGTTTCTTTAATAATAATAAAATACAATATGTAATCCCTAACTGACAGCTGAATTTTGAATAGAATAAGAAATTGATTTTAAAAATTGGATTCTATGTTTGGTTTGGCCAAAATATTTAATTCTCGGTACCTGAAATCCTATCTCGAGGTCCTGATGTTGAAATCTATCCAGATCTTTCCCGCAGTGATCCCAAATCCGCTAATGGCAAATTTTTGTTGGTTAGAAGGTCTAAACGTAATACTCGTGTTATCTCAAATTGTTTAATGAAGATGATCCCATAATAATATTTAGTTTTCAAGTTATTTTCGAAAAAATTTTCGTTATCATTTGTTTACTTTCTCTTCTTATTGTTCTAATCTCGATCCACAGATTACTATATGATTAAGCAACCTTTTGAGATGTCTTGCCATTACATGGGGACGATGTATATAGGTTCAATTGTCTGTTTCCAAAATGATAATGAAAGTTTTATATAAAGAAATATAATTCTGATTTACGTTAGTGATTTTGATTTCTCGCAGCACAAGTTTTTTAACAGACTCTTCTTTTAACAAAACCTATCTTACTATGGGTGCAAGACGAGGATAAAAACTATATCTGTGGAAAATTGGAAGGAAAAGGTAATCAACATTGTTTCACTTTGCAATTAAAGGGAATTAAAAATTTAAACATGTCAATTTGACAGACAACACAAAAGTATCGGCACACTTCGAACCACACAAGTTTAATTAATTAGTCCAATACAGCTGCTTCGTAGATACGTCGGTCCTCATCTTCAGTGGTAGATAACTTGGAACACTTTTCAACCTAGACAAACAATATCACAAGTATATATTTTGCTTATTCACATATTACAATATGCGTGAAGTTATCGAAGTAAAAGTAAGGTTTCACAATGAATAGGAAAAATAAAACGTGTGCTTGTTTTATTAAAATTTCTATTTCACAAATTAATTTATTTTTCAAAGTTACAACCAGAGCATGAAATTGCTTTTCTCTTGTGATTTGCATTATTTGGTGTCCTGATTTAATTATCAGGTGTCCCAATTTTCTGAAATTGTAGAATTACGCCTTTGTATAAATGGTAGGAGGTCAACATTTTTAGCTGAGCATATTCCGCTATAGTAGCTGGATCTTTTCTAGGTCCTACTATTTTGTAAATTAGCCGAGGATCCATTTGAAAAGGCAAAGACGTCCATAACATGACAACGCATTCATGTAATTTAATTAGCATGCCTTTTTATAGGACGGTAACATACAAGCACAATTCTTGTTATAGATGTGAGATTTATTTTAATGCATTGGTCCCACATTTTAAGTGTTATTCAACCTACGCTAGCTATAAAAAAACCTTACAAATGTAGGTTTTAAGTAATTGCTCCTTTTTTGCGCTGACGAATTTCTGTCCAGATCGGATTGTTAGTGCTTTCAGCGATGTAATTGGTGTTGCTGATTTTATTTTGCATTGTTATAAGTAGGTATTGGTATGTTTATAGAACATTATATATAAACGGCAATGTCTATTTTAAAACAACTTGATAGGAAGTTCCCAGTGCTCTAAAGGCCTTGTAGGCCGTGCTCGATTAAGAAAACACATGCATTGAATGGGGCTTGCCTAAGTGGGACACAGCCGTTTGTGTCTGGAAGAACAGGAAATAATTGTACACATATTTTGCAATTTTCCGTCCGTTTGCAGAATCAAATATTCTCTGTTTGGTAGGGCTCTTGTAGTCCGAGAGAGAGAAAAGCTTCGCGGAGTAAACTTCTGGAATTTACTAGGATAGGTTTATTTGGCGAGCTTTAGAATTACATTGCCGTTCGATAATAGACCATATTAGCCGATGTACATGGGTGGACTAATCCACACAACCGGCTCTACTGTTGTAACTTCAATTGTGCACACATATAACAGGGATCAACTATAAGTATTTTTTTAAATTTAGGTTGGTCGACCGACTTACTCGAAACCTCACCTAACTATTAAAAATCTATACTTTATCACTACGATGGTAGAGTCTTAAATTGCTGCAAATTATCAGCAGATGGCGCTATTGAGATTTGAGAGCACAGAAATCGGCCGAGTGGTTTGCTTCCAGTGAGCGTTTAAAGAAATGATCTTTAAAAATAGCAGAAACTGCTGACAGATTATTAAAAAATACGAAATATCTTAATACGTATTGCAAAATGAAGGGGGTAGATAAGTATGTATCTATTTGGAGTGCCTTATACAATCCGTCGCAATTTGTACTACTTATTCCCAGCCAGCGCAATTATTTTCCTGAATTATATAAACCTCAAATACCCAAGACGACATACGTACAAAAGTGAGTCTACATTCATAGGTATGAATATTTTATAGCCGTTTACCGTCCAGTTTACGTGATACATTTAAATGTACTGTTTACGTAGCTTCAACGTGTAATTTAATTTTCGCAAAGTGAAATTTTGTAGAGCTCAGAAAAGTTTTGAAACGGTTACAGTAGTTTTGGATACAATTTAATTGCAATACCGACTTTGGCGACCAATGCAGAATTCCCTAGACGAAAGTGTAAATATAAAGTTCTCTACAGGCGGAGGAATATTTTCTTTCATATTAAAATGTGATATTGAAGATGAATATTTCTATAATAACTTTCTAAGGGATATTTCAGGCATTAGGTTTATTCAATTTGCTTAACAATGAGGCGCATTGAACAAATTTGGGAGTAATTTTAGTACATTACAGTTTAATAAGTCGGAGAGGATGGTTGGTTTTTTCAATTTAGACTTTGTGAGTTCAGGAATGTATCAAAGACGCGTTTTCGGCAATTTAAATTCAAATGGAAAACGGTAAATTAAACTTTAAACGAGTATTAGAAATTTAAAACGAGAACTAACCTGATATAGCGATATTCTAACATAAACAGAATATTTCTATTATTTTTTATGGAATTCAGCCCGTGACTCGAACTTGTCAATATCAGAAATTCAATTAGCGTCACCTTACTGCTTATTTAATCGCGATAGATATTGTGCTTGATCGCGGCAAATTTTGATAATTTCACTTTTCCAAACATACATCGATGATGAAACATAAACGGAAGCTATTATTTTTAAAAGTAGCATAATGCAATGCAGGGATGCAGCTCACGCACTGATTCTATGTTATTCTATGACGTCTTACACCACAAACAACTGTACAAATTAAAAATTTACTGACAAATAAGACCACTGTCTAAGGAACTATAATTAATTTATGAAATTACACTGAGGTCCGTCTAAAAATAAACAGAAGAGAAGTTCATTCCGTGATATTGTTGCCGAAGGATTAGGTAGCCTTATCAGGGCTACCCTAAAGATGGCAGAAGAAAAGAATGTCTGCCGAAACGTCGAATTCTAAAATTCCAACAAACGGAGGAAATAGCCCCTACATCAACTCAAATATTATATAGAAGGGAAGTTATTATTCCGTTCTATCACTACCGTCATTGGCTGGACTTATAATATTCTCCTAACTCTTACGCTTCGTAGATAATAGTAGATAAAAGGAACTGCAGCTTCCGAAAATAAACTCGCAGCCGTCAGAGGGATATTAATTTTGAGCGTTTGGATATATTAGGCTCAATGTGCGTGATGTACGTATGGCTCTAATGACTGAGAGCTTGTGGATGTGAGAAGGAGTACAAATCATTCATGTAAAAAGTTCATTAGATGGCTTTCACATGAAATTAATTTATCATTTGGTCCTAGTCAGCATATTCTTAGAGAACATCTCGAAAAATATCCATAAAAAATATTTATTGTGCAAAAACTCATGAAACTTTTCTAAATCACTTGCATGGTGACGAGCTTAAGGGTTGATACTTCTCACAAGACGATGCCACAGCTCGTAAAATACTACGAACAATGAATCATTGATAACCGTGTAGTAGACTTCCCTCCACGTTCATCCGATCTAACTACTTTAGATTTTTCATTTTTCCACACCTAAGAAATAAACTTTTTGAAAATACACCACATAAGATAGAACACAATAAAACTTACTCAAGCAAGTCAAGGTGTTAATGACAGGATAACGCCTCAACTCAACGCATTTAACAAGATGAAATTACGAGGTTGGATCTGTATTGAAGCCCAAGGAGATTATTTTGCATTTACTTTAATCGTTTGCTAAATTCTAATTTACTTTTAATAGGGAAAAAAATATTCTGCTACCTTTATTACTATTGACACAGATAAAAAATGTCTATATGCAAGAAATAGGATGTCTCGAGTACATTATTTTATTGGAAGGGAGTATTCTCCTGAATTTAGAATGTTGCCTTAATCTAAGAGAGCTAACGTATATTATACGAGATATTATATCTCAGGTAATTCTACTATGTCCATATTATCTCAAAACGCTTGCTTTGTTTTAAATAAAATGTAGGACTGACTTAATTGAAACCACTAATTTAATTTAGGATTAAATAAGTTTCTCTTACAAGATATAGCTTGTTTAGCTTGTAGCTTGTTTCATTATTATTAATTACCCTTGATGTGATGATACTAGTCGAAGCCTGCTACCCTTGCTGAATATGAAGCATTGCTATCTCCGAGGTCGATCTAGCAATTAATGTTGATATTTTCACTGATTAGAGTATCCTTCATTAGATACTCTCATCCGTACATGTTAGTTCTATCTTCATATATATACGACAATTTCATTTACAGCTACCACCTTCCACAGAGGTGTATTGATGAGCTGTAATACAGCGAAACGCACGTCTACACACAGTGGATGTTGGAGGCTTTGTTTCATTATCATAATATAGACCGTTTGCATCGATACACGTGTTAATTATAGGGTACAACTACGTATGTAACTAGGTTTATTAAAAGAGCTCTAGCGTATGAAAATGCGTTTCGAGTAACCTGCTGAAGGAGGAGTTCCGATACAGCAAGACCAATTGGTGACAAACAAGAGGAAGAACACAAAATAAGAATAAAATTATTTTGAAAAATCTGTTCTAGGTGAATGGAAATAGTAATATTTTAAATAGAAGGTAGGCGCCGTTTACTTTCTCCAAATAATTATTACTTGCTTCTAGTAATCCTTTTTCTGTGTGAATGGCGATTTAAAAGCTTATTACTGACAAATCATTTGAAGTTCTTATATACATAAGATGCAATTGTGAGATGGTCCGCTTGATTACGTATATTGGATTGTATTCCGATTTACTGTAGTTATCTCCGTTTCTACTTTGCTATGTTCCTGGAAAACCATTTGCGTGAAAATCACGTTTTTAACTACAGATTATCTCGACAATCTCACGTGGTTAAGCAAACGCGGAAAACATAAAGTTTTTATTCCAAAATCGATAAACCCTTCAAATACAACGTCGTTACTTCCGTGTCCCTTCTCCGGTGTGGTACGTGATTTTTAACAAGTCGAGTTTGCGAGTCAATTTAATAAACCTGGCTGTAATTTAAGCGGACTAACTCTGCGGTAAATTTTAACGGCGCTTATAACGAGACAGTGAAAAAGTACCAGCTGCGAAATGCAACAGCTATTTACAAAAAAAAAAATCGTTTATAAATCTTTCAGTTTGATGGTTTGTTAAGAAGACATTACTTATTGGCTTCTTCCTACTGATGATATACGAAAGTTGTGAAGATGAGTATATATATGTAAATCAGATAAATGGAGTAAATTTGGCTTGTGATTATTTTACTAATAATTTTTAATTTAGGGAAGAAGGTAGTGGGAAACGACCTTTATTAGATAATTCCCTACCATTCCCAAGAAGTTTTTGCGCTTTATTGTATCAATTACCAATTTACAATTGGTTTGGGCAATATTTAATTCATCGTATTTTCATTTTCAGTGGATGCCATTACCTTGGAGCACTCACTGTGTTCAGTACGTCTAGTATTTGTGGAATTCCTATCTTTAATGCCGAAATTAATTTTGAAATTCTCTGGGAAGGAGATTACTTTGTCTCTTTTATCTCTATCAAGCAATTTTGTCTGTTCTGTTAATTTTTCAATAAAAATTTTAATATTTCATAAGGCTGGCCTATAAAGTGAGATAACAATCGCCTTCCCGTTCATGATTTTAATTGCGCTAAATTCAACTTCTTTTCTAATTGGCAGTGGCGTTATTGTTTTTTCTAATAAAAATCATGGCTAAAATTAAGCCTGATATGCATTAGCGGTCAATATTTTTGTGTTTTAATTTTGTTTTTGTTAGAAAATGTTCAGAAAGACCTGCTACGTCAATTTCGTTGGTCTGTAATGCCAATCGAATGCCGTCGATTTTATTAGAAACGCCCTGTATTTTTTTAAAGATTTAGCATCATTTGAATATGCCCTAATTTTTTTTCACTTCGTGGTTGTCTCTCGTTTTCGATCTTTCGGTTGCGTACCGTCTTTTTAGGGTAGGTACAATTGTGCACATATACCACTTGGCCCATTAGTTGTATCAAACAAGTTTCCGTCTTCTATTTTAGTAGGAAAAATGATCTTGAATGTGTGGTAAAATTTTATATGGTAATTATGTTTCTCTGCGTTTCAGTCAACAGGTCATTAGTTTAGATATATGACGAAGAGGCAGAATATGCAAGTCATTTGTATACGCTTCCAATTTGAAACATCTATTATTGCCACAGGTGTTAAAGATGCCTTTCACATTAAAAGAGTTCGTGATTGTATACAGAGTGAGTCGGGAGGAATGGACCAAAGTGAGAAGTGCATTGTGCACTTTAAAATAACGTAATGTTCTTATCTTATTTCAGTTTCTTTTCAGGCTATAGCGTAATTATAAATAAACAAAATTTCATATATTAACATCTTTTTAATCACCGCGTTCTTTTGATAAATGTTCAAAAATACTGCCATTGACTTCTAAACATTTTATGTTCTAGTTACGAAAGGAGTCTAATATCGGCTGCAGAATTTCGAATATGTAGGATATGTGTGGATTCACACAAACAATGGTATGAGGTCTGCAGATCTTGGAGGCCAACTAAACCAATCGTGGAAATGTTAATTAGCGAAATGAGCAGGGACCTCTTCATGCTGATAATGTGTTTGCATTCTGATGTTTAGAGGAACATCCTCTAGTAGTCGTTGTATGTAATTCATTTTGTAAAAGATTTAAGTAGCGCTCTTCTGTGACACGAGTCACCAAAATTAAAACTTAAAAAACAAATAAATATTTTGACTATTACGTGGGGATTTTTGGAATATTATCTATGCCGTCATGGGTGACCGTAAAAATTATGGACGATACCACAGGACGATTATTATTTATCCACCGACAACATTCCATACGTTTCATAATTTTCCGATTGTCGAATCGAATCGAATCGAATCGAATATGGTGTGGATTTATACCCACACCATCTTCACCTACAACACGCTACACGAACAAAGCTTATGCTTTGTACGTGTAGCGTGTTTTTGGTGGAATTCTTTGTGACCTGGTCGTTGCATCTTCTTTTACAAAATCCAGAATACTAATTCCTCTAAACCTTGTCGGGTAGCTCGTTCAGATCATATGCTAGCACTGAGAAACATTCTGGTTTTGCACAGTTCGTTGAAAACTCTGATAGACACGTTTTTACCGAAATTTCTATATGTTAAGCTGTTGACGATAAAATCCAACAGCAGGTGTACCATTCCCACCACAAAAGCCATGAACAAACACCATATTTGCATATGCTAAATTTGAATAGGTGGATGGTGGATGTTCTAACAAAATAATGTCCAAATTCGAAAATAAACGTTAATTTACTGTCAAAATGCAATGACACTGACGTAGCGATTCTGAGTCTCGAAAGAAGCGAATAGGACTTTTAATATAAAACGTACCTGACCTTTTGTTTTACATGTGTCGTTAATGCAAGGAGAATTTCAATTGGTCTATAATATATATTAACTCGAAGACAAGAGAACATTTGGGCAATTTGCAAGAAGGCTATTAATGTACTACTTGAAAACAAGTGAAAACCGTGTAAAAACAGTTTTTTAAATTGTTTTCACGTATACAATACACACTTGAAGTTTGGTCCGTTCCTCCCGACTCACCATGTATACCAATATATCTCAATCCCATGTATGACATTAAAGATGCGTCAGAAACGACCAATAACTCTATAAGGGAAAACTACGTTCAGTAATTTTAGTTTCCTATAATACACGTCATATCGGCAGATTCTAAAATGCACAACACAAAACAATTTGTTACTACAGATTCAACCTTAAAAGTAACGATATTAAAGTAACTACAGCAAAAAGTCGTATCCGAAATAATTGAACACATTGCAAACGATCCAGTAAATAATTTGTAATCTACACCAAATATCTGTCATTATTATACGTCTAATGTTCACATAAATGAGTACCTCGGTACTATATCCAAAATAAAAGTTATGTTTCAATAATTTTTTCAGAAAAGGTTCAATATTTATTTTCATAATTCTCTGTCTTATCTGGGCAATGTTTCGATTAAAAATAACAAATACATTTCGCTGTTTAATATTTATTATTCAAGTTTCAAGGTGGCAATTGTAAATGGAATATTCTGCAAGTTTCCTTTACACATCACTCGAAAAAATACGGAAAAATACTTGGGCAATAGGTAATTTACACCTTAGAGTACGCGTTCAATTTTACCACCCAATATTACGTTTGATATCCGATAGTCTTTTTGTGAATTTGCAACTCTGCGGCTGCTGCGCGCAATCTCCCCAACTTTACGAAAAGTTATCATTCAGTAGTCGTCGAACTTTGCAACGGCAAAGTCTTAAGCCCTCTACACGGTACTCACTGATTCGGGCCGGCTGCCGAGCTTCCGAAGCGCTGCACATCGTACGTACGTTTTCACTTTCTGCAAATGTTTTGGCGCGCAAAACTTTAAGCAAGTGTTCCGTAATAATCTCATCAACAAGTTGTCATGTAAGTAATTTTTTATTTACCGTATCTCTATCGCGAATATTTTTCTAACTGAAAAGTAAATTAAATAATATAATGCTTAAACATTTTAAAAAGTATCGTCCGAATTAAAAGACCTGTGGGAATAGCGATTACAACTTTACTAATCTGCGTAATCTTGCTTGATCCCATTTTAATTTAATCGGCCTTCACTCGGAACGAAGGCAAAGCCACCCCAATAATTAGTATTAGAAAAGGAAAGATATCGACATTTTAATTTAAAGTAAATTGTTAGAAGCGGTTTTCGAAACCCTTAAAAGGAATTGAACCGAGTAATAACCAATTTGCATCTACAAATAATGTACAAAGAGATGCGAGATTGCGTCGTGAATATCGTATTTCCTGCCTTAAAATGAAGCTTTTAGACACTTATCTCGAGGGGATTTGGCTTTGTTTGTGAAGCATATTGATATATAAATAAGTTATAATGCATTATTCTAGAACTTTCTGCGGAGAAGTTTAGTGGTGCCAGTTGAGGATTATTTACATTCGGTTAAAGCAACGAAGGGAAAGTTGTTTGCATTTTGTTGGCTTTTGTTCTCGTAGGAGTATGGGGGAAAGGAAACTACATGCAAAGTTAAATAGAAGGTATCTGTATGAAGATTCTGTTGGAAATTTATTGTTGTGTAAATAATGAGTTCAGAAGTTCCTCGGTTTCCCATCTATAAATATACTACTTGCTTAATAATATTTAAAAATAAAGTCCGATTTTACTCAAAAACATGTAACTGAAGCCTTCGTATTGCGC
>LR736879.1:1018772-1038357 GCA_902654985.2 Oryctes borbonicus | reverse complement strand
CCCCCCCCTTTGAACTTCAAACTTCAGTTTGAAGTTTGAAGTTGATGATAATCACAATTACAAATGGGGCACCCATTGAGAAATGTAGGTTACTGAGTATTTCATATAATTGAAAACAAAATCATTGCAGTTTTTTCTTAGTTTAGATTTAATGTAAATGTAGTAAAAGTCGCAATAGTGTTTGACAGACTTCAGAGAAGAGACGAAAGAAGCTCTGTAAATATATATATATATAAGTTCATATGTGCGCTTCCAACATTGAGAAAGACATCGCACTTTAAAATGTCCATAACTTATTGAACTCCGTTTTAGATGCGTAACGAATGTGACATTTTTAATCTTTTTTGTAAGAGCAGTTTGATAAGGAAGAGAGGCATTTGTATTTGAGAAGATTAAGTTCTGACACTCCTTATATTTGGTAATTGTCTGACAGGCTGTATAATGTCTTCAGAATTCATGGTTTCCAGTTCTATTTTCAATTTTCCAAATTAATTTGTTTTCGTTCGTCCATTTGTCAACAATTTCTTAAAAACTCAAATAGCAAGAAAGAATAGCAGTATTTATTAAACATACTCTAAAACTGAACCAGGAACTCAAAAATGTGATATAGAATATGGGGGAAGTTTCAGATAATGTGTATGTAGTAGGAACGTGGTAGTAAATTAGATTTAATTATCATTATTTTGTAGAAGACCTTTTAACTTTTCTTCATAATATGTTACCAATTTAATGGAGAAATTATGCCAATATACAGACTGGGGTGAAATTGTGTGGTAAAGCTTGATATATCTGTTATTAAGGGAGATTTTTTAAATTTTAAAATACTCAAGGGTGAATTTAGCTGATGTTTTCTTAAATGAGACATCCTATATAGTAATTTACAGTTTGGTTAAGCTCAACTCCCAAACCCCCAATATAGGGTTTCATTGTGTTATACTGGGGTATTTGAAAAGTTATGACTAATAACCCGTATCTTGATGAATAATGAATCATTTTAGAACTACCACGAGCTTAGGAATGTGCTTTTGCTTTGATATCAACTATGATTTGCTTTCTCGTGTGTTGCATTTATACAGGGGAGGTCAAAATGAAAATTTACGCTTTTCTTTTTTTCAAATTTATTTTGATATAATGTTTCCATTTGTCTTTTAAGTTCGATTTATCTAAATTTTTAATAAACCAATGTTTGTATTTTTATATTTATAGATAACATTTTATTATTTGATTTTATATCAAATCTATCGACTTATTCTCATTATTTTGAATTCAATCTAGTTACCTAGGTATACTGCCGTTCAGTGAAGTTCGGTCATACAATCTATTATATCACACTGTATACGATTATTAATACATAAAATTAGAAAAATATTAAGCATACACTCTTTTCTAAGGGATTAAAGCCATAAATTATTATGTAAAGTAGAAATATTGCGACAACCACAATAAAGTCCCTTTTATTAACATTCCAAGAATTTCTCGGAAGTACCGATCTTTTGAAACGGGTCGCACTATCATTCTTGTTTATTTATCACCGGCGTAAAGATATAAATTTGCTTCATTTTACTGTTAAACGTGTGTTGGTGTGCATCTGTCGTTTTTGCGCGAAAGTTTTAAGAAAATTTACCTCAAAATGGCACGTGGCACGTTCACGCATTATTACGCTGTTTGAAGAAGGATATTTGGGGCGACAAATTGCTGAAAAAATAAATATGAGAAGTTCAACAGTGAATAACCCCATAAAGCGATATCGGATGACTGGAACTATAGAAAATCATGTTCGTCCTGGAGCATCTAGGAAAACAACAAAAGCTGAAGATTTGAGAATTGTATTATTAAGCAAACGCAATAGAAAATTAACAGCGCCACAAATAGCAGCCGAAGTCAATCGCGGCCGTGAATAACAAGTTTCGGTGAGTACGGTAAAACGTCGACTTCAACAAGCGGACCTTCATGGACGCATTGCCATTCGAAAACCCTTATTACGTCGGGGCAACAGAGCAAAACGGCTACAGTGGGCCCGTTCTCATCTAGATTGGTCGTTCGATGATTGGAAACACGTGCTTTGGAGTGACGAGTCAAAGTTTGAGGTTTTTGGGCAAAATCGACGAGTTTATGTCGGAAGATCTAAAACCGAAAAGTGATCCCGAACTGCATTGTGCCTACAGTGAAGCAAGGGCGTAGTTCTGTTAGTGTGGAGATGTTTCTCTTTTGCTGGGACGGGAGATTTATGCAGAGTGCAAGGTGTAAGGAGGAAGGAAAATTATTTTGCAATACTCCAGAACATTTACGGAATATTCTGCAACATGAATGAATTAATATTCCACAATCCATTTTAACAAAACTTATCGAAAGAATGCCTAGAATAGTTCGAGCGGTGACTAACAGCAAAGGAGGTTTTTTCGATGAAAAAAAATGTAATGCTCAGTATGTTATATAAGGCCAGAATAACTTTTTATTTATTTACTTTTGTCTTTTTTACCTGTATATACAATAAAATTGCATTTTGTTTTCAGTTTCGTTTGTTTCTGTAACCTCTTCATGTTTTTTACCAACCGACCGAACTTGAACGGCAGTGTACATATACAATCATAAAATTGTTTTATGGAAAAGTGCAAATAGTGGTCACTACAAATGTGTAGGAAATTCCAAACGCAAATAGAAAGATGAGCATTCGATTTAGAAAAGCTAAGTTAGGTGGTGCTACTTAGCGGCAATGCAAGTTCACAAAGTACCAGCGAATACGTGTTCCAAATGGACATTTGTGATAAAAGGTCTAATGTTTTAAAAACTTTCTTGGTTTCTGAAATATCGCCTTGTTTTACACGTCGCCGAACACACGAGGAGTTAATGTTAAACGTAGCATAGTCAAATAATATTCTCAAAAGCATTACGTACCTTTTCACATCATTACGTTTGTTTAGTTTTTTTATCTGCTTAAGCAAGAACAAATGTAACGTGAAAAAAACAACATTTTCACATATTGCTTGCTAGAATTCAATTGTTCTATTGGAAATGGCCCAGTGGGTTTTTCAACTAACCGACTTATTGAATTCGCACGCACGTAAAGGTGTGCTTTGGGTGTGTCAAGCGTTTCGTAGCTTTACTAGCAAATCTTTAAGTCTATAAGAATGCTTTTACTGTTGATTTTTAAATTCTACACTGGGGGATATTCGAAGAGGTGCCCTACTTACACATTTCTAAGCAACTCAGGTTTTGGTATGTAGGGGTTCACATTCAAATTTATATATTGTATAATTTACAAAGCACTTAAAAGCGTTCTAACTTTCGCGTAAATAAATTAGTTTCCTTTTTTGGACGAAGAAATGTCTTCTGGAAATGAAATATATTTCAAAAATTCGTTTTTATTTTATATTAATTTTGTTAACCATTATCCCGATAAAATTACTCAATTTTTATTAGCGCTACCAAGAGTCGTTTCACAGAAAATTAAAACATCATAGAACAATACCAAGGGCTAATGAAGGATCACGAACAATGATGCAAAGCAATCTTCTTTGAAAGTTTTTCTTACGGCAAAGAAACCTACTAAATTTCAATCAATTCAAAATTATCAAATTATCTACATCCCACTTTCTGTGGAGTCAAAAAATACTGCACCTTTGAAATAAGTATTTAACATTCTTAACAATAAGTCATATGATACGGTCTTGGACGTGTAATCTAAATCAAGCAGAAATATTTATTATTCTCTCGAGCGGCAAGTATAGATTTATCGTTAGTAGAACGTATAAAACAAAATTATAATACTTCGTTGTCATTGGCAGTCAAACGGGTAGGATGAATTATTTAGCGATTATTATTGGTTTTCCACTGACTCAGTTCCAAGTAACTGCCTACGCGTTCTCCTACTGACCTTGTTGCAGTTTATAAAGATAGGTTCACTACTGTTGCATTCTATTTATACAGCACGGTTTCATTTTATTTCGACTTAGAAATCTGACACTCAACATTCTGGTGCAATGTTTTAATTGAACTTGACAAGTTGATTGCCGGAATACCATTGACAGTTTTCTGATAAAGCTTTCATCTCAGTGAGTCAAATATTGGTCCCAAAGGAGGCGTTGATATTTCCAATAGTTTAAAAGATCTGGCGTACTGCAAAAATGAGAGATCAAAAATATAATATTACTTTATACAGGGTGAGTCGAGAGGAACGGATCAAACTCTCCGTTAAAGAACTGCAACAGTGTTGCCAAGCTTATCTTTCTTTTTGCTTCGTGAGTTACATCTAATGTTCTGAAAGAAACGTTGTTCATTGGTTGCTAGTTTACGAAGCATAGAAGAACAATGATATCTGAATCTTTAGTCGAATTTTGAGACGCGCCTATACTTTGCCGTTATTTAGAAGAATCATTTTCTAGCTCTCATCGGCTAAAAACATTCGATTTGATAAAAAGCTACAAAATAGAAAGTTTCGTGACGACTGATGAAATTTTAGAACATACTTACGATCCTTAAAGTTGGTTTCTTCATAATTTTCCTTAATACTTAACAATAAATCAATTTGAAAGAAGTATTGCTTATTCGTTCCTCTTTAGTCAATATTTTATTATATTCTTCGAATAACTTAATTAAATTAAAGCTTTGATGTTTGACTATAGCTATCATTATAACTCCATTTATCTTGCGATAGATACAAGAAGTCTGTCGAAACGTTAAACCTTTCAAATCATTTCAACGTGCTTATCGTTACGAAATACTCAAGCGGGTTTCCTAAAAATTCCTCAATTTCTTCAGGAATACGTTTAACTGCATCTCCAGATACATCACGTGGTTCAGCATCATTATCGTTGTAGACATTTCCATCTTTTTCATTAACGGTCAAATACATCAAATTTTGATTAATATTTCGAAATTCATACACATTTGCTAAGAAGCAATAATCTTGGTATGCTGCTTTTGGTGCTATGGGACATTTAAACCAAGCCTTCACGTAGAAACGAATGATAAAAGCACAAATATTACATATTTTTTCTCTTCTGATACTGTTAATCTAATGTATTTGACATCCAACGAGTATGATGCATTGGACCTGAATTATAAAATTTTACTGTAGAACATGTTCTCAGAGCAATTGTGGTTAATTTTGATAATTCTCGATAGTCATCTCTGCAAATTAGTTTCTTTAATTATTCGTTGCAAAAACTTAAGTCATCTTTTATATCGATTAGAATTTCTTTTTTTCTTTGTCATTTTCCAGCAATGTTTTATATTAATTTTTGTTTATGTTCTCCCAATTTCATTTCATTTGCTGAATAATGGAACAATTTTCTATGAGTACTAGGAAATTCAATTTCAAATACATCTCGTAGAATACGTTCATCAATATGATGACGACATGGTAAATACAGAAATGATTTTTCCAATTTTTGTTCTAATAATGTATTCGCTTCAGCAAATCTTCCAATATTTGACGCAGTGGCGTAGAAACAACAAGCAACAATATTTTCTTCCACATTTCAAACTATTAATAATTCATGCCACTTCTACTCCTGTTCAATTATGATGATAATTCTGAAACACCAAGCAATTGTTTATCGTATATATAACTGATGTTAGGTAATAGTGTTATGTAATCAATGTCTATAATTTGGTTTGCTTTCTAAATGTCAAACCAAAAATAAAATAAAACTTTAGTTATCTTAAATTTATGGAGTTGTTGACGATAAAAACACTATTGTTCTAGCTTTAGGGTTCGCGAACGAGCTCTACATTTCGTGGCCACCATAATAAAGATGTTAACGAAACTGTAATTTAAATAAATTGAAGAACTCGTAACTAGAGACTAGTTCGCTCTTCTATTACATCCTTCTATTTTGAATTACTGTTGGTACACAGAGCGAAAACAAAGGAAGTAAACAATTATTTCTTTAGTGCTGTCCTATATTGATGTTCAAAGTTACACCAAATTAAATGGAAAAGCAAAATTGCTCCTTCAGGGCAGTGTAATAGGAAGCAAAGCAATGGCAATGTCGTTTCAGGATAAAATGTCCGGCATCGTTAATTTTACAAGATAGTAATGAAGTCGGATGGTTAACATTTTGGCGTCAGCAGTTCAAAGTAGAAAATGTGCAGCAGTAAAAGTCGTTGTAATTAATCTAAGCTGTCAACTTTGTTTACGTTTCGAACGCGCAGCGTTTTTATTTCCTTCACACAACAATCGATATGCTCCTTATTATACTAATTGTACCGAACAATTTCGTTTATCAGCAAGATGTGTGCGATAGCAATTACTTCCTGCAAAGTGCAAAAGTAATATTTGCTTTTGGTAATTATGAAGTTCTGTTTCTATCTGCTCTATGTGTAATGAATTGTAGTAGTTTATATTTGTCATAGCTACAAATTACTTTAACATTTCAATTTAATAACATGCATTACGAAGATGATAACGAGTACATGGATAGAATTAATTTGATGTAAATTGGTATCTGGAATGGCGTGAATCGAGAAAATCGAAAAATTCAGCATTTTACTAATATTAAAACTCATTCAAAATATTTTAACACGTTTATCACTCATGTGTGTTCCGTTCCCGTGATTAGTTATCTACATTTTTTTTCATTAATTCTCCCATCTTTCTTCGCACTTTAGAAAGCGCGTCACTTGCACTTCAACGAACAATCCAGTCGTAAAGTTACCAAAAGTCGAGCCACCTGTAAAATGTAATGACAGTAAGGGGAATGATAGGGCAGCATCTTGCTTCCAAATTAATTTTGAAGTTTAAAAGTTATATTGCTTGTTCTAAAATAAGTTCGAATGTAATGTAGTCATATTTCTCCCTGGTAGTAAAAATTAATTTTCATTCTAGTGACTTATAGAACGCGTACTTAGGAATCATACGTATAGTTTTATCCTTGCTTGGGAGAATTGTACACTTTGTACAATTGTACACAATAAAGTAAGTGGAATTGTTAATTAAATTTAATCACCGTGAGGGTCATAACAACGTATAGCACACGTATAAACATGGTTATGAAGCAAGTGGATATGAAACAAGCAATTGTAATAAAATAGTTTAATGGAAACTTCTGAGGAAGAAACCACCAACTCTAGTCAAGACAAACTTGAAGGCTGCTATAGAAACGTGGACGACACTCTCGCTCTTTGTTAAAGTACTAGATGAATTTCTTCAACATAACAATACATATAAACGTTTGGCATTTTTGAAATACATCAAATTCGATGCAATAGAGATTTAATGGGCATGACCCCCCTCAATCCCTATGTGCAAAAGAATGTGTATCTTATTTTGCGGTGATTATATTCACTTGGGCATACCATTCGAAACTCGAAACGGACCTATGCTTTGCTGTTTTAACACCCACATCGGCACCATAAAATAGTTTGAAGACACATATTTTAGAGGAGGTGGCTGAAGTTCTACTGACATCATACCTTCACCCTGTATAAGGGTCAGGAACAAATTACGTAACAATATAACTACTGCTCTCTTGCGGTGTAGGCAGTAGGTCCATTATAATAAGCTGTACTAAGAGTTATTAACAAAGATTGAGTCTAATGGCTACTTCCGAATTGATGGGGTTACTAATCCCAAGCTGCTTGTCCAACAGCGGTGAGAGTTTGAAATGAAATTCCGTCGTCCCTTGAATGATCCGCAATAAAACTATAATCGGAAATGGGACCGCCCAGTCCTAATCACAACGATGTAGTTTGCCAAATAAAAACTTTGATATTACTCTAGGACAGCGGGAAAATATAACCTGGAAAAATGCAATGAAAAAAAAAACTTAAGAGTCTGTTATCTGAGTTGGAGGAAGGACAAAAGTTCCTGAGACGGTTATTTTAAATACTTACGTATTGGATATATGCTGAAACATACACTGCGATAAACTTCTTCAATGAAACTATTTTTAGTAACAACATACATTTGCTTTGTCATAATGCTTGGTTTGGGTAATGCGATAAATACGGGAAACTGAGAAATTGTACACGTTTAGGAATATATTATTAGAGTTATTGTGAATTCGGCCAATCAACAAACCCAAAATTACAAAAAAATTGATGGCATTTTAATTATGGATTTACCTTGTTTAACTACTAATTGTAAGCATCAATAAAACGCGATAAAAGTAGAATCTGAGATTTGTTTCATATTTGTGAGATTTCTCGGAAACCGAAGCAGTTGACAGTGATCCTCTCTTTGTTATTAAAAAGTTACGCGAATAAAAAGATTGCACATATACAGAGTTATGAAAAGGTCAATTGTGCATAAATTAACCTAGTTTTTGTATTCAGTTCATGTAAAATACTTTTTAAATAATCGATGGTGACTCCATGTGAGTTAATAAGGTTGAAAATAAAAAAGTGAGCACTTTCTCTCAGAAATTTCTTAATCGAATTAAATATTGCGACCGGTTTCATGCTTAAAGGTACATGATGATTATATATAAAAGTAATGTTTAATAGAATTCATTTTTAGTTTAATTTTAAACATTACAATTTAAAAATTATATTTAATTTTAAGTAATTAAAACATTTTGTTTTAAATGTAAGTAACTTTCAAATGAAGTCCGAAGTTATAATAAAGTCTTATGAAAAAAAAATTGTCTTTATAAAACATTACTTTCTAACGAATATTTTTTTTACCTTTAGAAGCAAGTAACCTACCAATATCGAAAATACAAAATAAATATCTGTAATAGAAAAACCATACACGACAGATTTATTTTTCAAACAATAGCTTTGTTCGTGAAACAAATTCGTTACTGATTCAGTACGAGATCGAAACCAATTCAGGGTTCTCGTGGAGCCCGTGGTCCATTGCGAACTGGATCATTTTAATTTACCGCAAATGATTACGGAATGTCTTTTGATTAAAGAATTAATTGTAAAAAGTGAAAGCAGTAACTACTTACCATTTAATTTGGTTCTAAAGTTTTAAAAAAGAGCTATTTTGAATAATAACAATAAAAAAATAGTAGCTGAAAGGATGTGCTTTATTATTTTTTATTTTTATATTTATACTTTAATATTTCTTCTGTTCTACGCCTTTGAGTGAATTTTTGGTATCTCTAGAAGCAAACCGGCAGGAAAAAACTGATTTTTTTTTTAAATGGAACATTGTTGTTTGTTTTAATGAAAAGCCCACAATAAATATTTGAAAAGGTTGCAAAAGGAATAAGTTATGGAATAGGAAATCATATTACATCTAGTAACTGTGAAAATAGATGGAAGATTCTAGAAAGGAATTACAAAAAAATATATTGAAAACGTGAACAAAGCTACTAGGAACAGAAAAGCTTTTAAGTATTAGGAAGCTATGCATGAAATCTTGGGAAAAAAAGAAATATTAACCCAGTCATCAGACGCGATAAACGTAATGGACAATGCCGACGACGCAGAGGTAGAAAACGAAAACAAGGAAGCGGAATGTACCTCCAGTGTTATACCAGGCATACAGGACCAAGAAGACAGTAACAGAAAACCTTAAGATTACACCAATTAAGGGAAAACGATCTATAATCATTTTCAAAAAAAGCTATGTATGTAAGTCTTGGAAATTGTTTAAAATACACTAAATTTGGAATAAATCACTATGATATAATAATGATTCAGCGCTGCTAACCAATTTTTCCCAACGGTTGGTTTAATAGAAAAGTTGTTTTAAAAATGTTACTGGAGGAATGTTGCTTTTATTGCAGTTGTATCTAAATATAGCTGAACCTACACCATTGGTTTCAGAAAATAACTTTTTAAGGCAAAAATAATCTAATGTCAGCGATATCTTCAACTGTTTTTTTGACAAAAACAAAACTTACTACTCAGTATATCATTATGTATTATTTATACTATTTTAGAGTATATATTAACTTTTTGACTTTTGGTCTAGAAATCACCAAAAAAATTACATAATAATAATTGGCATTCCGTACATATAAGAGTAAACTTTTTACTTGCTTTTATCGTTATACTCCTAATAGACTTTTGTAAACGTACAAATAAGAAGAAACTCTTCCAAGTTTATGTTTCGTTAAGTTTTCATATATTTTATAAACATACATACAAACTTGTTAGACTAAACTTTTCAGTTCCTATTTTTGCTCTGATCTCACATGCTTTTGTAAATATTTAATATAGGAATTTAGTTCATTTATCTTGGTAATTGTCTCTCAGATGCTTGAATGATTCTATTTAATGTTATTTAGGGATTAAAATCTTGATGGACAGCTGCAAATCTTGTTTAATAATAATTGGTAATAATACTTACTGCAAACCGTGTTTTTGGAAAGAAAGATGCGGACATGAATATTGCCTGCATTTTTATAGCTAACAACTTTCTAAATAAATTAGTTTTTACCGCTTTATATCGACGAACCTTCGTCATGACGATCCTCTACGATTTCTTATAGTTGGCTAAAATAGCTTCAAGGAGATGGCTGGATGCGCAGATAAAACAGAATAAGTCAGGAAAGTCATAAAGATTGAGTTTATATTGCCTTTATGCACGCTTAAAGTACTTCAATAAACTTGGAATATTAGACGTAAAACGTTTCACTCAGTAAATGCCCGTTAGATCGTTCCTTGCAATTTTTTTCTGTTATCTCGAGGTCACCGGTTACTAGGAAAAGGTGTTTGTTTACGTTAGGTAGAATGGCAGAGGAAAAGAGCTTGCTTTCATATGTAAATGAATGAGGAAGTTTAGTTTAGTTTCTATTATATTTGCTTTCCTGTTTCATTGTGTTTCGCTTCTGTTGTAGTTCAATTGAAGAGTTTCCATTTGAAAATGTAGAGGTCTTTATATGGATGTATTTACTGTACTGTAACTGTTTTTTTGGTTTCCTCACGTGTTGTTTTATATTACCTTGTTGATTATTTGTTGCCAATAAGAAAACGTTTTAATTTTAATCGACATGAAATGGATCACATCTATAATGTTAAAAAGCAGATTAGTAAGAATGTAGTTTCTTTTAAAACAAAGAAAAGGAAGCGGCAATTAGCAAGAATAATTTGGTCCACAAGAAGTAAGATCAACTGTAAAGATTTGTTTACTTTTCAAAGTAGAATTCGTACATCTTTGGAAATAAAAATAAGTTTTAACTAAAGTAAATAAAAATGCTACAAGGAAGCAGACTGTACCCAGATGTCTCCTATTTAAAATCAGTTTTGTGAGAATTGTTTCCTTTTCAAAGAGAAAAAAGAGAAAAAATTACTTTAATCAATAATTGGAGATGTCTCTACATGCACATCTACTTCTGCCGACAGCATGCTCAGTAACTCTTTTACTGTTTGATATTTTTTTATGGGGGACATTCTGGAGCAAAAAAAGCAAAAAAAATCTCCTCATTATTACATTTTATTTCTTAGAGTTTTGAAAACAAACTCGAAATCATCAATGCAGTTGCCACGTTGCCATATTTTCTTTCTACAGATTGGCATATTTGAAAACTTTACAGTAATCCTCTGATAAAATTTTTCGAAGAAAGTATTCATATTTAAAAAAGCATCCTATTCAAGCAAAGACAGGTGTTACGGATGCGCTAAAAGCTCTCAAACACATTAATATATGTTTTAGTGAAACGCGTTTTAATATTTGGAAGATATTTAATGTCTCCAATTAGTTTCACAAATTTTCTTTAAAAAACACTCTCACACAAAACTTCCACCTCTTAAACAATAACTAAACACTGCTGAATAATTCAATCAGGTACTCAAGACATTCAGTGGAACAACACATGCACAACACCAAAATTAAGTGAATATCATAATCTTGATTAGCTCCACTTCATTTGATCCGTTTTACCATATTTGACGATATGTAATCTTCGACTAAACCCCACGTAGTGTGTCTAGTCTGGACTTCTTGGTGACTATATTGTGGGACTTTCAGAACTTAGGCATCGTTTTCGAAACTTTCTACTTAAACTGAGTCCTGGGGTGTGGTGCTAAAACTCATCGATGCATTAGGCTGCGAAACATACTGCAGCTGTGATAAGCGATAAGAGCGACGAGTTAGGAAAACGTACCAATTGGTGAACGTTGTACCTTTCTGTAACGCCCTGCGATTGGTCGGTTGGCAGACTGGTCGTTCAAAATGTTATAACGTTTAGCAAGCTAATAAGTCCATGTAAATAATAAATGAAGAAAATAATCACTCAAATGCTAATTGCAGTTTAGGATGAAATGAGTAAATACATTTAAAGCATTTAGGTTTCCGGGTTGAAACCGCTTCGTTTTTGCATGAGAATGCCGACGTTTCGCTCTCAATTTCATGGAGCTTCTTCTGGGCTGCTGCATGTTGCAACGATTTTCTTTAAAAGAAAACAACGACCGCGGAAGTCTACAACACCATGAATAAATACAGTTCAAACAGAGCACATCAAGAATTTTCAAAATATAACGTATGTAGTGAATACTTCATTGACAGGCTTTCAAGATTAATCTTAACGCAACACGTAACTTGGGTATTGTATACATTGTTGCCACCAAAACAATAGTGTATAACAAACATAACAACATACACGAAAATGGTGGTTATTGCGTGTATATATTGGACACACGATTTGTAATAACGATCCTACAGTAAATAAAAGCTATAGAACTTTGTTGCTGCGTTTCACAAAGAGGTACATGTTATATGCATAACTTTATACTTTATTTGAAAAAAAAAATCCAACAAATTCTCCATCATATTCTTGAAAATATACACACTGTTTCATTAAAAAAATAATAAAGCTGGTGATTGAAAATGCAAGGAAGTGAAATGTTAATAGATTTTTAATGTGCGAAATAAATCAAAGAAATAAAAATAGAATTCTAAGTGTACAAAAAGCTAGTTAAACTGCTAACCATAAGTTAGATAGATGACGAAACTAGATCAAAGAGATAAGATGATTCGAAATTGTAAAATACTATTAAAGATGTATTCGTAATTTTTCACATCAAGTAACCTATTATATTTCTTTGAGTAGACCGTAGAACAAAGTATATATTATTTTTGTCCTTGGATAATCGAGAATACCGTTATTTCTCCAAACGTACAATGCTGACACGGTAATTAAGACTCTACGCTGTTGAACCTTCCTCGCCATTTTCTCACCCTTAGTACGTCTCTGAATGAAAGTTTTCGCACGGAAGTAATGCACCTCAGTAACAATACAGATCCCTTACACTCGCGGGGAAATGCAGACAATAGAATAAATGAAATCTCGACACGTGCCCTCAAGACCATTCAATTTTCACCATTTTATCACGGATTCTCTCATTTCACGAGAGATACGGTTTAAGTCTTCATAAAAACAAAGAAAAAAAGATAATTTTTGCTACAAATAGTTTTATTGTTTTTCAAAATGTTCGTCACTTAGATTTATTACGGTTTTACATGGGTTCGAACCAATTCTCGAACATTGTCTTTACTTTGAAGGCACCAGTTTTTGTTTGACATTGGGGAACAAAAAAACGTGGTTAGGCGAGAAATTATGTGAATGCGGGCAATGAGACATTAATTCGGTGTTATTCTTCTTCAAATAACCAATTGTTTGATTGCTGTGTGAGAGTTGATTGATGATTGTCGATTGTTTTTCGTGATTTCATTCCTAACGTATGGAAAATTGTTGTACACGATTCAACAATAACTGTTCTTCGATCCCTCAAAGCAATACTTGCGACGTGTCCAATATAATGAAAGAAACAATTTTCTTGGAAGTGCTTCGTGAACGAACGACTTTTGTTGGATTCAGTTCATCTGGGAATACGCAAACAGTTGATTATTGCTTTGTACATCCAACTTTCGTCACCTGCGATGTTGCATGCGGATGTTGAAGCTCATCTGTCGATTTTTTTTAGCATTTGCTTACACCAATTGACACGAATCCTTTTTGTGCTAGGGTCAAATTATACAGAATTCACCGGACACACCGGAAAAGATTCTTTTCATGTATAAATATCCATGCGAAATCGAATATACTGTAGTCCTCGATATGCCTAAGGGTTATGTTGCATACGTGTTCTTTGGAACAACCGATTTTGGTGCACTTTAACCAAATTCATGGCTGACAGAAGCACGACCACAACGAAATTCTGCAAACCAGTTGTAAATAGGCTTTTCTGATGGTATTTTAATATCAAAGCGACTCAAGACATTGTTTTTGTGTTAGGGTTTTATTAAAATCCTAAAAAATCATCCAATAACTTTACAAAATTTCTTCCATTCTTTTGCAAAATTGCTTTTTTAAACGCTCACTGTAAACAAACTACTCAGTCGATTTTTGCTGTCACTACTTCAATAATTCTAAAATTTTCCTTCACCTTATCTGAAGGTTTAATAAACGCCATTAATAAATAGAGCGTCTTAAACTCTATTAGGTACAAACCTTTGGGATCTTGAAACTAGAACAAACTTTTTCAATTAATTCTGGCGATATCTGTCAGCTGCAACAGGTCCGAGTGAAATTGCTGAAGTAGTTTTAACTACTTGCATCTTGTGAACTACTCTTGCAACATTTTAGGTAATACATACTTTATTTCACATTGTGAGCTTGAAAATTGAAGCTTCAAGTTTTACTGCTAGTGGAGTAAGATTCGAAGGGAACAATAGTAGAGAGGATGAAGGAAGTTATCTCCTTTAACATATTTCGATACACAGGAAGGCGTCAATACTCTCATAAATAAGGCCTCTGGCTAGAGTAGAATGGGCGTTACAACGAAATTTGGAAGATATATAGGGGTAACAAGATTTGCAATCTATTTTTGAGGAATATTTATAGCTTTTGTTAAAACTTGAATGATTCTATTGAAAAAGAATAGATTATTTATGATACGAGATAGCAAGGTTACGAGCTTTATTTATTAGAGCATATCATTAAAATATTATTTTAATGTGAAATACAACTTATCTGAGACATGTGTGAAATTAATTTTAGCTTTGATTTACGCTGTTAATACGATTTGTTTCCACCAATTAAAAGGTATTGCAGCTTTCGGTACAGATTCTAAAGTAAGCTAACACTATTAATCCCGACTTAACTTTTGATGAGAATTCCTATTAACAGGGTGAAATTTATAGTTGCTCGATGCATAGGTAATTAAGCCGAGTGGTAGCGGAAATCAATGTCAACAACATGGCAATGCGCCACT
The DNA here is from genome assembly GCA_902654985.2 of Oryctes borbonicus. NCBI lineage: Eukaryota > Metazoa > Arthropoda > Insecta > Coleoptera > Scarabaeidae > Oryctes > Oryctes borbonicus. The sequence continues at coordinate 1,023,243 of LR736879.1, read as the reverse complement.
TTCATATCGATCGGTGTTAGTTTTTCGTGGAAACGTTCACTTTCCAATTTCAATATCTGATTTAAATACCACTAACTCTGAAATTATATATTAAATAATTTTTGATTTCGAGAAATGGTGAAATGAAGGAAAACAATAATTTTTGAAAAATTATAATTTTAGTTCCGGTTTTTGACCTGTATATGCTTATCATACTAGGGGAAAATGCATGAACTAGAAATTAAGAGAAAACAAAGCTTTATTATTAGAAAAACGGAAAATTTGCAAATTGAAAACGCTGAATATTTAGAATGGTATGCCTGAGTAAATTGTCAATGCTAACGCAAAGCTCATGGCATCCGGACAGATCGTATTCTTCAGATTCATTGTGGATGTGGTTCATAAATTCAGATCATCCTCTGTTAACAATCGCAAGAACCACTTTTTCTGGTTTTGTGTGCAATTCACTGTCTTTCCATAATACTTTTTCGTTGATTTGACTTTTATTGATTTTTCTGCTTTATCAGCTAATACTTCGTCATCATCACTATCAAATTTCCTCTTTTCCACAACCATTGGTTTTTCTTTTACAAAGATTAGCACTGTCTGTTCACTTCACATCAACGATTTCAATTGGCGGCCCTAGCATTCCTCTTCCCAATTTTCCGTTTTACTAAGAATTTTCGCATTTAAAAAATGGTAAAAAGTATTTCTTATGGATGCTACATTTTTTCAAAAAGAGTGTACATTTTAACATTCACCAGGCTTAATTAATTACGAACCCTTGTCTTGAAGGGATGGTATATTCAGTCGCCCCATATTTTATTTTACAAAATTTGTTCCGCTTAATGTTTTAGTTTAAATATAATCGATGCTTTTTATGCCTAACCTTAAATTAATACTTAGCAATGCGTTGTGAATGATTATTATTATTATTATTAATATTATTATTATTGGCATTGACTTGTGTCATTAAGTCATTTAACAATGCGCTGCTAATAATGGTGGACTATTGTATAACAAACGATGGCCTATGAGTAAGCATTTGCACGCAAAGTTAATTACAAAATTGAATGTTGAATGTTACTTAAGATTGATGCAATTTACACCTTACCAATCATTTTTACACTGAATGAATGTCATTCCTTATACTCAAAAGATAGAATTAGGTTGTAGCAATGTGAAACTAACACTGAATAAGTAAAATATTATTAATTCAGAGTGTGATGAAACGTTGACCGTCCGCACTAATTAAAAGACTAAAAAATGAGGCAAAGGGGGGCAAAATATTGGTAGAATAGTTTTACGATAATTCATACGTACAACTAATGATATATGTGTACTATTGTAGAAAGCGAGGCTATGGATGCTCTGTAATTTAATGGCGACGAGAGATGCATGCATGTTTTTTTTCCAGCTTAAAATCGATTGTGCGTTATGCACAATTGTCCAGTGCACGGCGGCGTCGAGTAGTAAGTTGACAATTGCTACTTAGATCACCAATAGATAGATAAACTCGTTACAGCCCGTGTGTGCGATTGCATTGGAAACAATGTTCGGCCGAACTGCGACAACTTTAAACTGCTGACTGTGGCAGCTCGCTGTTGCTCATGTATTCGGAGTTTGTCAGTAATCAGTAAAATTCATTTTCACCGCTGCGACATGGTAATTGTTGTTTATCCAATCACATCAGAAATTTAACCTTTGTCAAATTTATTTTTCTACGAATATATAAATCACGGTAGCGCCATTTGCTTGCAAGAGTCGCAACCACTTATATACTTATAGCTGTTACGATCATGCAGATCTAGTCATAGAGAACAAGGATATTTTGCCGAAAAGAAAGGAAGCACTTAATTTATTATTAAGTTTATTAAGAAAATTAATAACGTTATTTTATGAACATTAAGCATTATTGGAGATCGATATTTCTGGTCCAGGGAGAGAAGCACACAGTTCTATCATCTGGTGGTAGTACTACCGGCTGAAATTCATTACAGTTGTCTAACTTGTCACATATTTCGTCATTAGAGCTTAAGTTTTTTAGTACTTTCGAAGCTGCTCCACATCTTTTGGATCCGATGGATTGTGTTTTTCTTCCTAACAAACAGTGAAACGTTAATTATCGTATGATATATCACATCTCTGCAAAAAAAAATACAAACAAAAGTTACGTTCGTGCTAAATTTGATAGAATCACTAATGGGAGGAAAGTATAATAAACATATTTCGCAGTTAGAAATATATTGGAAATAAATATAGAATAATTAATATCTTGTCAAGCATGCCACGTTCTTTTACTTGTGCCGCATATTATATTTTGTTTTGCCGTGTTGTACGTATTTCTATTTGTAATAATTAATTTTCCTTGCTTTTCAAATGCTATTATTTTAGTTTATTTAAGAGTAACTCCTTTTATTTACTTCCTTAAAATAAACGTGATTAAAATTTGGAGAACGTGGTTGGAGAACGTAATAATCTTAAAGGACCTACTCCAAGAGCAATGTGAAGTTTAAAATAAGTCATATATTCTTTTCTTTACGATAAGTAAATGCGGGTGCTCCCAAAAGAAAACTATTCTGACAAAGCATGTAACAACTTCAGCATGACACTTTGTCACAATTCATCAATGTTACACCTCAACGCGTGGCATCTCATCATTTTGCTAACCTCGCACACAATTTCATCGTAGTACTTGGTAACATTCCTTAATAGGTTTTTGCTGTGTACAAAACGTTTATAAAGCATCTTGATTATACAGGGTATCTTACCGGGAACTGCATTGATCGATATTTGAAAGACTATACATTGGAAAATTCTGGAAACTTGCAAGTACGCTAAAGCTAAAGACACGTGCTATTGGAATATAATACTTTTAATAATCTGACACAGCCGGTTATACTAGAAATAGCTGTTAACTTTGTTATTTTTGAATTCCTAATTCAATTTTAAGGTATAATGTCCCGATTTCTAACCATATTTGGCTTAAGAAAGTTAACATTGTAGAATATTGCATATTGAAGAAGTGACTGTAAGTCATTATGCCATCCTTTAACGCCGCTTCCGACAATCCCTTAGGGCCAGCGTCCTGCTGATTCTACATATTAAACATGATGAAGTGTCAACAGTGATGAATTGTCGTCGTGATTAAGTGTCTCTGATGAGATATCGCGCGATGAAATATGTATGTGTAAATGTAGTAAAGCTAGCGCTATTGAGAAACCATTGATTTTCATTCAACAGTAGTTGCCTGTATAAAGATCTGTGAGAATTATTCTACAGCAACTTACCAACAACAAGTGGACAGATTGTCATAGATTTCGGTTATTATATTCAGCTGCTAACAGGAAATCTTATTAGCCAAATCGGCGATTACAGACTTCAGAATCTGTTAGCTTTATGAAAGCTTCCAGTAAAGATATTGTTTTATCGTTTCCCATAAAGTTGGTTGAAAATTGCGAAAACGCAACAGCAACACTTGTTGAATCCCTTTTTATCGCCCCACTGAGATTTCGGAAACAAGTCTTCTGCAAACTCGCAGCCCTTTAATTTAAAAGAGACAAATTATAAATGGCGCAATATGCATTTCGCCGACTCGGGCGCAATTTCCTGCCAGCGAGCAAAAAATAAAAAGCAATAAGATGCAGTTCTGAACTCTCCTGGAGAAATTACTGCCTGTTAGCGCGGTTTGGTTGAATACCAATAACGGTGCGAATTTAATCAATAGTATTCTGGAATAAAGTGAACCGCTGCCGTTGAAGATTTCGTGCGCTTTCGTTACCTCGCAGTTGTGCCGCATTGATTTGCGTTTTTACTAGTTTATTAGTTAATTGAATCAAGATGATGCAGCGCAAAATGGTTTTATTGGGTTTGTTTAATGATGTTTTATCTTCCACTCAAAAAATTGCTTTGGTTCTTGCTAGAAATTATAGTCACTGACACATGCAAATGCTTTAACTCTCTCACAATTGAATTAAAGAATTTCAATTCATTACATATCATCAAAACTAACATAACAAACCTTTAATCTACAGCATATTACATAACGTATATGAGTTCTTTGGCTTTTGTTGGTAGACGCACGTTATTGATTTTCTCCATTTATTTACATAATTTAATTTGTTTATACACGTATTCTAGTTATAAGTATACTACTGTTGAGCCCAATTGTGTTGAAGAAGGTTATAATTGAAGTTTTTGTGAAGTTTCTTATAGAACAAGGGAATTATTATTATTACTAAATTGTTGTGTGGTTTGCACATGGAACGCTAACAAATGACTAAGTAAATAAACAAATAAATATGTAAATAAATAAATACACACCCATATCATTGCAGAATAGAAGTATCAAAAAGAGGATCAAAATACTTGTGTCACTGGTTGAGAATGTGGATCATTCGTATCCTCGAAACGGTCGTCCCGGATTAATTAATTAAACTTGTGTGTTTATTACATTTATTACATTTATTACATTTATTACATTTATTACATT
>LR736879.1:677572-1018762 GCA_902654985.2 Oryctes borbonicus | reverse complement strand
TTTATTACATTTATTACATTTATTACATTTATTACATTTATTACATTCATTACACTTACTACATTTATTACATTTATTACTGTAAATTTAAGCGAAACCTTTTGTGGTATATTTGATTTTAAAAATCGTCTCCCTTCCATCCATATCTTTTTTAATTGTTTCGGAGAGCAGTCAAGCGCTGTGCCTGTACGGTGCTGAACGGTACATTCGGAGAATCGGTATCGTTTTCCTATATCGCACTAGAGTTGTGGCTATAATTACAGCTGTGCTGTGTTAGTGGCACTGTAGCACTTGCTTGGTTAAAATCCATCAGCTGATGCTACAGATTTTTTGCAAGTATCCGCAGACGTTAGATCCCTGTCTCATCCATATTACAGTTCCAGACCTGGAAAACTGTGAGTGTTTTCTCGCCTTAACATTTAAAAAGATGAATGCTTAGAATGATTTCACGATTTATTAATAATACGGATAAACCAAAGTTGTTTTTGTTAAGTTTTGAGAAGTACCATAACTTGAAAGTATAAACAAACTTTATTAGATTACGAAAGCTGTTGTTGTTGCAAATATAATATTAATCTCCATTTGGAATTATTTTGAAACAGAAATCTCAGAAGGATCATTAAATGAGCCAACTTTAAAGAGTTGGGAAAGTAAGTCTTTTTGCAACAGGTTCATTATTTATTCACTTCCTAAACGTAGTTGAAGAGCGAGTTTCCTAACGAATTTTAATTAATCTTCTTCTAAACAATTTTAATAACACAGGAAAAAGAAAGAAACCTACAACTTCGATCGTTAATATAATAAAGCCTAACTTTTTCGATAAATTACCGGATCAAAGAAAATCTGTATTTAACTTCGAATCATTCACTTTGAAACCTTTATTTTAGCAATCAATATGGAAGTATTTTCAGGCTAGTATTTTGTTAGATTTACATTTAGCGAAGGTATTAGCCGATATTAATTTTTTTTTTACAATGTCTGATGATGGGCCGTGTAAATTTAGAAAATAATATGATTATTTAAATAATCGTAGAATTCGTAGAATATAACTCAAATGAATTATCAGTGGCTTCCCAAATGCTTGAACTGTCTTCCGTCATTTTATTTTCATATCCATTTTCTGTGAGTGGACAAAACAACTGCCTGGACTTCTGTCCATGAAATGCTTCAAATTGCATTTCTTATTGAAAGAATCGTATCTTTTTCCATAATGAGCCTGTGCCGCGTTCTTTATGGATAGGGAGATGAACACTTCCTGTTGTTCGGAGTCGATGTAATACCCGAAGAAAAACTGAGGTGCGGTCTATCAGGGAACTGCACTATACACACACTGGTGGTGACAGTAGCGTTTCCCTCTCTTCGTTTGTAAGACGTTTATTCTTATAATTAAAAAAGCGAAAAAGGAAATAAAAGCATTAACAAAGCGACTCAAATGAAGACATGAGTTTTTTCGTTGTTGTCACGTAACGTGTCATTTTTTGCATTCTGCAGCTTTCATTATTCAAAGCTTACTTTTAATATTTGTTTGAAGCTGAAATCAATATTAAAATTTATAGTTATCTTTGAAATACGGTACACTTTTTAATTTTTACTAATATGGTTATAGTCAGAAGTTTGAGTAAAATAGGGCAATCGGCACGGCCGGTTAGAGAAAAGTTATCACAATGCGGATTCCGCTCAGATCTTAGGTTTTTAATTCTTCTTTAATACTTCTCCACGTGAAAAGAAACATATCGTCTATTTACCTATTTAACATTTTGGCGGAAAGCCGTTTTATTTGTTGTAAATTCAGATAACGCCCTTTAGTGGTGAGGGCACAATTCATAAGAACTACACCAAAACTGCAGTTGATGTATCGAATAAAGCCCATTAAATACTATTCGTGAAAACTACATATTACCAGTAAAAATTACATGGGCATTAAAAATCACTCCTGAAAATTACATGCTGATTAACTATTACATGCCGAACATACAGGCGTATTACTCGCAAAAATTACTGACGACAGTAAATTTGCAAGACGCTATTAAGTTTACTTTGCTATTGCCGTTTTTACGGTGTATCTGAACGCTTCCTTTAATATTTTGCGTCTTACCAAGTTTAAAACAGAATTTGATACAGACAGGTTGCCCTTTCAAATCGACCATTGCTTAAATTAAATTTATGCTGTAATAAAGGACTTGTACGAACAAAAACCTTTGAGTACGTTACATCCCAGCCAATTTAATTTAGTTTATGAGATGTCCAATATTATGTTGGCAATAAATTAGACAAGCAGCACTGTCACATTTAAAATTTTAAGGTTTCCTTTACGTAATAGCGCAGTTACTTCGTAGTGATCGTCTCAATACTTCGACACTTAAAACGTTTACATTTCTCGAAGTTACGAACTTCAAGCTGTCCTTTGCTAAATGTTAATTGTGTAATTTTTTGCATCGCGTGTAGCTGTTGGTTGAGTGTTTCCTGGGGTAGTATGTACTGTCCTAACGATCTGTGATTATTTGTTCTTCGTAAACACATCTGCTTAATTAAACTACATATGTAAGAGTTTGCGCTTCGTTTATTTTAAACTGCAGAACTTCATTAGTATACGACAACCGAGGCTATTTCCAATAAAAGCTATCCGTACACGATCGTAATCGCCATTGCGCTTGCAGTTATAAAATTTTACGACACTCCTAATAACACTTGGGTATGTTCAGGAAATTCCTTTTGCTCCTATTAGCGTCGGCACTAAATAAAATCCTACGCTTTCTCCGAAAAAACACCTACATACAAACCTGGGAAGCTCTTCTCGCTTTTCTGCAGTAAGGTAAGGATTTTGAGGTATTTGCTAAATTAATTAGGTGAATATTATCCGGATTTCTGACGCTACGCTGTTTCTTTATTGTTGTGGCAATTGCCCTGGAGTCGCAGGAGATTTGGCCTTTGTATTGCACAGTCGCCACTTTTGTAATGATTCATTAATGGCATAATGGCCTCAAAGGAAAACCAGTCATTAGGTGGATCTTTTCTCGTGAAAAGTGTTTTAATCTTACTCACAAAAAAGAAACTCTTACAGAAAGTGTATGTAGATGTAGTTAAATTGGGATCTGTATAGAAAATTAAAAAAAAAATTCCAAGAATTTACATAATCTTGCGCTACTGTGTTTAGTGTTGCTTATTTGCAATTACTGGCTCCACAGTTTCTAGGTACTAATATTATATTTTATATAACGTGTTCACCTAGTGAATGAACAGACGATAATCTCTTTACTGAGTAATCTACATGAACAAGTTTTTAAATAACAAACTTTCGGAGAAAAGTTCGGTACAACATAAAATTATGCCTAAGTATACAAGGTGTTCAGTTTCCTCTGCAAATTATAGAAATTTACTTTTTAAATGGGACGCCTTGTACGTTATTAGTTTTTTGGATGCTTCTCTTCAATTTAAGTCAATTTTCGGTAACACTCCTTATGCTCATTAATCTTAGTGATAAATCGAAAAATTTGAAATGTTTGGGTATCTTTAGCAGCCAGTATCTTAAACGGCTTACACGCTATACAAGGCTAACTCCAATTTTGTTCGATTCAGTATTTCTTATAAGGGAAGATTCCAAGATGAATGAAATTATTCCTGCTTCGAATATCCGGCAATGCACTATTGTGAAAAGCGTGGTGATTAAAAATTTATGTCTAAAAAACCTACTGTCAAAATTAGAATTAAAACATTAAATACAATCATACAAATTTTGAAATTTAGAGAGAATTTTTAAAGAACTTCTCAAGAATGGTAAAATGTGAATGCGTTATAAGATCTAACAAGGGAATACTCTGAGGTGTCACTGACCGATCGGATTGAAATTTGCAGATTTGTAGGACCCATTTCTGCAGAACCTCACGTTAGGCCAAAAATAAGTCTCCATATACCCTGAAAGCCCTTTAGGCCATCAATCAGCCTACTATCTTGGAATAGGTTAGAAAGTTCCTCAAAGAAAGGACGTAGCCGTTTCAGCCAGCACTGTACTTCCAAATGACGCTAGTGCTAGAGCACTTGCAGAACAAATATCCTACTCTCTCGTTTTCAACTTAACAGCCCTTACGTGACATATTGCGTTGATGCTGTTTGTGATAGACACTAAGGATAGAACTTTGTAGTAGAGTAGCAATAGGTTCGATTTTCGTGGTCGGTTTAATGCAGTTACTACTTGCTTGTGGTCGGTAAACCGATTGTTTGTGCCTACAACTTTAAGATCAGCAAAAAATTGTGCTGCTAGAGTTGCACTGTGATTTCTGCTTGGAAAACGGTGGCCCCCGTCCCTAGGAGCCGCAGTTGTTTGAGCTGGAACACTTCTGCCTATACTACTTACTCTAACTTTGTTGGTGGTTTGTGATCCGAAGAGATACAAGCTGTCCCATTGCTAGAAGTCTCTTGCTATGCCAAGAATTTATGGAGTTTATCGAAGACGAAAGAGGTACAATACATTACGGCTTGCAGGATTGTGGTTTCATTGTGTGAAATTCGCTAGAATTAGCATGATATATGAATGGCTAATTTGGGGAAAGCACATGGGCTAAAATCCCACATAAGTTATCTTTCTATCTTGCTTTGGGCTTCTCAAAAGCCCATTGTTGCCACTATATTTATTTCTTGAATTAACTTTACTCACTGTTAGTGCTTTGTTTATTTATTTGTTGGGGAGTAAAGTTCATTCGAATTAATTTCGCAGAAAAAAGAACAAGTGGATGTTAAAAATAACTAAAAAGCGTAAGTATCGTATATTACAGGGAAATATTCAAATAATGACTGAAGTTGGATGTAATTAAAACAAAACATGATTCTTCAAAAATATTTCAGCGATATTACAAAAAAAGCAGGATGTTTTTACTAGGGTTCAATGAAATTAATACTGTAGCTGCTCACGTTTAAATATCCTGTTTGAAAAAAAGAGCTGAAGTATTTCATATATGAACGACAAATCTTTTTATGTAACGCAAAAAATTGCCTTCAAAATATTAATATTGTAAATTAAGCGCGTGTTTTGTAGAGATTCCCCATCCGCCCATATTTTCCCCAATGTATTCGTTACATTATATTACATTATTACATTTTTGTTTAACGTCAATACAAAAATTCTCGGACTTTACTCATTTGAGAAATTCCGATAAAGCAGAAGCAGACGCTCCATTTGATAGACGTATAGAGAGGGGGTCCCATTGGAGATATGCGGTATTATAAGATTATAACGACAATGCACATTAGCCCTGAAATCGATCGTCGACATTACGCGCCTGCACAAGCCGTTTAATAAAAGTGTCACAAGTGTGTGACAGTACCTCAATGTACCGAATACAAAGGGCCATAGAGATGCCAATTGGATCTATTTATTTTGTGCCGCGTTTCGTGGATCGAGAAAACTAATTGAGTTGCTGTAGATGTTCATGCGTCAAGTGGTTTGTTTATTAAATGATTTGCGGGAATATCGAGAATCTTGGAGAATTGTATAAACCGCGAAAGTAGGTTCAGGTTGTGCTGATTAAAGATCGGATTTCCTCATCTCAAGTAGGTCTTAACCGTTAAAAAGACTAATAAAAGTACGATAAGTCTGATATAACAAAACATTCTTTTTCGTTTTTTTTTTTTTATAGGAGTTATACTCGAATAAAGAATAAAACATGAAATAAAGATTTTTTATAGAAAAAAATGAAGAAAACATACATATAAAAACTAATAGAACGATACTCTACTAGAAAAAGGTGATAAAAATCGTTGTCTACGCATTTATTGTTCGACTTGCGGGAACAAAAGAAGTTGTTAGGCCATAAATTAAGTGAATACAATTGATTCGATGTGATTCTCCTTCAAATAATTAACTGTTCGACGTGCCTTGTTAGAGCTTGTATTGTTATGATGTTGTCGATTGTTTTTCCTGATTCCATCTATGATCTTTGACAGATAAATTGTTGTATACCATTCAGGATTAGCTGTTCTTCGTTCGTTTAAAGCTGGCGACATGTCCAGAACAACGAAAGAAAGAAGCATCATTTTCTCGGAAGTGCTTCGTGAATGAACTACGTTTGTTGTATTTGGCTCATCTGGAAACAGCCAAACTGTTGATTGCTGCTTAGTTTGCGGCTCGTACGAATGTATCCAAGTTTCGTTACTTGTTGCGTTATTCCTTGGTCGAATTTTTGGAGCATTCGCTTACACCAATTGACACGAGTCGAATTCATCGGTTACAAAACCATTTCACAGCTGCAGTTTTCGACATGCTTAGACATGTCTTATGCTTATGGTAAGTTGTATGTCGGTATACTGCGCATGGCATCGATGTCTCTTGGAATAGCAACCAGTTTTGGTCTACTTTCACGAAATTCATCACTGACGGAGTCAGGACCCCGACGAACCCTTTCGGATAGTGCTTCATCGCTACAAGTTGAAGAGAGCAATCCGAGACAATGTTGCTATTTTAACCTTTTATTAAGATCGTAGAAGGTCGGTCAACAAAGACCTTCACGTGCAATTGTGTAATTTCTTGATATTTTTTTTTAATTTGACTGTAAACAGACTATCAGACTAACCTACCCTCGGATTCATCCATACGTAAATCTCTTTCAACAGCATTCAACTTAACACAATTCAATTGAATAAAGATTTCCCCCGAACATCGTTGCTCTTATCGTCCCGCGCTAATCACGAGCCACACAACAAATCGGATTAACAAAACAAACCAATAAATTAACTGAAACTTCATACCATATACGGATATAAATGAAATCAATTCTATTTAGTAGCAATAAATAAATATAAATGAAAAATAATACTTCCTTTCGCTCTGGTATTTGACGGTTTCCATTCTAATATCGCTCTTATGTTTTTTCCTTTTCATCCGTATTCCATAATCTATCCATCGGATTCGTTGGTTAAGATTCATATCTGCCGCAATCACTGAAAGTTTCAGTAATTTGTAATTATTATTTTTCTTTACTATTATTTTTGACCTTCGCAGGTAAACTGTTTTATTTGCTTTGGGCTTTTAGGGTTTTCGTAAAGAAAACAAAAAGCTTTCTTTTTCTTTGGATTTATTTTACTTACTTACTGCATTTCGTCGTACCATTTTTGTTAACATTCTTCAGCCTGTTAATTTCTTTTTGCTTTCATGTTGTATTAGTTGTAATCTTCTTTTTCTTTTTTTTACTTTTTTTTCATTTTTTTTGAAACAGCACACGACATTTATGTTGGGTGTGGTACTACCATGTATCACGTCATCGTGCCTACATATAATGCAACAAAAATAACCATGGACGAAAGGTTAAATGCGTAGTAATGTCAACAGTAAATTTTAGCTTGTGTTGATTACATTGGCAATAGTATCAAAAAACATGTCTTTGAAGCTTATGTTTGGACAATAACCATTACTCAAGCCGTAAATTAAAATATTAATTATGAAGGGAATCCCTTTACAACGGTACGTACACACAGTACCTCAGTGACGCATCTACGGCATACAATGTTCCACAAGTTACGTTCGAATTCAATTTGTTTTCTAAAGGGAGGAACACATGAACTACGGTTCGGATATATGTGCTTGACTAAATTAGGAAAAAAGTAATATGTGCTTCGAACATGTTTAGTCCCGTAACGTGCATAACTCATCAGGTTATCCATTCGGACAGCTCGTTAACCAAAGTTTTTCCATTAGATTTAATGGTTTAAAGTTGTAGTGATGTTAATGGGAACAATCAATACGTGATTGTTAAAATGTTGTATATGATGTGGATAAATAATTGCTAAGTGCAAATTTGATGATATTATTAGAATAAAATGTAATAATTCGTGCCTTCATATTCCCAAAATAGCTTTCACCAATTACCACGTCCACACGTGTAAAGCGACCAACGAATTTCAGTAGTCGCCGTGTGGAAGACCACAGAAACTCTCACATTGACGGTGCGAACTCGAGATACCGTGACTGATAGTTCAACGTGTTAACCACTGCGCTGCCAGTCGCGTTAGTTTAAATGGATTTTAAAACAAATATATTAATGAAAAATAGGTTATGAAACTAATTATTCACATGAAATCAGAACAATATCGAAGTCGTGTTTGAGTATCATGATTTAAATACTTATATTGGAGCAGTGTTATAGAAACGATAGTGTCACAGTTGTATATACTTAATTATACACACAACTGTACAGTGAGGTATTAACCACAAAGTAACCAAACCAAAACTTAAATCGTACGAGTCGACGGCTATGTGCCCGTACGTCAGACAGAGATCAGTCTTTCTCCTATCTGTCAGGATCAGTCTTGATCCTATTGGCTGTAACCTTGTGTGTATTTAGGTTGGGGAAGGTACTTCTAGTTATATGTGTATTGAACTCTTTTCCACGAGTCTCTAATAGTGCATATATTTTATTGTCAAACATATATTACGATGTTCGTATATATCTTCATCAATATATTCTTTCCGATATTCACGATACGTCGACACACATTTACCCAATCTCCTACAGTTTATACAGTACAGTTCAAAATTCTCCATTTCCGAATAGCTCATAACCAGACGGTTCTTTATCAACCCAGATTTTTCTATACGATTTAATCCCGAATAATAAGGCTATACTCGCAATACCAGGTGTTGTTTTTTTGTGAGGATAGCACCCATTGTATACGTATTAGATGCGATTAGATTACTTTCCGAGGTAGTGCTTGACCTAACCCATTGCGATCTTTTCAGATCTATTGTGCTTCCTCTCTCATTAGATCAATTACATCAGATTTGTTTGCTTTGCTAGATTGGGCAGTCTTGTGAGTGATCTCTCTACATAGGTTTCGGCTTTTGATTCGTCTGCTTTTACATTGCGTCGATGTCCTTTGTGTCCTGGTATACAGGCCAGAGTCACTTTAATTCGGCTTCTCAACCTATTTAGTGCATTCATGCAGCCCCACACCAGTTTCGAATTCGCCTGTGTGGAATCTAGAGCTTTTATTACTGCGCTGACTGTTTGAATAGATAGCAACAGATCGATAATTATCTGCTTGCCAGTCTAATTCTTCAATACACCCCAGCACTGCTACTATTTCGGCTTCAAATACTGTGGCGCTTTGGATTAGGCTTAACGTTTTACATATTTTACACACAGGTTTATTTTGTTCAATGCAATTTTGCCTTTGGATATTGCGAACTAAACAAAATGTTCCGTTCATTAAGTCGTTCCATAATTTCTTTTCTTTATATTTACGACGTTTAATAGCCAGTACATTTCAGTAATTAGCCTTACTGAGAACACTTACTGTTCATAATGGAAATTCAATATTAGCTGTTCTTCACTATTGTTAGATTTTGCCTGATAATATACCATCGTAAGCAATTAGTAGATACTTGGTTTTGTATATGGAGCTTTTAAGGCCCAGATTGTAATGGTCTGAAAATACCCACATATCCTGAATACACGTTATTTTAGATACATATTTTCAACTACCTGTTTATATTATCTAAACGATACTATGTAACTGCTTGTATCCAGGCACTTACATCCCAGTTCTCGAATACCATCTCTTTCCATTAGAACCCTTCGGTTACCTAAAAGGTCAAGAAAAATAACACCGCAAGCCACCGATACTCAAGAACGAACAGCTGACCGACAGGCGATATTTGTTGATAGAGCTTTACGCGAGGAAAGTACTGGATTTCATAATGCATCTATTTTTAGTGGTTGCTCGAGCCTTCCGATTTTAATCGTACTAAAAGGACGTATAAGTGCGAAATATAGAGATCTAATAATACAGCAAAATACTCCACAGAAGGGCCTGAACCAGATGTTTGCGCTGAGATTACGTTTCTGGTCTACATTTCCCTTAGTGTTTGTGCTTTTTTGTCGTAAAGCGGTTTATAAGCTTTTGTACACGCGAGTATGTAGCTCGATTTGAATTTCTCATTTATCGGTTTTTATAATATCATTTTGAAGCTTAATCGAAAATGCGGCTTGATACATTTTTTTAATGAATTTTCGTTCGAAAATCAACAATTACATAAAACGAATTCTAGAAACCATTGAAATTTATGTAACTAAGCATACATCCCTAGCCTATTAATTTTGAGAGAATGGAGCGCGGGAAATTTAAGGATCCGAAATGTAAGGGCTAACAGGAATCCTTACGTAGTTATTAATTTTGACTTAAGAGGGCTGTGTACTGTCGAAACATTTTAGAAATTGCCCTAGATTTATTTTCGTTTTGTTATTCGTTTTATGTATTTTTATTTGCTGTAATAAAGCTTTTCCATTTTTCTTTGCAATAAGAATTTTCTTCTCACTCCTCTACTCACCAGCGATAGCTGACGAAGCCAGGAAACCCTAAGTAAGTTATCAGGTAAAAATACAAGTTTAAAAATCAAAGGTAATTCATTACTCTTCCTAAACAATTTTATAATTTTATAAACCATTAAAATTGACGACGCAGTTAGCTAATATGCAATTAAAGTTGTTACACATTCTAAAAATAAGATCTAGGTACGCAATATTGAAAGACGCGGTATGGGAAAATTGTAGGTCAGAAACAAAATAGTTACAATGTTATTGTATAGATATATATATATTATATTGTTCATTCATCCTGTAACGGTTTTCTACACAAAACATCTTAAATTCTTGCAATAGCAAGTTACAATCATGCCGAGGGCTAGACACGTAACGTTGACATACGAGTACTTAAGAAACTTACACGAACTCGCTCTAGGGCATATATATATACCGGGTACCAACTTAAGGAAATATATTTCAATTTTGAACGTACATGCAGCATCGTGATTGCAGATACATTACTAAACTACAATATACCTCCAACCATAAATCCTAGCATCTTTAATATAGAGGCAGCAGTTAGAATTATACGATCAACAAAAGTAAATCTACAGTCAAAACATATACTCTAATATCTTTTATAGTTGAGTAGTCCAGCGGTTGTATATTATCGAAAACATGGGTATACCTAGGTATATCTAGATTGAACTTCAAGTTTATTAAGAACAAGTTTATTAATATTAACAGTGTAATATTTAATTGTAGAGCTCTTTTTCTTGAAACCTCAGAATGAAGAGACTGTAATCCATTGTTCAAAGAAGGGTGGTAATGATTATTCTTCGAATATTGGACGTTCAATTTAAGTACCAAAAATCATATTTGTCTAACACGTACTTTTAGAGAAATAACAGTTTCTGTAAATGTCAACAAAAAATCTGTACAATTCTGAAACCATTAGAAAGGAGAATGGTATGTAGGTACCTCATAATTTTGTGCCTGCGAATTATTGCCTTTTTGGCATATAAAGACGCAATCATATGCTTTATAAACGAAAAACATAATTGTGGGTAGCTACATACTTATGAGACATCCTGTTGGTTTTAGCATAATGTTAAATCATCTTCCAAATCGGACCTTACAACAAAAAGAATTGTTTTGTAACAGTTCGCAAAGCTGCAATTTTCCGAACTCGAGGATATTACTCGCCCTGTATAAAGATCCAGGAATTGGCGAAGTTATTTTTTAAAACATACCACCTACAAGTGTTCATTATCCATTTTTTTATTAAATGTGCGTAGGTGCAATACCTGGGCCAACGTTAACAAAATTTATTTTAGGACGTACGTTCCTATATTTTTTTGGAGAAATAACGGTTTCTGTAAAGGTCAACAAAAAATCTTTACAATTCTGAAACCATTAGCAAGGAGAATGGTATATAGGTACTTCATAATTTTGTGCCTGCGAATTATTGCCTATTTGGCATATGAAGACGCAATCATATGCATTATTAACCAAAAACATAATTGTGGGTAGTTACATACTTACGAGACATCCTGTTGGTTTTAGCATAATGTTAAACCATCTTCCAAATCGGACCTTACAACAAAAAGAATTGTTTTGTAACAGTTCGCAAAGCTGTAATTTTCCGAACTCGAGGATATTACTCGCCCTGTATAAAAATCCAGGAATTGCCGAAGTTATTTTTTAAAACATACCACCTACAAGTGTTCATTATCCATTTTTTTATTAAATGTGCGTAGGTGCAATACACGGGCCAACGTTAACAAAATTTATTTTAGGACGTATGTTCTTATATTTTTTCGTAATTACAATATATGGCGCAATAAACAAAATTTATATGTAATAAATATATATAGGATATATCTTAATATATATAACACATTTCGTATTATTTATTTTTGTAGCAATGAAGCCCACCAACCACATGTTGGTTTATTCTGTGTTGAGATTTCTCTAAATTTCGTTTTTGGGCATGTTCGTATATCAAATTTCACTTATCGGCGTCATCCCGTTAGTAATACCGCTTTATATATCTTTAAAATCCCTGAACTCGGGTTGTTTAAAGGGGAGTACATTGTTATCATGACGGTAATGGATTGTGTAAAGCATATAGACACCGCAGATAAAACGAGACATACGCTTTAAATGATCTAGAACAGAGATGTTGTGTTTATGTTTAGATGAGGGTTTTGTTATTAGTAACGATGGCGATTTTAATAATTTTATTTTCGTGTGCTATGTGTACTATGTATTTGAAAAGTTCGTACATATTGGCCGAACTTGAACCTTTTACTTTGTGTGCAATCGCTCGACAATACTTTATCCGGCCAAGAAGTGCTTGCATTTCTGTCAGGAAGCGAGTATTAACTTGAGGATATATGGGTTCAGCGGAAGTGTAAAACGTCATTGAGCAAGAAAAATGTTCGCTGACGAGATGATGTATGTGATATGCGTTGGAAAGTCCATGTTGTTTCCGCAAAAAAATGCTTATAATGGGGGAAACTACGTACGCTGCGACAAAAAATCTACAAGATATACAGGAAAATGGAAATCGTTGGATAAAATATAGCTATTTTGAGATAATTTATAGCTGTGAAAAAAGAAAGGAAATATATAACTTTAGAGAGGCATGTCGGGTATATCCGGGGAAAGTCAATAGTTACATTAGGTATCACTTAATTTCTAAGATAATAAGCGTGTTCAAAACTATAGACATGTCATTGCTAATGCTACTACTATTGCTGCCATCACGGACCAGCTCCAGACGCCACGCTTTTTGCAACTTTAGATACCACCATTGAGAGAAGTGGATATATCATTCCCAAATACTGCAAAATTATATTAGAGGGTGAACTGTACAAATGTCACCGTATTTGAAATAATTTTGTCAGTAAGAATATTAGATTTGTAGTGACTTTAGTGATTTCACAATATCACTGTTTATTATTATTAATAAAAGTACACATGTATATAAGAAAGGTAACTATAAATGTTATTTGTTATTAACATTTATTACTCCCTAAAAAAATTATTTGTTGGAATAGTGACAAAATGAACTTAATTCAACGATATTTGTACATATCTAATGGAAATATTAGCAATCATTAGAGAACCAACCATACACGAAACTAATTTTCAATTTGTTCGATTGTTAAAACTTCTGCGCGCTAGCTGGTTCTCCATTGCTGAGAACAAAATATACTATTTTTACTCAGCTTAATGCGAGGATTATTCTGAGACCAGCATGCTTTATAACTTAGTTTGCTTTATTATTGTTACCGTATTATTTTTTTAAACAATGTATGTAACAGGAAATTGGGTCTTAATTTGCGGTTATGAATATTGATGCAATAATACATGTACATATATATTTAACCACAAATTTAAAAAGATTAGATAATGGTAATTAAACCAAATTTTGCTTGTGATCAAAATAACGTTCAGTGTTAGATTTTAATTAGAATCCACTCATTGCTTATTAAATTCTTAAATTGCGGGCCAATAGATTTATGAAATATTTATTTATTTACGCGAATTAGTAATAAAATGTGTGTGGACAAATTGATTATTCAAATACTATCCTAACGAATCCTATGATTTTACATACAAACACGGCCATTGAAGTTAGGACAACTAGTAAATTATTGCTAGCTAAATAGAAACGGCAAGGATTCAAAAGAATTTAAAAATGTATTCGTAGAAATAAAAATATAAACAAATAACAACAAGAAATAAAAGATAAAGCAAAACATTCTCATTAAAATATTGTACCGCGATTATATTTTCTGACCGTCGAAAAAGCCTCCTTTCGCTTTTAATACTGTTCAGACTACTCGTGACATGCGCTCTGTTAATTTAGTTAGTTAGTAGAGTTTCCCCGGAAATATTGTTCCCTTCGGCTTGGAGGATCCAAGCCTCCGTCACAGGTATTCTTTCGAAGTTGGGCAGACTCCTGCCCATACAGTAACTCGATGGAGTCCAAGTCCGGACTCTGCGGAGGATCTGCAAAACTTTCTGCTTTGCTTGAGAGGAGAGATAATCCTTACAGATTCGTGAAGTATATTTGGAGTCGTTATCATGAGCAAACACGTAGTTCTCTCTAATCAACCGCAATCCTGATGTTACAGCATTCTCCTCCAGTATGTGTGTATAATTTTCTTTGAGTATAATTCCGTCGATTTTCACGAGATTTCCGGTACCTGCACTGCTGAAACAACCCCAAACTATCACTGAACCACCACCGTGTCTTACTGTGGGAACGACACAATCTAGCAACATTTTCTGGTCCTTCGTGCGCCTCACAAAAACTCTGCGCTTCTGCCCAAACACTTCAAATTTGGATTCGTCAGTCCAAAGAACGTTTCTAAAATTTTCTGCGGTCCGATTTCCATAAGTTTCGACTCACTGTAGTCGCTTTTGGCGGTTTCCACAACGGAGCGCACAACGGTTTTCTTACCGCAACGCGATCGAATAGACCGGCTTCTCTTAAGCGGGGTTTAGTTGTAGTTACAGAAATCGGTCGCTCGGATTCTCTGTTCATTTCTGCTGCGATTTCGGGCGCCGTCAATCACCGACTTCCCTTATTCAACACTTTATATAAGTTTTTGTGTGCTATGCTTGTTAATTTCCTAATATTCTTTTGGTCACTGACCTGTGATAGCTGAAGAAAAACTTGAACATACTTATTTATTTATCCTTAAATTACGTTATATTATGTACCTAAATCATTTTTTGAAAAACTATTTTTTTTTTTAAATTTCGAACGTGTATTACTGTTATTTATTCAACGACCTTACGTACTGGAATAATTTGGAGAGCAGATTCGGAGTTCTGGAAGAATCAGTGCTATACGGGGCAATTATTCAGAAGAAATATTTTGTATATCTGTACATTATTAAACATAACATAGATTTATTACAATTCAAACTGTGAGAGGCGGTACATAATTCGATCTTAGTGTTGCACCTGGAATAGTCGTTGATTGCTACGATACATTTTTAGATTTCTATACCAAATTGTGTTGCACAAAGGAAAAGGCTTATACGCCAGAACGTACTCTGCTATATGTATCCAAGTTGGTTAGACGCTCACGAGGGCCTACTGCTAGATGTAGAAAAAATATTCAAAAACAGGATACTACTGAAACTACGTGCCTTATAGCTCGACGGCTGTCAAAACAGATATAATAGCCCGAGTAGGCCCCGTAATTTGTGACCAATGGCATACACGACGGTTGTAAAGCAATTACCCAACAATGGGAAGAACAGAAATTTGGAGACTGGTGAAAAAATATTCTAGATCAGAGTTTTTTTAAGCAATTCCCTAATTTTATACAGGCCAAAATTTATAGTTGACCTACTACCAGAAACAGACAGTAGTAAATATATAACTAACTTGAGCTTAAGGAAATGACGTACAGTTTCGAGTAAGCGGAGGGAAAGAATATGCCGTCCATATATTCCGCCATTGCTGAAGCCTGGCAAAGATATAATCCTTAGAAATGAGGTTGGGATATCTAGGCAGTGATATAACTCACAAGGCTGTTAGGTCTGGCGAGAAATGCAATGCTAATGTAGAGGATGTAATAATTGAGTTGTCGATAGATTTGAGAAGGTTGCGAAGTAACAGGTTAAAGGACCACTACCTATTTAATCTAATTTAATTTATGTATGCAGGAGCAGAAGTTATCACCGGCTACTGAAGGCATCACTTTGCTTTAAAATATAAGTGTCGAATGTAGTATTAGATCTAATTTATATTCGCTTTTAACAACAATTTAACGAATCTTTTTTACTTTGGAGGTGTGTGTTCTGCGCTAATAATATTTAGTATTTTTCGTGTAAAGATAATATCAAAAATGTTGTCTGCGATTACTGGTGATTAGGTAACTACATGTATGTGACAAGCTCAACCTACATACATTTTTAAAAGTAACGAATATATTGCATGATGAAAATTATTCGAGGTATACTTAATTCTTTGGTACGTTTACTTGGATAAATATTTGAAAATGTACCGGTCTATATAAGAAATGAGTGCTTGAAATTGTTAGCTCACGACAGGGCATATGGAAATATTTCGAGGTTAATGTACCTTTGCCTGCAAATAATTGCAATTGGGGTTAGTGGGCAGCGTGTATGTATGCAGTTATTTAACGTATTTAAAGTTTCCTTAATGTTATCAATATTCAGGAGATTATTAAATTCTATAACGAAAGCTTTGCAATGAAATGGCAGAGTATTTTTGTATGTTAAAGCGTGTAAAACGAAAAAGTAGACGTTAGAACGACGATAGTTACGTTGCCGTTTATCCCTCGTATTGTAAATCTTATATTGGAAAGTGCATGATCGTTGAAAGCGATCTATACCAGTGAATAGTAGTCCGGATCACTATAAAGACTTAAGTTTTATTCGTGTATTTCCTACTACCGCTAACGTTTGCGATTGCGTAAGATATTCTAATTGATTCCATCAGAGTATTTAGCAATGATTATAAATACAAATAAGAAATGGGTGCCAAAAACGTCAAGTCTAATCTAACAGTGAACAAAATTGAATTCTTGGAGTTGTAAAGTTTGGTCAAGGCGACAGTAGCGGGAATAGCCGAACAGGGCTACCTAGACCTTGTGGTTATAGTAAGTACATATTTGCTATGGTATACGCTCTATACTACTATCCCTTTTAAAAGCGACGATGGCACGAACCAGCAATCGTGCGATGTGTAGATATTACATTGCGCATATCGGAAGGAGTAAGGGATGACAATCGTTGGATTTCGTGAGATATACCAAGCGTACCCACGTATCTTGACGCACAGGTCAGTTTTCTAACGATGATGCATTCACACAGTATGTTTATATTTGTGTTATGTTTTCTCTGTCTTTGCGGAAATTCACTGTCTATCGTTCGCTCGCGTTTAAGTCTCGGTATTGCCGGCAGCTCTGTTATTAAAGTTTAAGAGTTTGACCGAATTGTACATTTCTCCCTTCTTTTTTTCTCAGGTTTCGGTCGAAACAATCTTTACAGTTGCATAACAATTACAAAGGATTTTTTTCGCAAAAGAAGATATCTAGATTTCCCAAACCACAATCTATTATTTAAAATTAACCGCAAATTACGGGAACTCTCAAAATGGAATAAATTACTGTAATATCCCTTACTACCGTAATCCTAGTCTTTTTATGACCAAAAACAGATTTAACCGGATTAATAAACTAGGAGGGTCGGGCAGATTCAGCTGCACAATTAAGCCTAGATGAAATTGGGACCAGTTCTCTTAAAGACGACAAAATGCGTACATATTTAGCTACATTAAATTGTAAACATAAAATTATTTCTAAATTGTAAGTGATTAGACACTAACTGAAAAAATTATCATCCATCCTGTAGATCCACAATACTTTAATTGAGCTTAGTCAAGCGGTAAACCCAGAAGCAGCTGCCGAAAGTTTTACAAACTCGCTAGTCAATTAAAATAACATCTACCATTTGCGCTTAATTGTCGAAGATGAAATTAATTAGAATAAATCTTAGAATTCACAGAATTTAAGTTCCGACGCCAGACAATTATTTAGGGGAACATAATTAATTATATTCACGTTCTATGACCTCAACCGCTGCCTGGTGCGCGTCTTAAATTGTTCGGCAGTTTCGCTAAAGTATTAACGGAAGTTAATGGAAGTGTTAGAATGCATGTTTGGAATATACAATCTATGTTTTTAGTTTGCAGCGTAAAACATAAATATGATAAGTAACATAACATAAACAAGTTTATGTTAACCTGTTAATCTTTTTATGTTTTTATCGTGTAGGTTTGTGCAGCTGGGAGCACTACGTTAGCGCCACCGTGTTGATTTGCGCGATGTTAAGGATGCTAATTAACACAGGAGACTGACAAATGGAAGGAGCAATGTATGCAACAATAGAAGATTCCTTGATTTGTTCCTTTACTGCATTAATTTTAAAGCGAAGCCTACTTTTTTCTTCCAACCACGTACTAGAGAACAAGCGGTATATTAGCAGGCTACTCGGTTTCTGCTACGAATGAGAAGTTTAGTTAGACATAATTTGAGATTTTTCAGAAATGTCGGTTTCTTTTACAGCCGATTTCTTAAAGACGTTACTTGCTACAACTATGACTCGTTTGATTGAACATTTCTCGGAGCTTTTGCCAATATACGATTTCTTTTTTGTATCAATTAGCACATACAAGATGGGCATCGAAATTGTTGCCACTTTTGACTAATGCTATTGCCTTTAATGCTGTAGCTGGTACGTTTGTCAAGAATCTGAACTGTTTGGTGAAACAATTGACCAAATTATTTTTACTAAGCATATTTATTGAAGTGTTGACTATTTACAATGTTTGAAACTATACAACTTAATTAAAACAACTCAATCTTTTTCCCTTTCCGGTAACTTAGAGGAATGTACAGTTTGAACAGGCAACAACAAATCTAATGCTTCCTAAGAGAAATTCATGATTTTGTTTCTGAGAGGCTACGTGAATGTTTTAATACAAGAACGTTTTAGTACCATATAAATATATTTTTGAGTGATAGTCGAAAGTCCTATGGTAAAAAAAAAAAATATATGGAAGTGTTAATTTAGCCGCATCGCAGACGTTTATAAGTGGCGGATGCGCCGGTGTATTCGGAATAAAAGTCTAAATTCAGTATAAAAATAAAAATATTTGAATATAGCTGTTTAAGAATTCAAGAGATTGGGCATAGAACAGCAATTTCCTAAATATTTAAATGTTAATAAATAAATAATTTATGAATACTAAAGAGTGTACTCTTTGTATTAATTTCATGCAGATCTAGTTACGTACTCTCAGTTTTTCTAATTTTGTGATTCTCTGTCTGCGTAGGCGACTGCGATGTTTTGCTTAAAAGCTTTCTGAACATTTAATTATTACAGGTACTTCGCGTAAGCGAAACAGCCTTCAACTGCGCATGGGTAAATTTATTTAGAGGTGGTTGGTTTCATAACACTTCAGAAAAGAGCTTTCACTTTATTCGATATGCCGCGTATGAAAATAGTTTTGTTTTGTTCTTGTACGCCAAGATAGAAGGATTTGTAGGCAATGAATGTGCTTTTGTACATAGTTCATTCATCACATTATTTTTTGTTAGAGCTTTTCGTGTCACATAATACCTTTGGAAATCATAGAGGTATACGTACGCGTATTGTCTTACTTACCGGCGATAGTAAAAGGTATTATACGCTTATTTTTTTGTTCGTTACTAGCTACTCTACCTAGGTACAATGAAGAACAAACAACAGCAAAAAATAAACATTATGGCTAGCCACGTCTACCGAACAGATTGTATAATACAAATGACGCAGACGTCTCGTCTCCATAACGCTACATCATTCGGAAAATCTGATTTTTAACTCCCTTGTGGACAATGAATTTATTAAGTTAGTTCGGCTTCGAAAACAGAACTGAGTAAAGGAAAGGCAATTTTTGCGCTGTCAAATGCTATTGTCTTGACTTTTCTTTAAGGTTGGGTTTCAGATAAAGCGGAGAAGTCACCGCGTGATCAATGATGAATCAAAAGTAACTTTCACTCTTTGTGTATATACAATGTACTCCTCAAAAATATAAAACTGAAGATAAGTTGTTTATTTGTTTTTGTAAATTACTTTTACTTTCTTGCGATACATGGATGGATTATAATGTTATAAATACGTGAAATTGTTTAACTAATTGTAAGCGAAAAAAATTTTTTTTTTCGGTTGTAAATCCAGAAGTATCGTCTTGGTAGTTTTAAAAAGTCCATAAAATAGAAATTGTAATGTTTACAGAAATTAAATTAATGGAATAGACACATTAACCTACAGATTTCAAGTTTATGCGCAAACGCGATATGTAATAGAACCGCTCATTCGTTTGAAATACCGTCCATCATGACCTAACATTGCATCGTATTTTAAGCGATTTCTATGAAGTCACATAAACGTTTCTAAACTTTGAAAAAAAGTTATTAGTGCCTGATCTAATTTTCTACTTTTGCCACATTAAATAGCGATTTAGAAAATTTTTTTTCATTCCGCCTTACAACTCAAACATTTAAGAGACTCACTTAAGCATCACTATCCATCAATGCTCTAATTGGTATATTCATTAACTACTTCCCCGCTTCTTTCTCCAATGTGATACTCTGTGGTGATGTCAGCACCTAAAATAGTGTGAGCTGGAATAAGAATGAATCACTAAAGGATATTGAGATAAAATAGAGCGATCTTAATACCTGGTTTTTAAGTAATCATTTATACCTGAGCAGAGTGAAAACGTCTTTCATATATTTTATACCAGGCTTGAGTAACTATAATGTAAACTTTTTATTAAAACTAAATCGAAAGTCATGCCTGTTCTAATTGTTAATGTTAAATTCTTGGGTGTAAATGTTGAAAGTAGTTCAAATTGGGAAACACATATACAGTGCGTAGAATTTAAGTTACTCTCAATATGCTACGTATTAAAGGGTTGAGGAAGATGTCTTTCGCAATGTGAATCTTCGTTATTGATTTTTTTTTGGGAGCGTCAATGTTCTCCAAAAGAATTTTTTAAATATAAAATTTGAATAAGAAAGTGGAAGTATCTTTAACGTCATTGTATATTTTCGGGATATATGATGCAAATGATTTTAGTGTGCACAGTGGAAAATATGAATATGTTGTAGCGACAAAAAGCCAAAACTCTATTTATATCCTTGAGGCCCTAAATGTTCGTTTTTAAAGGAACATCATAATATCACAAATTAAATATCACTTGGTAATAAGTCGTTAAGTGTGCTAAGAGATGCCCATATTGTACGATTGCCGATACTTGCTGAGGACAAGCGGTTCATCGTTGAATGTTAGATCGCGAACTCGTATGGCGTATTGTAAGCTGTAATATTGTAATTGTAAAGAAAGTTTGCTTAAAAATTTAATTTGTTGGAATATAAAATATTGTTTACATGGAATGTGTATCGTAATTGGCCGCGATTTTTTTACAAATGCTGTCGGTAACAAAGGAAGAGGGGAAACCACGATAATCTGAGATTAATTCAAGTTTAATTATTCAGAAGAATACGTGATTTTATTTACGTGACGCGCTACCAAAAAGTCAAATTTTCAGGTTAGTATATTTATTCTTTTAAAACTGCCGAAGGGCTGTTTAAATAACACTCCCGTTCCTGAAATTTATATATTTCTCTTAAATAGTTACTTACAGGCAGGGTTTAGTTTAGTAGGGTATAGTTCTGTCTAATTTATTTTGCTAAGAAAAAACTAGAACGTATAACTTTGATATAAATTAGCTGTATGTCAATTTTAGTGATGTTGATGTGGGTTCCAAGATTGAGGAATTAGGGTAGTAGTAAGAGATGTCACGGGTGTCAAACGTGGTTAAATAGATTACATTCCACGCGGGATATTTCTCATTATACTTCGATTAAGATTATATCTCGAAGAAAGCTAAAAAATGTTCCAAATCTACCTTAAATAAAATGATCAGTGAAAATCGATTATAGCTAAAAGATTAAGATGTTGGTTTAAACATCTTACAAAGAAACTTTCTTCCAACTTTGTTGAAATTCGTAAAGTGGTGAGGATTAATTGGTAGAATGCGGATTAATCAACTAACATATCGGTGATCGAGTTATACAAAAGCCTATTTTTAACTGTGGCATCATAAGAAGCCGACTGTGCGAATTCCAGCTAGAGATACTGGCTGCCCTTCTTGCGTTTTGCCTCTCCACCTTAAATATTTAATTAATTCAACATGCAGAATGTCTAGAATTATAAAATCGTACCTGCTGGTTAAAAGTAAATTATCAGATAATATAATACACACCATAAGGTCCTCCAGGAATCATTTACACCTTCTTTGGCTGCAGGTAGCCACTTAGGTTCAATATGTTGAATCAAAAGTTTTAAAAAATCAACTCCAGCAGAAACCACTTAGATGAAATACTCAAACGGAGTACTCGCGTTTAACTGTAAATATCTCTTTTGATACCTCCTTTGTTTTGAATTTTAGAGACAGATATAAATTTTCTATGTAGTGGATAGAGAAGAAATATATGGTCCTATTATAATAAAAGTTTTCCAGCGTTTGAAGTTGGCAAAATTTGGTGTTCAATACTAAATATCTTGTATATTTCGAAGGCACTTTAATAACATGCCTAGATAGGCGATTGAGCACAAAATTATCTCAAAATCTACTGGAAGATGGATACGTGAAATACATATTAGATCGATTCATCTGTGCTTGGAGAAATTAAAAGCACTAACAATATACAAAACGTTCCATTTAAAATAGCAATGTTGGTATCTGGTTCGCTATTTATCGATCATCCAGTGTAAACGTCGCATTATAACTACATACTTCCCAGTAACGAATCGTACCTGACACCTCCGGATTACCGGACGGGCGTGCTAACCATTATATCACAGGGAGCCTTATGTGAAGAACGTTTCTTTTACCTTGTCTATCTACATATATATTAAAATAGATATCGAAATATTATGATATATTTTCAGATAAATAATATCTATGTACTAAAAGGTGGACGGTTCCGATATTAAGGTTCCCATGGTGTAGTGACTAGCACAACTGCC
Organism: Oryctes borbonicus; assembly: GCA_902654985.2. Lineage (NCBI taxonomy): Eukaryota > Metazoa > Arthropoda > Insecta > Coleoptera > Scarabaeidae > Oryctes > Oryctes borbonicus. The sequence goes on along the minus strand of LR736879.1, from coordinate 995,838 downwards.
ACGGTAAGCGAGAGGTGATAGATTCGATTCCTTACTACAACAAGATTTAATTAGTCAGATATTCTATGATTCTACTTTCTTATCAGAATATTGTGTGCTATTTACACAATACGCGTAATTTTATAGCTCAGGAAAATTGGAACACTCTGTATGCTACGAGAACTCATGGATTTCCATTGTCAACCATAACCCTATTATGAGGGAAAAATTCTTAAATTCGTAGTAAATGAAGCGGTATATATCTATCCCTGTTCTACATTTTTGTAGAAAGAAAAGATACCATATTGTCTTTTAACACGTACAACGTGATATACGGTAGATACAAGGTTTCCCATAAATATCTTTGCTTTCATAGTTTTGTGTAAGGATTGCAAAATATTTTAAAATCTTAATGAGGTGCGTTAATTTTTTGGAGGCGTGTACATATTTTAAAAGGTGAAGATCACTAAAAGTATAGAGAAGGACTACAGTAGAACTCTGTACGGCATAATCATAAAACTGGATTATTCATTTCAGTTCACATTGAATTATTTTTTTTTCAAACAAAGTAACTAATTCAGATTTAAAAAAGACGCACGCAAGACTTTATTCCTTATACGGTTGGTATTTGAGCAATGCATTTGTAAAGTTATACCATTCTGTAAAATAACTTACCTCTTTCAGGATATAGGAAGGCAATAAACCAACCCTGACATTAAAACTTTAGTACGGCAAATTATTTCAGCGCATCTGTAACTTTAGGGTTTCATTAAATTCTTTAATCTCGGAACGGCCGAATCAACATAAATTTACTTTGACGTATTTCTAACTTGTCCTCCGCTCTTTTCAACGTACTTCTGCGATTGCTTCCGCGACATCTACGTCGGCCCGTCCTTCGCCGTGATATGTGTGCAGCTGTTAAACTTCTTCCCTACTTGTAAGTGAATGTCATTTTCCGCTTGCTTGGCTCAAATCATAGCGTCAATTTTCTATCGACGAGTCAGCTAGCGCATTTTGGAGCGTATTATATGGAATCTGCTCGTATGTCAGCTGAAGGGCACGCGATACATCGTCTATAATTTCCTAAGCAAGTCGTCTCGGTCGTATAATATCAAGTTCAATGGGGCTGGCGTCAGTGGAGCAAGTGAACTTGAATTCAGCGCTGGTCAATCAGTATAGCGTCCCTCTGATTAGATGGATTATTGTATATTGATCTTGATTTGTTTAATAATATTGGTGTTGCAAATTTAAACGGATATATTTCCGGAACCGGGATAAATTCTATTAATTGGATCTATGTAGCAGAATTAGGTACAATTATTCAGAATAATAAATAAAGGGAAATGTTTAATTGCAATATTCTTATTCAGAATTTTTCATTCGATTATTCAATGATACGTAGTACTTTGTATTTAATTAATTATTCGAAGAAATAGTATTATTTTTATTCGAATAACCATGGAATAACGAATTACTTACTCATTCAAATAATTCTTTATTAAAATAATTTTCGATCACATTCGAGAATATTATTCAGTGATGTGCTGAAAACAACGCCATTGTTTTGAATTTAATACATTTATTTCCCGGAATATTCTCCTTGTAGCTTTGTATACTTACCCCGGCGATGCTCCAACTTCTTTAAACTATCCAAATAATAGGATTTATCGAACTCTGCAAGGTAGGCCTCTGTCTCATCAGTGACCTCTGCATTTGATGTGAACTGCTTTCCGCCAAACCATTTTTTTAAGTTTGGAAAAGGAAAAGGTCGCAGGAGGGCAAATCTGGCGAATATGATGGGTGAAATCAATTCATTCTGTAACTGGATTAGTTTTTCTGTCACAATTGCCGAGAGAGAATTTTTCTTCACTAGGTGGGGCCTTTTTCTCTTTAGTTGATCCTCGAATCGATCCAATAAATCAACTTTCATCCGTTAGGTGAATATTTTATGTCAAGGATCAGAGTATACGCGCACACATTAAAGCCTCTCACGGATATGAAAGATTATTTATATTTTAAATTCAGTTGAGCCATACACTGAAGCTACCAAACGAATCCTTTTCAAACACGTAATAAGTGAAGGTTTTTCAAATGTTATTTTGCTTTCGCACCTTAATACATTACACGGTTTTATTTGGAGGTTCAAAAATTTATTCCCAGATGTTAACGATTATGGTAAGAACAATATGATTTTGAATGGAAATACTCTACCTGCATTGGGAATTATTTAAGAGCGCGTTTAAATTGGAAAAGGGATGATAAAAGGTATTGTCGTAGCTATCTACATTGCGTGTAGAGTCGCGTACGGAGCGCGTTGTGGTTGGAGAATAATCCAAAATTTAGCGGGAATGGCATGTTCCCATAGAAATCTGATTGATGTGCACCCCTTCCTTGATTTACTATTCATAGAATTCGTTAATTTTAGAGGATTACTTCGTGGCATTGTTGGTGACGAAATGGTGTGTAATCTTCCTGTTTTAAGACTATTGATAATGTAATTTCGCATGTGGTGAAGGGCACTTTTGAAAATTCCAGTTATATTGGACGCTGCTCCGTTGTTATTTAACAGTCGCTTGTGTCAACGGAAGTTAGTATTTCTGTAAAAAGGGAAAGAATCGAATATCGAGCCGTCATGAAGTTTCTGCATTTGAAGTGCAATACGCCTATGTACTACCGATAACAAAAGATAAGTTTATCAAATGGTGCTAGATGGACGGCGAATTAATCTTAGAGTGATAGTAGGGGCTATGGGCATCTCGAAAGGACATGTACATCATTTGGGCATTAAAACTAACGGCACTTGTTCACCCAGGACCAAAAACGTTTTCGAATGAACACTTCCGAAGCCCATCCAAATCAGATATTCTTTTCGCTCTGAGGGCAAATATTATCATCGAATGAGGGACCACTGCATTCATAGACACCTATTTTGCAGAACAAGATGCCAGCTACTATTTCAACTGGTTAGAGAAGCTAGAGCTTCACTAGAAAAATGTATAGACTTACAAGAAGACTATGTTGAGAAATAGAACTGAAATCGACAAAAAATACTTGTTTTGTGTTGGGCTTCAAACTATAGACTTATAACTAATATAACTTACTTGACAATTTTTTTTTGCGCAAATTGGGTTTATTTTAAACGTTTGTTTTGAAAGATATAGGTTTAACGAAATAAAATTGTACAAATTTGGTTACACCATCTTAGATCCCAAATAAATGAGTAAATAATAAGATCCTACAAACAACATAAAATCTTTATTTAGAACAAATTGTTTTCTATTCCTGCCTCTGATTAAAATAAGCGGATTAAATATTTTCCCAATACATAAATCACAATGCCTCTGCCGGCGAGTATTGATTCTGCATCTACAATTTTGGCAAAATTTACCAACTTTACCCGAGTGCCCTCGCGGTTAGAGGTTTACCTTTGCGTACTTTGCGCGAGTATTGTTTCTTGCTAAGATTGTTGCTTGCTAATTTAATTCTTAGTCTTATATGAATGTTTCCCGTAAGCCATTGAAAATGTGGGAAACAAACAAATGCTCTAAGAATTAACGATGACTCAGGTTAAAAAAAGGCCTTTATAAACCTTGTGTTTTTAATTTCTACTGGAAAAAGCCGTTTTTATATAAACGTTGTGTATTTAAAAAATCTTTCATGATGGTCAGAATAATAATTAAAATCTAAGAAAATCATGTCAAGGACAAGATATTCGTTTAAATACGAAATTGAGATGTTACCTATCATTTTCAATACGTTTATCTTAGGGCTAGTTTTGGTTGTCGCAGTTGAATTTAGTGCCATGTTAAAGATAATTAAGCGTGGAAGTACTAGGTTAGTAAGGTCGCATAAAAAAAACCTGAAGTGGAAAGTATTGGCAATAAAGTATGCATCCAAGTTTTGTATTTGAATTTGAAACAATATTTATAGATGCTATTTTTAAGCTACTCTTAAATATCCGATGAACTGTATTAGATCCACTACTATACTTTATATATTATTAGTTTCTGTGAAAAGACCTGAGAGTATGAATGTCGCATTAATAAGTGAGGACCTTTAGACGGTATTTGATACTTCCTCGGCACATTGGCTAGCTATTAATTCTAGCGAGATAGCTAAGTTTGTTGTTGGTCGATCTAGAACTCGTGACGAGTCATTGGATGTTGTTCAAGTTGCTAGGAACTCGAGTTTCGCCATTTATTCAAGCTTGGGATTTAAACAGCATGTGGCAGAGTTGGTTCGAACCTTTTTCGGACACTTGAACTGCTATTTGATAATGGAGGTACTCTGTCAGTAGAGCTGCGTAGAACTCTCCGAGATTTGCGCGTTCTAGCAAGATGTTATTGCTGTCGTGTAATTTATGGTGCTTGTTTAGACAAATAAACAATGTTATTAATAGAAATGGAAATGAAATCCCCACGTCAGATGTTAAAGCCGATAAACAACATGTATTTTGTGTCATAACCAAAAAATAACTTTTGAATGTATACGGAAATCTGGTAAATAAGCTCAACTGCATTATATATCTTTTAAATTACCCATATCTCACACAAACCTAAACAAGTTACTCCTAAAATGAGCTTGTAAAAGAAGAGGTACATACCGGGAGCAGCTATAAGCTTATCTGTGATTTAAGCTGAGGAAGAAGAAAAAAAAGCCATCCACGAATTTATCTCCATTTCCACAGGATTGATGCCGTTAACATCATTAAATCTCGAGGGAGGTTAAGCAATTCTCAGGCTGAGCATCGAGAGCGTATCGAAGGGAACAACACGTTTTGCTCATAATGCTTTATTCGCTTGCAAACTACGTAATTTGTAGCCGATTATATGTTTCATCCGATAGATAGCCGGTAAACGATCCCGCCATTCGTCAAGCGTACCATTAAACTGAAATCTAAATGCTATAATAGAAAATTTAAAAGGGTATTCATTACCAGCGCCGCAATATCACATTAGCTGTTCGTGCTGTCACGTCGTTGTTGACTGATCGATCTTGTCGTTATTTTTCGCGTTTTATTGCGGGAACGTTGTTTGTTCACAAGTGCGGTTCGAAATAGTAAATTAGCAAAGATATTATGGTAATACGATGAAAAAATTAACGAATTTAAATATCTTTTCTGTAGTTCCTGGAGAAGGGGGTCGATGACAGAATTTAAGGAATTTATTTTATTTACCATTAACGTAACTATAACACATACTAGGACAGTGTGATAGAATGGCTAAAACAAGTCGGGCTGCATGGGAAAAAATTCAGAAGAGAACGCGGTGAGTGAGAGGGCTAAGACGTATTTCCTCGAAAAGCAAGACAGAAATGTAGGGAACAAAAGGAATAATGTATACCTTGTTTGAAAGAGTGGTGCTGCCAGTCAAACTAAGGTATTTTAAATAAGACGAAACATAAATAAGATCTGTAATTTTTGGTAAACGGTTTTGTTTCTCGCAATGATTTCACCGTTTGCTAACATTTATTGCCCGGGGGCACACAAGCGTTAGAATTTCACCGAAAGCAAATTTTTTGTTCTCGTTCGAGTACCGTTGTACCAACTTGGGAAATAATACGAAAGTTTTCACTGTAAATATTAGCTTTACGTAAGCAAGTTACATTTCTTCCACTTGTACACACATAAGTGTGGTAAGCTAGTACGTTTGCTTTAATATAATTCATCATGTTCCTTGACATGGTTCCTGGCAAGCTTATCATTTATTATGGCTCGTATCTAATTAATTTCTTTTTCTAACAAGTAAATCCAGTTGGTGATTTATTTAGTTGTCATTGATACCCCATGAAGGTTATCATCGTCGGTTGGAAAATTTAGATCAATATTTACAGAGAAATGGCCCAGAGAGAGGCGCATAAGCGTGCCTATTAATGGACTAAATTCAATATTCGGTTTCTAAGAATATACCAATAACGAGGCTCACGTAGCGGATATATTTACTAAACTGGATTGCAAAGCTCTTCTAGTTATTTAATTATTTCCACATGTAGGCAATTTATCTCTTTTTTAAATTTCAAATACATTCTTTTTCTTCTATTCACAAATGTATGAAATGATGAAAAAATAAGATGAAGTAGAAGCGACTTCATTCCAATTTAAAAGCATCCTCGTCTTCTTAGCTTTTGGTACCTAGAAGCGTGTGATTATTGATTATATGCCATAAATCAAAGAAAGGGAAGCTACTCCTAGGATTGTAAATTGGGCGAGTAAAAAATATCCGGTAGGGTAGTTTTTCACTGTTAGAAATATTTCCCGTCTAAAATTGATCTTTGCTCTTTTGGCTATAGTAAGTGTCATAAAAAGGCATCCATAGCAGGGTGGGGCAGTAGCGTGAGATTCTTTGGTAGCACTTTTACCATTGATTGGTAATAAGAAAAAGTTTCCTATAGAAAATTGAGAACATGCATTAGTAGCACAACCTAAAATTATTTTGACATACACAGGACGAACCGAAGAAAAAGTTATTTATCAACGTTGTTATTTTAAATAGAACATCCTGAATATGAAATTATACTTAGTTCCTACTGGAGAACCTAAGGTAGCCTTGTATCTGCAGACAGTTGCGGGCATTTTCGATGTTTTTGCAATGCAAAAATCACTATAATGTAATGTTTATTTGTCGTCAATTCCAAAAACATAGACATCGTCAAACAGATGCGGGATAAGCCCAGCAACGAAGTAGGCGCTAGCTAGCAAGAAGTTCAGCCATTCTATAAAATAATTTGTCATGTAGGTATGCCTTCAATTTATTTTTAAACTAATGTAGTGTTTTGCGGGCTTTGAGGCCATATGGAAGCCTATCGTAATATTGTGTGATTTTATAGTAAGGACCTGCCCCAAACAAGGCTGTCCCATGCCGAGGCATGTTCAAATTACTCGGGCTACGAGTGGCCATTACATTGTACACTTCTCGGTTATAGATAAATTTTCGTTCGTTTTTGATTGTTTTGTAAAATAATAAGATCTCCAGAATCTATAACGAAGGCAGAGGTAACATTTGAGAGATTCCCACCATACACCTCGCAGCCATCTTCTGCAAGACAGGATCATTAGCCTTCCTTGAAAAGCCCCGGAAGATTAGATCCTATCGCAAGCTTGATTTGATGTGAGTAAAGCAAAACATTTTAACAGAATCTAAATTAACATTGTTTTGTAATTGACGTGTGCCATATAAATTGGTACATAATATACGCTTCAGATTATTACAGTGTTGTACTAGTGTCAGCTTTTTCTAATTCAAAAATAGTAACATCTAATTATTTGTTTATTTAATTCACCATTGCATTTGTTTAAATATTAAAATTTTGTTTAAAAGCTTTGTTAATTTGGTTTTTTAATGTATTATATTATAATAATTTGAAGTCGTTCTTAATATGCTGCGTCGTTGTTGTCATTGTGTCGCTAGAATTCTTAACTTATATCTTGGACTATTCCCTTTTGCACAGTTGTATATATTTTCGCTGTCACAGTTTTCTCACTTCACTGTATATTCTCACTAATTATTCATATTTAGTACCTTTGTTTTGGCACTGTTGGTGTCTGTAGTTTGACATTCCTTGTTCAGCTTCCCGACATAATTAATGTGTTAAGATGCACCTTCCTTCAAATTCCTGGTAGCTGTCACCAATTCATTGAGACCTGTACAATATGTTGCAAATGCGGTTGTTAAGAACATTCGTTCATCATTCGCTTGTCGCTAGTTCCTCAACTGCTCCGAGAGCAGATAATGACAAAGACGCTGCGAATTTGTTTGTGTTAGCTGTATTTGAATTGAGTTTGAACTGAAGCATCAAATACAGAAGCACCCGTAACCTTAATAATTGAACAAACATTAAAATGTGTGCCTTTCTATTAACTGGACGATATTCGCTGGTGAATAAAGATGTGTTAATTTCTTGGCGAATAGGTAGTAGCTACCCGATCGCAGTCGCTAACGATCAGCGAATGTGGAGGAAAATCCGCCTTTAGCTTTGACAGAACATAGTTGTGTTCGATGGGCAAGTGTTTCATCAGCTTAAGTGGTTAGAAATTATTTAGTCTTATAACCTATAATCCATTAATTCCGTCCAATTCGTTAATTTATATTTCCACTTATTTGTAGGTACATTTTACATTTGAATACAAAACATTTTGAATATAATTTTAGTGTATCTCTTTGAAAAATATTTAAAATAAATCGAAAGCTCAGATTACATTTTGGTCGGCAACAATCCCCGGAGATTCATTTCTGTATGACTATTAGTTGTATTAATTTGATCGTCTGTTTGCATAGTCGATTGTAATTGTCATAAGCTTATATCCTAAAGATGGTCTCGTAAGTGAAAACAGATCCCCGCACGTGTTAATAAAACATATTGGAACATAAAACTTCACTTGTTTAATTCTAATTATGTATAATTGTTATAATTAAAAGTACGTAGGACCACGTGTGGAAATTACCATAATTTTTCAATTCTGATGTATTACATATTTATAACTTTTCCCGAAGAGCGTGCCCTTCGAATACAGGTTTTTTTCCGTATAAAACATTTGAGGAAAGTAAATGCTTTATTGGCTTCTTGTGAAACGTTTCGAAGCCGCTTTATTAACAATAGCTGAATTTCGGTTATTGTACGGTCAAATACGTAGCAGCGGAAGAAATAGCATCCGAAAATTGTGGACATAAAACGTAACAAGGAAGTATAATAAAAAAGTTGGTGAATAAATCTGCTGGCGTACGAATATAATTCAATATGGTGACAATTGCTCCGAGAATTTTTTATATATTATATCGATCCCGTACCGTAGTAGTTCAGCTCGCTTAAAGACATGCGATTCAGGGTACACCAAAATGAATCCTTTGGTGGCGACTTAATTAATAAAAAGAATAAAGAAAAGGGACGGTTGCATTGTTTACGTACATATTATGCTCGTAAGTACGAAATAAATGGGAGCTATGTTATCACGAAAGATGTTTTTAGGTAGCATAGCTAGAAAAGCGAAAATGTGGTCTGTAAATCGGTTGTGACATTACGTACCATCTTTTTCAAATTAGTTCTCGATTACTCTTTGATGGTTTATTATATGAAATTACATACATACTTCCGACATAGTGTGAAGATTTTTCGTAAATAATTTTTAATTATTATCTTAGTGCGTGCTGTTATTTCCTTCGGTTTCCAAATTTCGTCTTCTATTTAACTATGGTACTTTAAATGCTGTTAGATGAATTCTATGCGAAGATTGAAAGAAATAGGAATAGGCAATGTAGTGCATATGTTTTCCTCATATACTGTGTTATTTATAATGGGCAGTCGCACGTTGCTTATTTCTTTTAAGCCAGATACGTCTACATAGTTTTTAAGTTCTAAGAGTGAATTTTTTTGAAATTCTTCTACTATAAAGGCGATTGTACCAGCGATTCATAACCTATATTAGCACATGTGCTTCTCGTCATGCATAAGCTCCCCACATTGTTGACGTAAATACACAATCAAACCGTGCTACGTGCTACGGGCTGCTACGTGTCGTTTGATAACTCGTTTATGTAAACATTTCAAATCAAAATAGAAATTTATTGGAAATCGCAAATAGTTTTCTCAGATAGCGCGGATGCTTTATGCAGACAACATGAGCACATATGTTCCGTTTCGGTGAGAAACTTCTTCGTTTCAGTGAAAAATTTATTCGTTTCGGTTGAAAGTTTTCCCAATTAGGTCCTATATATCATCACCAATAGAAAATTATTTCAGATTTCATCTCAGTGCAAAATATTTTTGTTTTAATCTAAAAAGAAAATTCAGCTGCCGAGAATAGCGAGAACAATCCTTGGGTATTTTTGTTATCAAGAAGTCAGCGAATCTCAATATAGAGACCGATCATAAACAAAAGAAAGATGGCGCCAGGTATTTTTAAAGAAAAAAAAGCAAACCATCCTCAAAATTTGTCTGTCCTCGATCAAAGACAAACAACAAAGCTGATATTTTTCAAAGCAGAAGTATATGTATAATAGTAAATAAAGTGAAATCAAGAAAAAAGTAATAATAATTGAATATTGATAATACTTGACTTATAGTCAAAGAATGTAGTATCTGCAAGTTGGAAATCATCTTCGTTTTCTGACATCCACGTTATTTAAAAGACAAAAAGTGAATAAGATTGTAAATTTATTTAAAATAGGAACTAGATTTCTTAATCCAGATTCATGAACAATTAAAATTAAAATTTAAGCAAAACAGTGATATTGAAAATGGAAATAAATCTATCATTACAAAATTAAAAAGCTAGTAAGTGAACTATACATAAGGAAATTACAAACATGAATTGAATTAATTAAATCGAACAGGGAGAAAATATATATATATGTAAATTGCAATGTAAATAATGTCAATGCAAATATTTCGCATTGGGGAAACGGTGTAAGATTGATCAGCCAAGCAGCATGAATGATTCCAGCAACTCAAATAAGCAAAAAAATTGTGATGATTATTGCAAGCGCTAGCACTCGATATCACGCTTAAAAAATAAATGAAATACCAATTATATGAGGGGTTTGTTCACATATCCAGAAGGTTTTCATTTTAAATAGAACATTCCATATATAACGTCACGTTTACTAGAAAACAAGTATAATTTGGGTAACACTGTATAGCCAACAAACTGTAACAAATTGTAACTGACAATGGATTAGATTTGAGACAACGTTCTCATTTCCGTAAAAAGTCAATATTTGTACATATTGTTTTTTTCCCAGACGGATATGAAGATAACCATTGAACCTTCAATTTCCATCATTTCTAGCTTTTCAGTTATAAGCGCGTACCGAACACAATTAAATATTTTGACAGGATCGCCAAGTCGTAACTCATAACTGTTTGTTTTCTATTTACGTCGGTATGTTTCGAGGCCTAATCCAATGTTGGTTAGAACATACAACATTGTGTTTTCCAGGAATGAACTCATTCGTGATAACATGGCGGCTCTAGTAATAAATTCGCTGATTTCTTGTCGTACTACATGCGAATTTGATCTTCATTGTCAGAAGTCCCAACGCCAGTTGTCCAGGAATTTTGAAAATTTCTGCTTGAACAAAATGCAGTTTAGGGGCTCATGAAAATCGTTAACGAAGTCGTGAATAGGTCTAATTATAAAAATTCCTTGTCTTACGAAACTAGTCGTATCGCGCATCATATAATATGTAATTACATACGCAACTACTCTCACTACGCCAATTTCCCAAAGCCGCCAATGTAAATGTGGAATTCTGTAAATAAATCATACTTTTTTTAATGACCTGGTATATCCGAACGGTGCTTATCGTTACACAGCGCCATAGCTAACGAAATTATTACTAGCTGATAGTGGTCTCCCGTTGAAAATCCAAATCAAAACGTAAACACAACCGCGTCCTCAATTATACGCATATTCAGGATTACCTGCAATAAATCCTGAAACGTACTTTGCGAGCTTGTCGGAGCAGTTTATTGAGTTAGGTTGGGTTGGGTCCCTAATAAATAGTTCGACGACGATGGGATATTTGCCAACCTGAACTATTTCGATGACGATACGTCCTAGATTCCCTTACATATTATACATACAATATTATACATATTACATATATATATATATATATTACATGACACACGTTCTATTCAGAAAATAATCGCTGTCGTTAAAAATAGAGAAAGTTAACTTTCTTCATTCGAAATAAATAACTTTACAGGCAAAAATTAATAACGCCCTTCAGGAATGAATAGAAACTCCAATTCGATCAAGCATCAGTTCGAATAATCATTTTTTTCTGCATGTGACAGTCTCGCAGTGTAGCATTCAACCACAGTGTTTGCGTTGTTTTCGACCGACCATTCTATTAAAACGTCTTATATGTTGGCAGCGAATTTGGTGGTATATTTAGGGAATTGGTAGGACTTCCAAATACTATCCATCGATATGGCGATTTATTTGCACATTAGCGTAAAGCCTACGTTTCGCTGAGTTCGAAATGACCATTCTTCTTGTGAGGAATGAAAAAAAGAGTATGTAAAAATCAATTTAAAAGGTGCTGGGTTATGTTCGTGGGTTTTCTGACGTTTCTGAACAAAATTTGATGCGCAGTGAAAGTTACTGAGAGTAACTAAAGGTAACTGATAATTTATAGAAATAAACGCTAAATTCAAAAACGAACTGGAAAATTAACTTGGGAACTTTTATCTACGCAACATGAAATAAATATAAATTATCCTTTAAAAAATGTATCTCTAATACCTTTTAACGTGAAGACTAATGTTGTTTTCTCGCCATGTCACACATTTCAAGTTGGGAAATAATGATTAATTCGTAGAAAGAAAAAAAAATGAAAATGAACGTTAAAAGACATGAAAAACCTATCTCTCTCATTTCATTTTCTTCGAGGCACTAACACGAAAAATATCCTCACAGACGGCTCCACAGAAAAATACAATTTAGAGAAAAAAATACATTTTAATGACTATAATACTAATGATGGTTTGAATTGCATTGCTGAAGATACACGAATACATACTTTGGTAAGGTCTTAAAAAGTATGTCACAATTCTAGCTATCGAACGGTTACACAATAATAATAATAAGAAATACTATATATTTACGAAGAATAACTCGAATTGCCTTGAGAAAAGTACTGCCAATTGTAGATTGTTTTTGAATATGGCGCTTGTTTTTTTTTAAATTATTGGTTATGCTACCAATCGAAACTTTGTTCAGAAACGTCGCAATCATTTGAAACATAACTTGCAAATTGCACTTTTCAAACTGATTTTTAAGCACCTCCTTTTTAATTCCTTCCAAAAAGAAGGATCATTATGGACTCAGTAAAATATGAGCTTTCCGTTAATGTGCCAAATCGATGGGAAGTACAGCCATGCCAGAGTGGTTTTTAAAGGAATATTAAATACAATGCAAACTAAAATTCTAGATTCTGTGCTTGCTGTTTGCAGAATAGAAATTTGAAGTCAAATTCACTTTACTATTCATTATGTGACCAAACTGCAGATGTAAGAAATTGGTGTCAGATAGTTTTATTTATATATATTGCAAAATAACATCAACGAAGTTAGCAGTCACCAGCGCTATATTCACATCTTTTCTTAACATTTCACATTGTCCACCTATCGTTTAGAAGGATCCATCTGTTGGTAGAAAGCGCTATCCCTATAAAAAGATTCCTGTTTTTAGCCGAATATCAAATGGGCGTAAAAGTAATAAAAATATTATAAGTCCAGCCAACGACAATTGTAGGAAGGACTCATATTAACTATTCTTCTTTGTCATCCTCTTTCTCGTTAATTAATGTCAGCAAATTCCAGTGCATATGTTAGTCGTATAAAAGTTATCTTTGTCAATTAAAAGCTTTCGGTCCATATCATTTAAATTCGTAGTGAAATTTAACGTTGTAATGTTGCATGTGGTCAAGGGTGTAATCAAAGAACACAGAATCTCAGCATCACTTAGGTCCTTGCATCCTGGTACATCAAAAATCGTTGGTTTTGGCATCTGTTTTGATCATAATATATTTTAGATGGGTAAAAATTATCATAGGTTACAATGGAACAAAACAATTGATAACGTAATCAAACAATGGTTAACAACAACGCCAATTGTATTTTATGTCTAACTGTCGTCCGGGCATCTTGTATCTCAAGTTGCTCCAAGTTTACTGTGTCTTGTTTAAATATTACGAGTCAGGATTTGGAAAGTGTGCTCAATAGTATAATATTGAAGAAGTGATGTTCGAAGAAGAACATAAACATTGTATGTATATAAAAATGCTTACAAAGCTCCATACCAACATATTTCAAGCAGATGTTTCCGCTTTAAATTTCTGTACCATAAAGAATCTCGAGGTGTACGAGAACATATTCAGCGACAGTCAGGAAGTTCCAAACACACAATTTAGTACAATTAGATCCTAATAACTATGTTACTTTGCGATGGGTCCCAGGCTACCAAGGAACCAAAGGAAATGAAAAGGTCGAGAAGCAGCAACGTACCTCTCATTGGTCCTAACCACCTTTGTGTTCTCCAAAATAGCAAAGACATGAAAAGTCTCATACTGGGAAAGAGTTCCAAGGCAAAAACAGGCGAAAGTACTCACACCAAAATCGACAAGGACAGCAAAAATAGCGCTATCGTTCAGAAAAGGAGGCCGTAGGTTATAGGTGGGATTTCTGCTAGGTCATGCAGCCTTAAAATAACACTTATTTTAAGTAGGCGAATACATACTATCCAAATATGTCGCCATTTATCGCACACGACACTCACATTTCAGTAAGCCATTTCTCGCATCTACTGAAAGAAGAAGATCCGAGAGTTGTACTGAGGTTCAGTAAAAGCCTTCATCTGTTGTAGCACACACAAGTGCTTTTCGTAACAATAGATCTAGTAAAGTTATATTGACCAAAGGCATCTGTGCCATGAACCGACTATAAAAAAGGGACCTCACATTATTTGCTGTAATGAAATTTCTAATGTCCTAACCAATGGCCCTGTTCAGAGCGATAAATCCAGTATTATGTTCTATGATCTAATAAGCGCTGTTTCAATTAATAGATTTTTAAAATATCGGTCCTTTCACAGTACAGCATTCAGATCTTTATATTAAAGCATCATGTGCAACCCATCTATTCTATGTTGGTGATTACATTTTTAATGTAATTTATGCTATCCTGTATGAACCTATATAAATGTTCTTCTTTCTGATTCATGGATTACATTAGCGCATTTTGTGGAACTTTGTAACGATTACTCTGTATCTATTATTTGTAAGCAGTAGAATACAAGAAAACAAATAAAATATGTTTTTGCGACTTACTAAAAAGGAGATACCTAGGGACATTTTCTACCTTCATATTTCAAATATTCGAGAGTTTCGTTTCCATAAATCTGTCGGGGTGTTGACGGAAATTGACGCGATTTCCAGGGAAGTACGGGAGGTGTAATTTGTGGAGCGTATTCGATGTATTTATAGCCGTAAATCCGTGTCTAGACTTCTAAATCACTTGCATCTGAAGTGTTGTTTTTTTTTTTAAATGACGAGAAAGAGAAGTAAATCAGATTCCTTCTTTTTATTACATCAATTCGTAGACATAATCCAAATTTATTAAGAGTGAAACGTAGGGTTCACAAAATTATGCATAATAGACAAAAGAAACAAAACCAGTTTGGTTTATAGTCAGTCACACAATAACAAGATTATTTATTAGAAATCATTCTTTTCCAGATAAGTTCTAGTTTCCTCCTCGTATTTCGCTTATCTTAATTGCTATGGAGTTCAGCAACTTTGCCGATGGCTATAAACTTTTATTGAACTTTGAAAAAATGATCTCGAACTAAATTAAAATGCAAAATTTCTTGATTAATCTCTAACGGCTAGGTTGCCTGTAATTATCAAACCTATCTCAGTTGACGTAGTTTTCTCACGTAGACGCAATTGCTCTCACATTTCATGATAAGATGTGGGTTGTTAATTAATCTCTTTCTTATTGTCATCCTTTGCTTTTTTTTGATTGAATAAATTTGAGTGACGCATTAACTAAGGTGCATTGAAGAAGTTATTTAACATTAACAGAAGTGCTTGACTTAATATTAATCCTGTTGTAAATAAAATGACGTAAATCTAGATTTATCGTAGGGAAGTTCCAATACTAAAAGCTCCTATTTATATTCAAAATTGAAACCACCATAAAACGAAAACACATCTTGGGTTCTACAATAAGACTGAATTTTATCGTTCTTAGCAGTAACTCACCATAATTTCTTCCAGTGCTGGTATCGGTTGTCTATTTCTCTAACTATGACCACCTTTTTTTTTGAAGGTGAAGATAGTAAAGACATGTAATATGTGCCAAAAGTACTATAGTACCGAAGAGTGTCGTAATTTTCATACATTTATCTTTGTTAATCTCGTTAACTATGTTGTACCACTAGGTGAATCACCCGTAATTTTGTTGCCAACACGGTACGCTACCGGATGGTGGTGACAAGGTAATATTTTTGGGCGTAAAGTAAATATTAGCCGATGCTAATAGTTGAGTGTAGGCTTTCACGACCGTAATCCATAGTAGAAATGTCTTTCGGGTGATGTCGTGTAGTTAATATTTTACTTGACGTTTCGCTGACCATCCTGTCAGCTTCTTCAGAAGATTTCTAAAGACTGCTGTTGTTGTCTTTTGCTGCTCGTTATATATCCTATTTTTGTTCCGCTTTGCTGATCCATAACCGTTCCGCTTTGCTGATCCATAACCGTTCCGCTTTGCTGATCCATAACCGTTCCATTCCGCTGAATCGCGTCGTTCGTTGTATGACGATTTCGTAGTGCTAACCTCCACGTGTTGCTGATCTTGTATCCATCTTCGCGATTGAAGTTGTTGGTGTTCTTCATTATTTCTATGGATTCGCGTATTATCCTCGGGTAGTAGTGGCTGGTCCTGGCTAATACCTTAACGTCGCTGTAGCTTATGCGGTGGTCTCCTTGTTGGTCTTCACCAACCAGACAAAGACACAAAGACCAACAACAACCAGCAGGATACGCGTATCTTCCATACATAGCCGGAGTCACCGACAGGCTAAAAAAGACCCTAGGGGAGAAAAACATCACCACACGTTTCAACACGATGACTAAAATGGACCAGCTACTCCCTCTTAACAAGGACGTGTTACCGAAACTACGAGCAAAAGGCATATACGAACTGAAAGGCCAATGTGGGAAAAGCTACATCGGTCAAACATGACGGAGTATTCAGTACAGAGTGAAAGAGCACGAGAGAGACGCACGCCTTAGGCATATTGAAAAATCTGTAGTAGCAGAACACCTGCACCAACAAGGAGACCACCGCATAAGCTACAGCGACATCAAGGTATTAGCCAGGACCAGCCACTACTACCCGTGGATAATACGCGAATCCATAGAAATAATGAAGGACACCAACAACTTCAATCGCGAAGATGGATACAAGATCAGCAACACGTGGAGGTTAGCACTACGGGGTCGTCATACAACGAACGACGCGATTCAGCGGAGAGGAACGGTTATGGATCAGCAAAGCGGAACAAAAAATAGGATATATAACGAGCAGCAAAAGACAACAACAGCAGTCTTTAGAAATCTTCTGAAGAAGCTGACAGGATGGTCAGCGAAACGTCAAGTAAAATATTAACTACAGGACGTCACCCAAAAAACATTTCTACTATTAGACGATGCTGCTTCTAATACTCCTAATTCTTTCATTCGTTGACTTTAAAATATATGTATCCTTCTTGCTGCTTCTATGCAAAGATTCCTTTCTGGCTTGCTTTTTAGTTTTACTGATAATGTCAATTTTGTAATATTTAAACCTTACAGTTAAGGCAATGGGTGTAGTCAATCACAAATAAATACTACTTCATACTATTCTTGCGTGTAACATCGCTACAAAGAAATATTGGAAGCAGTTTTGCAAACACGTATACCAGTCCCATAATATGATTTAAAAAAAGAGTCTGGCTGTATTTTTCACCAACTTATTAAGCGTCGGGCAATATATAAAATGAAACCGGCGTATGCTAATAAAAAAAGGTTGCGACTTGTATTTTTCAAGCCCTTCTCATATAAATCATGTCCCTGGAAAACTGATGCGCACGTGCTACCCCACAAGTAAATGGAAAAGGGGGAAAAGGAATTAAGAAGTGAAAGAATTTTCGCTTAAGCGAAAAATCTTGATGTGCCTCTTGATTGCGGAAAGCTTTTTATTCGAAAATTGGAACAAATAATAATAACTGAGGATAATAATAGTCTTCATTGCAATATATCGAGTGAGCATTTTGATAAAATTACTGTAACTTTTTAATTGTATGGGATATAAAAATTTACTTCTTTTTTCTGGAAAATATCTCAAAGAGATCTCTATGTAAACTTTTCTTAGTTATACATACAAAGGATGCTGAACAGATTAAGGCTAAGATTAGAGTAAAAAAGGAGAACGATAAGGTTAGTTGCCAACCTGGGAAAGGAAGCTCTTTCATATTTAGCCTTCCTATGTTTTGTCTTACAGGTTAAACGGTTATGGTATTATCTTAACTTGAAAGTTTCAGATGAAAATTGAGCTGAAGAACAATATACGAATGAGGTGAGGAACCGAATAATGGTATACATAATTTTTTTGCATAAGAACATCAGAAAACTTTACATAGATTTGTAGACTTGAAATGGCGAACTATGCAAAACCGTGGAAAAGCGTTTTAGCTATATCACAAACAGCTCTCTTATTATGTTCGGGACAATCAAATTACAAGGAAATTATTTTTTTGAAACAACGTCATAATTGTTTGCCCGTATTCAAACGTAGATTTTAGTTGGTTTGACTATAATTTGGTTGATTCAGCCAAATGAGGTAGGAGACAACAGCAAAAAAAAAATAATTCCATTATTTTTTATCTCCCCTTTCGTAAAGACGGCACATGTCGAGAACGTACTTGAAATTGTCAGAATGATCGTTTTTCACGTGTTAGAGGAATGGGCGATTTTCCCCTAACGACGGAGAGGAAAAACATGGGTAGTTTCTAACGAAACGCGTATGAATGTAAAAAAATGCTTCTTCGCAAAAGACATTCGGTCCTCAATATATTACGGCAGTGAGGACCTTAACAAATAAACACGACGGGAAGATCTTTAAGCCGGCGAAGAAACAAGGTTGTTGCTTAGTGCCGTGACAATAAATTTTATTTCCGTAATTTTTTTTGACGACTTTGCGATCCTTAATGGTTTGGATATTTATAGGGGTAAGGAAGTGGAGGTGTACTTATTTATAAGTGCTGCGAATTCTTTAAAGATGCCGAGTACTGCACTAGGTTACGTTTGGAAACCGTCCAATTAAATAAAGCGCTTTGATCTATATTGTTTTTCGTCTTTCTTTTGTAAAACGAGGACGATTTAAAGAAAAATCGTTTTATTTCTTTAAGATCTGATATACTGCTTGCTTTGGCGTATCGTGGATGGAAAATAAGAACAAACATTGCTGTGATTTGTGCTCCCTAAATTTAAGTAACAATGTTCTAAAGTTCTATGTTAGAACCAAGCAACACAGGATATATATTATTAGAATAATTGTATAATGCAATTAAGACTAAATGTATAGGAGCACTTCATATTACGCAAAATTTTTAATAACTTTGGAATGCGAGTTTCGGAAGTTCGTGTTTTTTATTTTGGCATGCTCTGTTTTATTTCCGGTCTAAAATATATCTACAAGTACCTAATCGTAACGCCTAGACTAAAGGAAACCTTGCCTGCATGTGCCCTACCCCGTCACTCCCGCCATTTAAAACTTCCTAAACACTATCATTTTTTGCCGTTTGATGAAAATTTTGTGCTTTAATATTAAGCGAGTTATAACGTCTTGAATTTCAAATGCGGCATCTCTTCGGCACCGACACCACTAGATTTTGAAATTTTGCCTTCGTTTTGCGATGCAAAAAGAAAATGTGCTTCAGTACTAAGTAAGTTATAACGCGTTAAATTTCTAGCTTGACATGGCACTACTGCATTTTGACATTTCATATACGCTATGATTTTGTGCCGCGAAGTGCTTGTAGTAATGCCATCCTACTTCCAACTACGCCAAATTTAAAAAATAGGTTGTTTTGAAAACCAATTCACTATTCTCAAAGTTTTTGATTAAAACGAATCCGCTTTCGCTATAATAGTCAAACGTCCAGGGATACTTAGCTTACTCCATTTGCTTCCAATGATTAAATTTTGTAATAGGTCGGTTACTGTTTAGTTTTATTTTGGTTTTGTTAAGTAACGGTGTTTTTTCCATTCGTTGTAGCCCCTCTACTGTTGAAGATGTGTTTTATTGAAAATATATTAACCAAACACGTATTAAATTGAAATTCTTTCTTGTTCACAACACTTTATATTGAGGTACAAAATGAGCACAAAATGATAGTGTACACGAAATTTCTAAATCTCTATGTGGCAAGACCCGCATGTTCCGAAACCGTTATAACTTTGCTGATATTAGATCACAAAGTCTCCTTTGTGTGGCACCAAACGACATAAAATAATAGCGTATAGGAAATTTAGTATCCGGGAATGGCAGGGGGACATGTACCCCTACAACATGCGAAATGCCAGTAACTGCAGCAAAATAATCATGGCCTGTATTACGAAATAGCCGGTTGCAATTAACCCATCGATACAGAGTGGCTTAAAAGGCTTCCATACAAATAGTTCTATAAGCTTCCAGTTTTCGCGGTTAATTTCTTTCTTAATTAATTCGAGGTTTTGTAATTCAATATTATGCCTGGTTTCGTTTCTTGTATCTTTGTACCTTTGTTAAGGATGATCGTCCTGGGTGTTGACCGGTCGACCTCTACTTTGGCATAATGTGGCATTTTTCTTGTATATAATCTTACCCTGGAGCAGATGTTTCACTAATTACACTTAATTGATCCGTTTCCTTTGATAAGCTGTTGGTATTGGCTCAGTAAAGGTTAATGTTTACCCCAGCCTTCAGAAGTTTGTCCGCCTGGTTAAGATTTCCAACACTACAGGATGTATTTTAGTGAAGTACTCTCTATTTTGTGTAGTCTAACATACTTCCAGGACTACTGGATTTCTTAAGTGTTGTAGCTTCAGTCGTCAATATTTGAGCTAGACCATGGAGCTTTACCGTCATTTTCTGATCATATTTAGGTACATAGACACATAGCTACAACCTTCTTTACATTTAAACCCATCTGTGTAAATACATATTGTTTCACTTTGAATTGTTGGAGATCACATATCGTGTAAAGTTTCTATATGCACTGAGAAAAAAATTACGTTCAATGAACGCAAAAGGCGTTGGCTCAACACGTTCTTAGTGGTGCATATAAACAACGCAACTGGCCTGTTGATTCAATATATAAAATTATGTTCACATTTAATGTTGCGTCAACATTGTTTTATGGTGAAGCAACATTATATTTAAAGCCACTTAAATGTTGAAATAACCAATTTGTAATATGTTTTAACAATGTACACATTAAGTTTGAAAACTAACCGGGCCAATGTGCACGCAAAAGATTGCTTTCCACTTACCTCTGTAGACACAAACTATAATATATTTCATGATATGTAGCCACTGATAGTTAAACTGCTGTACGGCACTATATTTGGTGGAAATAATATATTAGCGATAAATTAGTGTTGGATCAAGAAAAATAGTGTTGCTTCAACACAAAACACGAACACAAAAAGTAGCACTGAATTAAATACAATCATGGGTTAACTTAATCGAATTTCGAGATAACTCAAGGCAAAAACGGTAAAACATTTCTTTGCGTTGAACTAACGCAATCATTTTTCTCGGAGTGTACAGTACTTACTCTTCACAAGCTTATACAAGGTAAATACCATGTATTTCCCAAGTAGCTACAATGAAGTAGTATCTTTTCTCGCTGTTAGTTGTAAAGTTTGTAATTACCTACCAACTAGGAGAATCCGAAGTTATCTTCCGTTAACTTACGCTAAAGTTGACGTGATGTCTGAATAGTTTGTCTGTCACAACAATTTCTGATTAAACTTCCAAGCTGCGCAAAATTCACATGTAAATTTTCATATTCGCGCTCAAATATACGCTTATGTTTTTATCTCAATCGACGACATGTGCGATATTTCGCCGTAAGGTATAATTAAGAACAGGTGGGAAGTAATAGAGTGCGTTAGATGTAGTTAACGTTCTAGCTTACATGCGAAGCTGATGATTTCTGTCTGAAATGGTAATTATTAGGTGGCTGCGTGCGAAGATGTGTTTCATATTAATGAGGTTGGGGTATCGTTCTGATATTTGACATAAAACAGATTAATCCCATAATACGATCGGTGACTCCTAATCATTAAAGACATTCCATTGGTGTAGTGATTTAGAAGTTACCTTTTAATTTTGACGATTAACGCATCCTCTTTATTTAGGTAAAGCTAGCGTTCCCTACAATTAATTGGTAACTGCATATAATGAAAATTGCATTACTAACCGCAAAAGTCACTAGTTATGATTTTCATCAACTTACGAAAGGTTCAAATTATCATAGTGTAATTTTATGGTACGGTTTCCCGTCTAGCGTCACCGCAAAGTATCATCGCTAAGCTAGACTCCGAATATTTAATTTGGAAATATAATGAAATTGATTATAATAGCGATATCTTGACCATTGTAGTATATTATGAAAATTATTTTCCGTGAGCTGGTATTTTTATCGATAGTATTTGAATCGAAGTGTTTCATAGTCTCATACGTATTTTTCAAATGCCATTAATCTTCATATTGTGCGAGAAAGTTGGAATTGACTTGGTGGAATGCAAGATCCCGCCGAGGCGCTGAATTTCTGCATTGTATTACTTCTAATGTAGTTGGCACTATGTAAGTTCGACTGCGTTAACAGAATGTTCGAAATCCCCTTCTTGAAATTTAAATTCGGGCTACATCATTTTAAATCTACATCGGTTCTGTTTTAAATTGAAAGTAGAATTCGATTTGGTGAATTGTTGTAGACATAATGTAAGACATCAAACGTATTTGATCTCCAATTCTTATTAGAAAATGCTATGAAAAATAAGGGTTAATAAAACTCTCAAAATTAATTTGCATTGAATACATGATATTGTTTGAAATATCGACATAAAATTATATTTTCGAGATTATCACGTTCCAGAGTAATTTACGTAATTCTATTGAAATTTCGCGGAACCACAAAGTGTAAAATAAATGTTTATGCGTATCATCATACAAGCCACAAAGTTCTACTTAATTTATTATAATTTGCTACAATCAAAATTTATATATGGACATATAAAAAATATTAGACTTAAGCACATTAAAGAAAGCTTTAATATTATTTTTATTACACCATAAATTGCTCCTTAATTTAATTATTTTCTTCTCTACTGCATCGTCTGTAAAACCTTAGTTAAACTTGAGGATAAACAGGGCGCACTAAAAAGGTTCAATTATAAACGATGTGCTGTCAAAGTAACCCAACGAATGAGAACGGTTCGCACAAAGGAAATTGTGAAATTCGAAGATTAAAATGCGAGAGCTTTAGAAACAAAACATCTCCCAGTTACGCAGACCATCTTTGACTGCAAAGCGTTTCTTTTGTAGTAATTCAAGTCACGCAATCTGAACAATCAAGTCCAAACGATGTGAAGTATCCCGTAAAAAAGTGGGGATGTCATAGTTAACATAGAAACTCAAAAAAATCGCAGGAAACGATGCTCATATAAAATGTCTAACAGAAAGTATTGACATCGTAACACATCGAAGCCCTTAAATTGAATCTACAAGCTAGTACTCCGTTCAAACGATATAATTTGTATCTCTAAGTTGCCCACCTATGTTTCGCTAGCATTGTATATGTTAGCGAGGTATTGAGGATCGATCTGCTTCTTACCTCAGTAGGCTAAAACCGAAGTTTTAATTGATTACGACGTATATGTGACACATTACTTATATTAACGGAAATATAGTTAGTGTAAATTGAAGGAAGAGCATTTTCCATCGATTTTAACAAGTTTCGTTATATATACGAGGAAAGGGAAATATATCAAAACTTCTAATCAGTTTTAATACATTTTAAGAAGAAGCCTGTTGTACCATACGTAGTCTCACGTCCCTCGATCTATTTTGCATAGTTTTTCTATGGTAAAATCTAAGTGCTCGAATGCATTATGTCAAGTTATAATACTTTAATGTAAGTTTCAGTTTAATAATACGAGGATGGTATGCTAAATAGCTGTGTTAAGGAAGACAACGGTTATTATTTTGCACTTAATAAATTTATTTCTTGACATAATCTCCTTGTAGCTGTGTGCCCTTAGTCTAGCAATGTTCTTTCTTGTAAACCATCCGAATAATATAATTTGCCGAACTCTGCAGAAATAGGCATCTGTTTCGGCAATAACCACTTCATTTGACGCGAATTGCTTTCCGCCAAGCAATATTTTCAAGTTTGGTAAAAGAAAGAACTCACAGAGGGCCAATGATGGTACAAAATATTTTTCTTCGCTAGGTGAGATCTTCAGTTCAGTGTCGAAGAGGTTCAACAGATCAACATTGTACTATCCGGTGATTGTTCTTCCCTTCTTCAAATGATCAATGAAGATTATGTTTTACGAATCTCAAAAACTCGTACCCATAGCTAATTCCAGGTGATGGAATCGTTTTCGCCATCTCTGGTTCACATATGTCCGGAGACCGGATCTGATGATAGTCACTGAAGATGCATGTTCCTTGTGAACTACATCTAAATATTTGATTTCCCATCTAAAAAAAGAAATCGAATCACCGACCGATATTGTTGTTTTTTCCATGATTCCCCAGATATTTGCTCACCTTCAACAGCTGTCATAACAACACTACTTGATGATTCTCCGAAATTTTGACAAATGTGTACTAAAGAATAGTACTCACCGTCAGTAATGCAGATTTTGATAGAAAGCGCTATCTCTCTCCAAACATCGGTACTTTTCATATCATCCTTGTAAATGTAAGCAATATTGTAAACTGCGTTCTCATTTAGACTTAAATAACACTATACCAGATATTCAGTCTGGATTCCGTTCGGGACATAGTTGTTTGCTTAAAAGAAAGTCTTAACTGCGACAAAGTTAAAGCTTCCATTGCAATCATACTAGATTTTAGTGAGGCTTTCAGCGTTTTGGGCCATGAATCTTTCGCGAACCTTTCTTTCCAAAAGGACCGAGTATGTTACTTATTATCTTGCCAACGTCAGTAAAAGTTTTATGTACGCTCATGATATTCAGCTTTACTATATATTTAACCTTCCTAGCATAGAACAGGCGCTACTTGACATTTTGTTTGGTTGGAACAATGTTTTTAGCCAAGATATAAAGTATAAACAAATCCAAAATTAAAATTTTCAATTCTTTCGAAAGAATTACACTTCATAATGAATGTTTACGAAAGCTCCCTGTGATTAGAAAATTTCATCACGTCTGTTACACTAATCCCGTATTAACCACGTATGTATATAAACTCCATAATTCTCATCGTCACTAACGAGACATAAGCTCGTGTTTCACTTGGTGGGAAGATACGACGGCAGCTCGTCCGTGCAAATCTCGGTCCGAAATTTCATTATGCATGTACGGGAAATTTTTCAACTGCTTCTCTGCTATTCATAGGGTTATAGTGGAAATATATCGGCACGGCTTACAGCAAATGGCTTCGATAAATCCTTCGGGAGAATATGTACGTGCATATAAAAGATTAAATAACAGGATTTAGGAGCGAAACATTTTGCGCTTAAACGTTTCGTTTCTGAATCATTTATACATCCTCAGCGAAAAGTATTTGAACGATTCGAGTTTCTATTTTCAGCTTCAATTGTAACTAATCTGACAGATAACTGGAACCCTTTTAGTAATTTTTGTTTGATCTTACGAGGTCGTACCCAAAAGTTTCCGAAATGTAACCTTGAATAAAAGCGAATAATGCAAAACTTTCGTTCACCTCCGCAATCTTCAAAGTAGTTCTCTTAGGAGAGCACACATCAATCATAACGCTTTTACCACGAAAGAAATGTATTCTGAAATGTAATTCGGTTTCATCTTTTTCATTTCATTTTCATATTAAAGAGGAAGTCACAATGGCCAAATTAGGCGACTACGTTGGATGAGGAACAACGGCTATGTGGTTGTTCGCCATAAACTGGCGTACGAAGAAAACGGGATGTGGTCTCGGGTTATCTTGGAAAGCGTTGTGTTTACTGATTATTACTGTGTCATGCTGGAAATGTGCACCAATCGACTGACGACTGAAGAACGAACTTTTTGTGTATAATCCCATTAATATCGAAGCAACATATCAGTATGAACTTGACGTTGCTTTTGAGCAGGAGAATATAGACTTTTCCATTGTGACGATTGTTGTTTCCTTTTGAAATCATACTTATGAGCCTAGCTTTCTTCAGCCGTGTCGAACTTCCAAACAACAAAATTTGTTCGGGTGTAATTCATTGTCCTCATCTGACGTTCGACTAATTTTGGAGCGTGTGTGTGTTTGACCCACAGCGTCATGTCACGAGCTAGTTACAAATACGCTGTTCCCTCAAATCAGCAGTTGGGAATAGCAAACACAACCAGATCCAACAATTAAAAGTTGCTAGTAAATCAAGGGTGTTTGTACTTAGAATGATGCCGCCTGGTATGTTGACTCGCAAACAGTCACAAATGATTGTAACCTTCGGTTCGGTAAATTTCTGAACTTCTACGTTCCACCTAGTATATAGATATAATTAATGACATTTATTGAGAACCTGCTGAGTTATGGTAAAAAAAAGTATTTCAAATAATCCAAGTTACTTTACGTAAGTAATGAATATTGAGATTAATGAGAAAAAAATGCGTGAATCTCACAAAACTCTTTAATAGTAGTAGCTACCGGTATAGAGCTATATGTATTGCTCGAAATCAGTTGCTGTATTATTAAAGGATTTTGTGAGATTTGTGCCTTTATTTCCCATTTTCCTCAAGAACTTATTTGCAAAATACGCAAAAAAAAACAACTTGATACACTTAGCCATAATAATCTAAAAGAACTTTGAAAATAGGTTAATTTGAAGTTTAAGCGAGATTAAGTATTTTGTAATTTACCAGCAAAGGTCTGTCTGTAGGGCTGCTATGGAAAGCAATCTTTAAATTATCTTAGGGAATTGTTCTTACATATCAAAGATCGACGTAGTCATTTGATGCCTTTGTTGCCAAACATATCTCTTATTTTTACATTAAATGCACCAGTTATGGTAATCTTGTTATACAACAATCCTCTTTATACATTCATATCAATTCATGTTAACTCTCAGCGGTATTTGCTATATCCATCTATCTTAGTTTTTGAGATAATTGACTTAATTTGAGATTTTTGAAAAATGTCGCTGTTACTTTAAAGGCTGATATCTTAGATACCTTACACGCTAGAATTGCGATTCAATTTTTATTCAGTTGGGTATTCCTTGGAGTTTCAGCCAATACCTCGATATCTACAGGATGGATATCGACATCGATGGCATGTTTGATCCATGATATTTCAATTGCTTCAATTCTCGTAAATTTCTGTATGGTTCTCCAATGCAGCAGAAGTATTTTCTGTTACATCCTAAAGAAATTGAGGACATTTTTCGAATCAATAGAGAAATGGAGAAATTTTAGACCAAATGTTTGACCAAACATTACTAGCAGAATGGCGGCCTTTGCAGATTTTTTTGCCTGTAGTGACGACTCAATAGGACGTATAAAAAATTGATGTGATATGCTGTATATCTAAAATAAGTATACATAGGTACTTGAGCAAAAACAAACACTTCTCTGCTTATCTATTACAAGATATTACTGGTATTGAACCAGACTGAGTTATTTCCAGTACTTCCTCTGTATATCTACTTGCAGAACAGTGAGATAATTCTTTGTGATTTGACGGTACATTGCATGTAGAGAAGTGCCTTGAGTAAACGGACACCTGTAGATTGAAATGCATTAAGTTAAGCGAGCAACGATGTTAGGTATTGTATTTTCTTTATGCATAATGAAACCAGCTTGCTACTGCGAGGTAATATTTACCTTACGGTGCGGTATTAATTCGATTTAACTTAGTAGCTCACTGCTTGTTTATATATGCTCTTAACCGCTAAAATGAACGGCTTCCGGAGTATATCTAATAGCTATTTCCAAACTGCAAATGACACTCAGAGTTAGCAGATGTTGGCATTCGCTCTTGTATAACATTTATGAGCGAATTTATGCACACGTCAAGTGCTGTATGCACTTCAGCCACAATTTCAGTCGCCACGTAGAATACATGATAGTGCGTGCGAATATGTTCGTTCACAACATCCAAATGGTTAATTAACGATTTAGCATCCACAACTATTAGGAAGCGTAATATTTTGACAAGAAGATAATTCTTTGTTCATGATAGTAATTTAACATTTTTTGGTACAACAACCCGAGTTGAATAATTTGCTTAAATTATACAGTTGCCTAAAGCAATACTTTGCACGTTTTAAGTTTGTAGAAATTTGTAGAAATTCGGATTAACTCAATTGTTTCCAAATTCTGTGTTTTCAGCATTTAGTCTCCTTGCTCCAAGGAATTCTCGTAAAGACATTGTCCTGATTTGTTATAATGCGCTGTCGAATGCTCTAAAAGGGAAGGAAATGCTTGAGTTCCATTAGGCGAGTCTTATATATAAGGGAAGTGTAATAAACTTTGAACGGCATTACATTTGTGAATGTTCGGTCGACAACATATGTTGTCGATAAAAGGGGTAATTTTTCTTTTTATTCTATTTTAAGGCAGTATTTTAACAGTTATTCATAAATATGTTTTATTATTACACTAGGGCAGCTGCTTCTTTACAATTTTTTATTTCAATTATTTGAAAGAAGATAGTCCTAATGACATTAAAATTTACTACACTTTGGATAAAATTAAGTTATAACGGCTATACTTTCGCGTCTGATTACTAATTATAAGCTTTAGTTACGAAAATTTATGTCATAATTAAATTAAGTGTTACATATGTTCAAAGCTTCGTTATAATTAATTCGGTCATCTCTTAATTGCTTAACAGGGTAAATGCATAGGGTAGTATATCTAGCTTTAATTAGAGGGCTCGGCGAGAATTTGAAGGTTATTCTATTCAATTATCCCTTGATTAAAATGTCATCCGAATCCATGAAAATTTACGTTAAAGATTATCCAGTCTATAGTATAGTGCCCTTGTTCTTAAGAAAATAGAAGAAATAAGGCCGGGAGGTAGACGCTACCTTAAAATTCTCGATGAAGATCCCAACATAAACAATTGATATACACTGCAAAGGACATAATCCCTAGGTAGTTCTATAAAGTAGTAATTAAAAATTGTACTGCGATCCTCGACTTAAACTGAGCTTTGGCATGGTACACAGACGGCTGAAGAATAAAAGCAACGTGAGCAAATAAAGGCATTAGTGGGCCTAACTACTGTTTGATTTACCGTTTAACTTTGGCCGCCAAAAAAGAACTTCCAGAAAGCGATACAAGGTGCAACCAAAAATATTTTCACGGATAGCGAGGCGGCGCTAAGCACATCCAAAGCCTTACTTAAACGAAAAAGCCGGCGAACTGGCCAAGAAGCAGCGAATACGTCTCAACACTAAATGCATTATTGCAAGGCCTGGAACTGGCCAAATATACCAGGAGAAAATCAGATGTTTCTCTTTGATTTATGTTTTATGTTGGTTATAACTACACCTGGCAGTAAAATCTTTCTTAAATGATCAGGAAACTTAAAATTACCTCTGACGTATTTGATAGTAATTATGCAAATAAGTTTATGTTTAAAGCGCAAATGGTGAATTTGTATCGCGTTTCTTTTTGGAAGCGCCCTGTATTCGCACATTTACTTGTTTCGTGTTTAAAAGTTACTTACTGAATCTGTTTCTTAGCATTTAATGTGCTTTCCTAGGTGCTTTATTTTAATCCTGTGTATCTACCCCTACCTTGTCGTTTTAATTCCCTTGTTTTCGTTTATGAGGTAATTTTGAATAATGGAACGTACAATATGTGGAGACAAAATAGGTGACAGAGAAGGGATGGGTAAAACACTTTGAAGAGCTGTTATCTATGGAAAATAAAAAGGCGAACACTAATAATAAGAAGAAGCAAAATAATTAATACGAAATCCAAGCTAGTGATGATGATTTAATAAAAGAACATTCGGTGTAAGAGGTAGTGAAAACTTTATTGACTTAACCAACAACAAAGCGTAGGGAAAAGTGGAATCCCTGCAGAAGTACTTAAAGAAGATTGATCTACTGGATCCAGAATAAGATAGACAGGTTAGTCAAACAAATATGGTTTACTTGGTCTGTGTAAATCTTATTTTTGGTTTTAATATTAAGATTTATGGGCTTATTATTACTAAGTTATTTACCTTTGAAAATATCTTTCTTTTCTATAAACAGTGCACATCTCCTCAGAGTAGCCTTTAAGCTTGTGTAATTGTGTCTTGGTATTATTAGTTCTGTTTTGAGCCTGGTTTATTTATTTTCCTTTTTCAATGATTTAATAGTTTTTTGCTCCATTTCTTTTATTATCTTCAAGTTTTATTTGGAGGTCCACCTTGCGAAAGGTACAGTTGACAACGCCGAGCATATTCAATGCCTGGTAGTATTTCACCAACTTTACAAATACGCTCAACGGTTTTGTCAGACTTGTTGGCTCTTAATGTAGATACCCATAGGAATCTATAGACGCCAGATATAAATCGTGCTGCCGGTCTTTTGCGACTGATCCATCGTCTGGGAAAATGTTTATTAAACTCGTAACTTGAGAATTTATGATATTTCAAAGACCACCGAATTAGTTTCTCATGAATATACACCTTAATAAGTCTACCTGAAAGTCAAAAATAAAATAATCATACAAAAACTTTGACAGTCTGCATAAGTAAAGAAAATTTGCAGAATTTCAAACACATTTCATAGTATTTCTGTACTTTTCAAAGTCTTTTATACGAGAAGCAATTAAAGCCCTGTTAAAATAAATTAACTCCAAACTTTCAGATTTGCAGTGGACATAATCTGGGAAATCTGGAGAGATGAATTCAATTTCAAGACTTTCCTCTCTTTTACAATGAAAGGCAAAGACCAAATAATACACCAAAGCTACACGGATGGAAAGCAATTACGTTTTTGCAGAGTATCATATTAAAATATTAACAAAAGGATAAAATCTTCAGTAAACGTTTCTCGGAAAACTGGCAGCCGTTGCGTGAATAACCTGCAGGATATTTAATCAACGGTAACAAGAACTTATCTTGTTATGCTTTGGAGAAGAAGAGAGAAGTGTAAAGGTAGTAACCCTACAGTGGGTTAAAATTTTGCGCATTTTTGTCAATAAATGGAGGACCCTTTAACTTAATAGCTTTGTATAATGGAATTGCGTAAACTCCTCGACCTTCTTAAATGGGTAATTTGTCAACGGGCAGATGAGCTTCCTTAAATTTAATTTTCACAACTTTTTGTGCTCGGTTATCTAGATATGGTATCTACACTTATTTTTCTTTAAGAATCCATTGAAGAAACAAGACAGGTTTTAGGATTTTATCTGCTAAATTTCCCAAGACTGTATCTAAAGGAGGCTTTTAAAACAATTTGCTACGTATTTTATAAATATTTTTTTCGCGTAGACTCGAAAAGATCAACTAGATACCTGTCAATTCTCAACCGCAGCCAGCTATAATAAACTTTTCATTTATATCAATAGTTAATATTCTAGTTAATTTTTCAAACCAAATGAATCTTCATCCATGTGCTACTAGAAATAGGTTACGTTAAATACGAGAATCAAACACTGAAGAAAATAGAGCGAAGGTGCTATCGCATCGCCGGAACTGTCGCTGGTTGGATACATACATTACTTACTAAAACCTAGAAGAGGAAGAAGAGGTTGGCACTAGAGCGGCTTTGGCTGTATAAGCAAACTAGAGATGCTCTTGGAAAATTTAGGTGCAGTCAATGAGATGCCAGAATACCTAAACCGACTGTTAAAAATTGATTTCTTTGGAAGTTCTCAAAACTGTGTAAAAACAAGGAGTAAGACTATATATGTCCTCTCTTAGACGATGGTGGCTAGTGTATAGTAGTGCGGAAAATGCCAAAAAAGCAACGACATGCGCCGCGGGTGTTGTAATTTAATCGTAAAAATGTTAAATATTGGGGGTCACAATACAGAAGGTACATAATCGGGCTGCTAACATGCAAAGAGCCCCCCGGCATGAATAGCATCATCTACGAATCTATTATAAGACCTCCGAGCAACTGTCGACATTTACTGCAGATAATAAACGCAATATTTACGCTGCAGTACTTCCCGAACATTTGGAAAAGCTGTGATGATGATTTCGAAGTCGGGCGCAGATGGCAGTCTTCTGTATAGTTATAGGCCGATCAACTTGTTACCTGGCCATTCGACTAGCGGACTAAATTTTAAAGTAAGCGAAGTGAATGTCATATCCGATACCCAGTTTGGGTTCAGGCCAATGCTGTCGACTGATTTTCAGATCCTGCGGGTAATAAATGACGTTCTTGATTGGTAATTCAAAAAGCACGAGACGAGACACGACGAGACTTTTTTTGGCATGAAAAAACGATTGGTCTACAAGTTTGCACACTCGAACATCAACCCCTAGTTAACATCGCCAAGACCCTAACGGCGGGTGTGTCGCAGGAGCGACTGTTAGTAGCCGGTATTATTTAATATATAATATGTCCGGTCTTTCCATGGATGTTACGAACATTACCCCACTCTACCTGTGTAAAGATGATGTGGATACGAGTATGTATCGGTGTCAAAAATCGTACTGTACCCTATGTCCTGCCAATTAGGCAATAGCAATATAAGATTGATATTAAAAAAAAGCATATTGGTCAGCGTCCAGGTACCAATCAGGATATACAGCCATTCGCCGTCCGCTAGCCAATATGTGGTTCTTCTTCATCGGGTGGAGAGGTGCCGGTGTCAGTTTTTTGGGACGCAAAGACAATTCTCCTAATTGACTACCTTGATGAGGAACAGGACCATTACCAGAGGATACTATGCATCACTTTTGGACTGAATAACGGAGAAATACCTGGGGACGGCCGAAAAAAGGTGGACTAGGTCAAAAAATAAAGTGTTACAAAACTCAAATTGTTTTTTTTTTTCATACCAAACCACCCTCGTCAGTATCGTTATGTGCTTAAATAAAACAACAAAGACTTTCTTGAAGTAGATACACAATTACACGTCTACTCTTGATGCATACTTTCCACAAAGATAACTACACCCCAGCGTATAATTTAATTCTCACAGTAATCTACTTAACACTCTCGTATTTATACCTCCAAGACCACTTTGTACAAGAACTGCATCCTTTTAATGTTCGCATCTAGAACAAGTTACAGCGCACAAAAGCAAGCCGCAAGCAAAAGAAACAGCAGCAATTAATATCTACTATCTAACTATTTATTGCTATTGCCTTAAGAAGTGCGGTATTAATATTAAATTTTCGATGTAATGGCTCTTGTTTTTTTTTTAATTAGCTATTAAACCGCAACAAGGTGCACTTGATTTAATGTAATTTTCGAGCATTCGCTGCTTCTCTCTTCTTGGGTAATTCGGTTAGATTATTGGCCGTCGAAGCAGCTAGAGAATGAATAATTAAGGTGACTTCCTGCCTCTTGTGGACTCTCTACTTCGGTTAGTTGACAGTCGGCGGAATATTTAAATTATGAAAATCAATTCAACATTTCGGAAAAGATATTACGTCGTCAGTTGACAAATTAATAAATACTAACATCAAGAAGTAGAGTATTTCCATAGAAATTAGGATTCACAACTCTCGTATTTTTGGATATTCATCTAAGATTTGAATATTAATTAACTGAGATTATCGGTTTCTCGCTGTTTAAATAAATCAAACAAATTTTCTTGTTACTTTGCCTCCGCTTTAATCGCTTCTTTTAAGTATACCTATGCAGACGGACAATTCAATTCACTAAACACAAAAAATAACGCTTAGCGTCTGGAATGCTACTATTGTGTCTATGCTTGGTTTCCGTGTTATTGATCTATAATTACCTAACCTCTAACGACGACGACAACATGCGAAGCACATGATTTACTGGCATCAAGTTATGGGAATTAATATACCTTAGCGCTTGTTAATACGCCTTTCAGTATGACAGCTGCATTATGGATTAGTGAGACTGCGACGCATTTCGCTAATTGATGTCTGTTATCGCCGATTACGCGTCTATGAGGAATTGGTCAATTAACTTCCAAAGTGCCAAGTATCAAAAATCAATATTTTCTTTGGTTTCACTAACGTAATTAAATTTAATCAAATAGAAATCTGATTAGACACCGGTAAGATTTGAACCTACGACCTTCCGTTCATCGGACTCTTTCCCGTTGCAAGTTCAAATTCTTTTGACATATATACATAAAATTGCAGATGTAATGCAACATCTTGGCAGCTACATTTTCGTGAATATTTTTTATCAAAATCTACCTGTTCAAGCATCTGAAAAATTTAAACATTTGGTAGCACAAATAAAAGTAACAGTAGCTGACGAATAAATTTTCAATTAAACGAACAAAGTGAGCGAAATACATGGAAGGGTGAAAAGCACGGGTAGTATGGGTCAAACGCCATTTATCCCGCATACTTTATAATACGTTTCGAGGTTTTAATTTATACATTTTTGATGCGATTTCAATCAGTTCGCCGAATAGTGCAAGGCGTGTTACTGACCCTTTTTATTTTACAAAGAATTATAATCGATATTCCTAAAATAGAATATTTAGGCAGAAGAAATACAAAAAATCGAGCAAAAAAACTCAATACAGATTCCGAACGCTGAAAAAGTTTGTTCTGCTCAAGTTGGTCGGAAAATTGAAACGGTTTCCTCGTTCTCAGATTTCCCTGGAACTTACGCTTCGAGTGGATCTATTATGTTAAAGGTTTTATTACAGAATCTACCCACGTGGACGTGCATACTTATATATATGTCTGTGCTAGACTTTTTCGAAACTAGATCAGAATGTAAATTCGGAACTCGTTTAGGGTGCGCCGGGCGGTTGGCCCTTCAAAGATATCGTTCTTCACCGGTAGAATGTAACGTAATGTTTGTACACGGAGTAGCGCGATCGATTTTGTCTTCGTTGTTCGTGTTGAGCCCGTGGATTAACTTGTTCAACTAGGTGACAATAAATTTTCACTGAAGCTTCTTATCTGTTACCAAGGAAAAAATATTTAAGCCTTCCGAGCGCCCCTGGCATTAGACGCTAATGTAATATGTCTACCAGCGAAGACTGACACGTTTTTTTTTGGTGACGTGATATGCCAGCGAATGTCTGCTTCTTTGACGAGCACGAGCAACAAGTTGGCTGTGTACGTTTCAAGGATTACCTACTGAGTAAAGACCAATTACTATGGGCAGATAGAGCATTGCCCTTTTTGATTTAAGAGTTTTCTTAGTAGCCGTCAATTCAATGGTTATAATATTTCGAAATCATTACAGGCAATAACAAATAATGCTAGTATAGTTTCTTCATGGTGTTGATGGAATCACTCACGGCAATTGCAATGTGAAGAGAGAATAAACGCTAGACCGCGGATTTGTTCTGCCTATCCCGTGTGACTTCACGCATGTCTTCCTTCACCTAACGTCGCTAGTTGTCTCGCGGATTATGTCACGTTTCTTTGAAACGACGAACCGGGTATTTCCTGCCACTCTCTAGTTTCAAGAAATATATGGTTCCTGTTTGGAAGGGATCGTCAATGTCAGTGTGTTTTGTTTATCGTAGAGATGATAATCAAACTATACCGTACGCAGTATTTGATCGCTATTTTCGAGTGTAAAACTCACTTTTCACTACAAGCAGCTACTTAGGCCCAAAATTTTGAGTCAATAGTTTAGAAAGGTCAATGTTACTATCTTTTGTTTACGGTTGTCATGATAACACCCAACTGCAAGACTCCTGCATAATTGTAAATGTTTCCCTTCCTCTTAATATTAGACATATGCACCTTTATACAGAAACGTTAGTACATACATAAACGGTGTACACTGGTGTTTGAATTTGTTAAAGTTTGGTGTTCGATACTGAATACTCTCTCTATTTCCAAGCTGTTCTAACACTATGTTTAGATAGGGACAAGCTTGCAATGCAAGAATGTATTGGGGAATTCAGAGAAACAGTTTTCAAATAAAAAAAAACATTTGGAGACAAATGCTGGTCAACATAAAGCCATATTTAAATATGGAAATGACAGAAAAATAGCTGTACGAAACCGTAACGTAACAATGTACAAGTATTCCACATGGTTGGCTACCTATAGACCAGCCTGTATATACGGAAATATACTCTATAACGTTGACTACGTCATCAGAAAATTTCAATTTCCTACTGCTTACACAATAGGCCCAATTTAACAATTCCATTTGGACACCTGTACGTGATTCGTTATTGATGTTGCGCTATTTGTTACAGGAAAAAAGGAAACCAACGGAGAAAGTCTACCATATTCACAAGCAGCTCCTACAATTGCAAGAGATCTAAAAATTCATACCTCTACTTATTAAATACATTTCTCCATCCAATTTAATATTACAAAAAATTGTAAGAGGTGCTTACCAGTACTAGATTGGGTTCCATCAAAAAACACCGAGGATTACTAGAGAAAATTGTTGAATGTACTTAAAATATTTGGACTTTAATACTTCGCAGTACAGTAACATACCTTGGAAAGAATGGCGCCTTAAAATCCGTTAATTTGGGTAGAATAAACTTGTAGTAGTAAGTGTCAGTATTGGTAACTCCAAGAAGTTAAAATTGGTTAGCTGGGGTAATAGTAATTGGGCAATAAATATTTCACCACTGATTAAATCATACGATGCACAATCTACGAATATTTCAGAACAAAAATCACTGCAGCCTACCTTTGTATTTCACCTAGTACCTAGAACTTAGGTGGCGGGGGTATTTGTAATAAAAGTCAATAAGTCACCTAAACCAAGGTTGTTTTTGAAATAGGCTAGTTCCGGTCACATATTTACAACACGTGCATATCAAATTCTGTTGAAAATGTGAAAGTTTCTCATGAACTCTCTTAAGTTTTCCCATTTCGTATCGACTCGGTATCCAAAAAACAATTTTTCAGACGGAAGTATTACACGGTGCAAATTAGCTTTTAATACAACGTAATAAATATAAAATTTTGATTCATGAAGAAAAAGGTGAAAATATAATCCGAAAAAATTTGAAATTCAAATCAGCCCTTTACGTTCCGCGAACGACAGATCTATTTCGTATTAATTCCAATTCCAAACAGCCATAAAAAACCTCATCAAATTCATAGCGCGTAAATTCGCCAACTTTTACATAATGGACCTGAAAGGCCGCTCTGTTGTGTAAGTTCAGAAGAAGTTTTAACGTTATCAATAACAAGAAGCGGTGTACGAAAGTTTGCTAACCTAGTTAAATGTGTTCCGATATTTCTTTTGTTTCCCAAGTTAAATTATTGCTTCAGTACTTTCCCGTGTGTATGATTATATTTTTGTTTTTTATCGTAACGAGCGAGAATAAGTTTCGTGTTATGAATGGACATTTTGGGAATATAGCGCTAAGTGATGAATATAGTGCAATTACCATGAATTAAAACAGAAAATTCGGTAAAATGGAAATAAAACAACCTTGTTTAGAGCATATAATTCGGTCTGTGGAACTAACATGTTTCGAAGCTTCTGAGATAGCCTCGAGGTCTTAGTTGTGAACTTCGTGGTATTAGCGAACTTGTCAACGTACTAGGTAAATGTACAGAGTTGGATAAATGTGCCGAAGCAAGCAATCTCTAATAATTGAAATGAACAGTGGAAACAAAAAATATACAGACGCAAGCTTTCACATATGCTGGAAGCTATTCAATAACAAACATATATTGATTTTTGATTGTAAATACCACGTCTTTTAAATGGCTTAAGAGAAAAAAGTTCGATGAGCGCATGACCGCGAAAGCACGGCGAAAATCCACCTAAAAATTTGCTTAGGAAAGTCACAATTTGTGTGCTCTATGAACTAGTTTCCTTTTTTGTTTCTGCTGTTAAAGGAACCTTTGTTCCTTATTGGACGCTGTTTAACTCCTTTAGCATTTCTGAACATGTCTCTGGAGGCTTACACCACAACATTCTGTACACCAAAAATAATAAAAAGTACAGAATGTGAAACAATTAGAGGCGGCTGGATGGAATGGCCGTGTGGCACAGAAAATTTAATTTCGCATTCAATCCATCAAAAACACCGTTCGCTTCAGGGGAAGAATCAAACCAATAATCGAAGAGAATTTACGAAGAGTATCTTCAGTGGTTTAGACGTGGTACTTTGGCCTAGCTCTAGATAGGTGGTGCGAGCACATTTACATGTATGCCACAATAGTAAGCTCGACCTTCGGTAGAAATGGAGGATCCATTTCTTCTTCAAACTAAAATTATGCACGGAACAATAATTTCATGCGTGGCGCCACCCACAAATTTGAAAATTTCGGAACGGATTTAGTCAAAACTTGTCAAGATAATAGCCAAGATAGTACGACAAGACCTCGATCTGGCGAGTGCTAAGGACCTAATCGAACTCTCGCTGCCCTTTGACGAGACCGAAAGGTTCTCGGAACCTAACGATGGGCTTCATACATGATCCGGGGGAGACCACCAGCGGTGTTAGGAGTTAGGGGATCATGGGGCATCATACACGCCGTTGCCGACAGTAGTGTGAGTCAACGCTGTGATGAAGAACTCTCCCGATCAAAATGCATCTTCTTTACCTTTGAGCATTTACACTGCCGTTCAGAGAAGTTCGGTCGGTTGGTAAAAAACATGAAAAGGTTACAGCAACAAACGAAATTAAAAACAAAATGCAATTTTATTGTATGTACAGGTAAAAAAGACAAAAATAAATAAATAAAAAGTTATTCTGGCCTAATATAACATACTGAACATTATATTTTTTTTTCATCGAAAAAACCTCCTTTACTGTTAATCACCGCTCGAACTATTCTAGGCATTCTTTCGATAAGTTTTGTTAAAATGGATTGTGGAATATTAATCCATTCATGTTGCAGAATATTCCGTAAATGTTCTTGTGAAGTTGGGCATATTTTTCGGATCCTCCTGTCCAGTTCATCCCACAACAACTCTATAGGGTTCAAATCTAGGCTTTGTGGGGGCCATGTCATTACTTTCAGGGTGTGCTGTTCTTCTTGCTCCTTTAGATAGTTCTTACACACTAACGCAGTGTGTTTTGGGTCGTTGTCATGCATGAATGTAAAGTTACGGCCTATTATACGCAATCCTGATGGCACTGC
Source organism: Oryctes borbonicus (assembly GCA_902654985.2). Classification (NCBI taxonomy): domain Eukaryota; kingdom Metazoa; phylum Arthropoda; class Insecta; order Coleoptera; family Scarabaeidae; genus Oryctes; species Oryctes borbonicus. The sequence goes on along the minus strand of LR736879.1, from coordinate 956,916 downwards.
ATGATTCTGGAGTATTGCAAAATAATTTTCCTTCCTCATTACACCCTGCACTCTGCATAAATCTCCCGTCCCAGCAAAGGAGAAACATCCCCACACTAACACAGAACTACGCCCTTGCTTCACTGTAGGCACAATGCAGTTCGGGATCACTTTTCGGTTTTAGATCTTCGGACATAAACTCGTCGATTTTGCCCAAAAACCTCGAACTTTGACTCGTCACTCCAAAGCACGTGTTTCCAATCATCTAACGACCAATCTAGACGAGAACGGGCCCACTGGGTTTTCGAATGGCAATGCGTCTATGAAGGTCCGCGTGTCTATTACGTTTGTTTAATAATACAATTCTCAAATCTTCAGCTTTTGCTGTTTTCCCAGATGCTCCAGGACAAACACGATTTTCTATAGTTCCAGTTGTCCGATATCGTTTTATGATGTCATTTACTGTTGAACTTCTCATATTTATTTTTTCAGCAATTTGTCGCCCAGAATATCCTTCTTCAAACAGCGTAATAATGCGTTTTTCTACACTGGTAGGCTTGCCACGTGCCATTTTGAAGTAAATTTTCTTAAAACTTTCGCGCAAAAACGACAGCTGCACACCAACACACGTTTAACAGTAAAATGAAGCAAATTTATATCTTTGCGCCTGTGATAAATAAACAAGAATGATACTGCGGTATATTTCCTAAATGTATTGTTCGTTAATAATCCCCAAACGACCCGTTTCAAAAGATCTGTACTTCCGAGAAATTCTTGGAATGATAATAAAAGGGACTTTATTGTGGTTGTCGCAATATTTCTACTTTACATAATAATTTAGGCTTTAATCCCTTAGAAAAGAGCGTATGCTTAATATTTTTCTAATTTTATATATTAATAATTGTATACAGTGTGATATAATAGATTTTTATTGTATGACCGAACTTCACTGAACGGCAGTGTACATTTACTTTCCTTGTTTGAGGCGTTGTTTTTATTTTTGAACATATAAGCGTGGTTCTGTGGCAAAAAAGATGCGCGGTATGTAGTAATTAATTATTTATGTTATAAAATATATTTTGTCTGGTATCATAAACTTGCTTTATCTTGAAAAACACTAGGCGTCTCTATTCTTTATATTATATTTCGTGTCTGGAATTTTGAATACCTTTTTATGGATTATTTTAAATGGACTCACCTCACAACTATCTTCGTATATATAGGTGCGCAGAGCAATTGTACCTCTTATTGCAAATTCTTCTAATATTATATGTTCACACAAACCAAATTACAATCGTGTAATAGGTACCCATGATATTTATATAAATTGTCAAATATTTTTATTCAAATTCAAGAATGCATGTATACATATGGATTCATAAATTCTAAATATATACAAATATGTGTACATATTTTAGGGGTAAATTTATATTTAATTCGCATGGAAAACATTTGATTTATGATGCTATAAATCATAGCGTAAAATAATAAAGACGCAGCACGATGGCTGCTGCTGTTTACCAGGCACTAACAGAAAATAAATATGATGAATTGTAGGTGATGCTTCTTAGTAGTAAACACTACAATGCAGTAATCGTTTGAATAATGGTTTCTTACATGTTCGAGTAATTGTTAATTTGCAAGATATTCATGCAGAATTCAGTAACAACAGATTTGACGATAGAGAGGATTCGGTGAATTGAAAACATTTTTACATCGTAAACCCGCTGACAGAAGTATGGTATTAATAGCGTAGGCTTCTTAAGCGGCATGCAGTGCTGCTTTAACGTATAGCTTAGCATATTTCTGTCACCACTAAATTGACTATTATTGTTACGAAAAGAGATTGCGACAACCGTATTTTTATCAGTTATTGATTTTACGTCAAAACCATGGAGTTCAGCTTCAGATGTCTTCATTACAGTGAAGAATATTGTAAAAATAATAGCTGGTATTGCATCAAGAGGCACTTGTAGAACTTTGTTTAAGCTTAATAGTATTGAATGTACCATCTTTATACACTTGGAATCTAATTATTTGGGTACTTTTACTGCAATATGTTTGTATATCCTACGAACTCTTCGTAGTTATAAAATTAGACAAGACATAGTCTGTGGCACCACGAATTAAATTTAGAATTTTGTTCGCTTCAGAATATAGAAAAGGATCCCTGAATACAGAACGCAGCCAACGGGATTTTAAGACACACCCTATACTGTAGACAATTGGTGTAAGCGGGAAAGACTTGGGCAAAGAACGTAAATCATCGTATTTACAAAGAAAAGCATAACCCATTGCTTAGCCAATTATGGCAGGAGTGGAGATGCCATTTGTGAAAGAAATTAGAAAAGCGATAACAAGCAGGTTCAGTGATGCCACTACTCCCAAATACAGCTTCGGTAAGAACTATAAAACGGTGATACCAGATGTATGGCAGAGTTAAGTGCTATAAGTTTGAATTCTAAGAAAAAAAGTGGCAGACTTGGGTAGTGGGTTCGGTACAATCTCTGGTTAGCATTCGCATGTTGGAGAATAATGTCTAATTTAAATAAATAAAATTAGAAAAAGCACAACTTTCAACAAAAGTTTATTTTAAACTAACGTAAAACATAATAACCAACAAATAGATTAACCTGTTTAACTCTTGAAATATAAATAAACTTAAACGCTGATACACAAATTTAGCTTCTTATATAATCACATTAAAAGCTGGTTTATGTATTTTATAGGTCATTCTATTTGAAAAGTAGGAAAATATAGGAAAAAACTATCAAGAAGTAATCCTTACTGGAATACCGTATCCATCGGTTAGATTGCTGAATTGCCAATACCACGTTTTTTATGTTTCGTTGGACATCTTGTGACTGTTCAATCTCCCGATCGGTGCCATCGCGTTGCGGATTTTTGTCGCTCTTGACGTTTTCTCGATAAGAGGATACACTTTGGAACCTTAGTCGTTTGTCACTGCATCTTTGAAACGTATGACCTATGACGTATGTTCCATCGATCCTCGAATAGAAATTTTCGCATTGTTTATAATTGCATTGACAAAGAAGTTCTTCTGTATTTAATATATGTATTCTACATACACAAAACATCTATTCTGACGTAACTGTCAATAGAAAAATCTATTTATTCTAAAACGTAGCGTTTTAAATGAGAAATAGGGCACTCGACTGTCACAAGAGGAAAAATGTTAATGCAAAAATATTTCTAAATACTTTTAAATGAAAAGTAAATTACACGCTACTTTTGATACAAAAAGATTTGTGGAAAAAGCGGAAAATATCGATGTAAAAGGAGGGCGGAAGATAGGGAATGATCATTTTCTCATGAAAATGAGAAAGTTAAACTGGAAGAAGTGAAAACAGCGGAAAATAAGCATAAAATAACATAAGAAAATTACAACGCTATGAAACGAAACAAAATAAAACAAAAATATCAGAAAACACGCGAGCATATGTTAAACGAAAACAATAGGAGGAAGGGAATAGAGGAAACATGGCAGGAATTAAAAAATACAAGTGGCACCAGAAAGTGCTTGTGGTTGAATAAAAATAATAAATAGAAATTTTAAGAAAATGAACTAATTAATGTAATTTGGCTTTTGGTAAATTATGAAATCCTGGAATTTTCTTGTAATTTTCCGACCTAATAATTATATGAAAAAATGTCCCGGTAAGAAATCGAACCTGATATCTACCGCCTGCTAGACGGGCGTGTTAACTATGGAAACCTATCAAGAACATTCTCTGTTTAATACCATGATGTTATTTATTTGCAAATATTTCACAATATTTCGATAGATAGTTTTATTCTTACGACAAGTGCACTAATTAATTAATATAATATAATAATTTAATAATATTTCTTGTTTTCACAAAAGTATTACAATCGTTGCGTGTCTAAATGAGTACTGAAACCAATGTCAAATGAACCACAATACAAAAACAAACCCACAAAGGAAATAACTTACATGTATTGGGAAAGATGAATATAACAGCAGGCACAGTAAGTACTCTACATCGGAGTAGAGATAACGCGTAAGAAGATAATTGTTGTTGGTCTGCAATGATCCTTTAAGCCGGCACTCTTAATAATGCTCAACTCATGCAACTTAAAAGCTTTAACGGAATAAAGAATTACCCCAAATCAAGTGGCTATGGAAGCTTTAAGTTTTCTCAGAACATGTATCGTGCTAGATAATCTTGTATAGATTTCATTTATGTGATGTATCGAAGAGAAGTTGCTCTCGCCATATGCTATCAATATGGTGTCAATCGCATACATAACACACGTATTAGGTGTAATAGGTTCAAAAAGATCATTTACATAAACGATAAGGAAGAGAGGTCCGAGAACGGAACTTTGAGGAACTCCATATTTAGTGGAAAGAGACTTGGAAATAATACTCCTCACCTCTACAAATATGGTAGTAGTGACTGGTGCTGGCTAATACCTACAGGTTACCACCAAAAACTACGTGTTGTTAATTCAAGGATACATTTCAGTTCTGAGTGAGTAAGTTATTTCTTCTTTCAATAAAACACACCGTTGTCTTAATAGAAAAAGCCAAAATTAAATCTTTACTGCCGAAGCTGCATTGAAATTATTAAATTGTCTAATTTTGTTACTTAGTCCTACGAAAAATCTTAATAAGATAGTTTTTGTCGTTCTAACAAGCATGTTTTCTGCATGTAAATTTCATAGCGACGAACATAGTGCGGGGCAAGTTGTCAGGGTTCACTTACACCCCTTACAAATTACAATGTTTAAGTAGTGTAGTGTAAAACATTCTAGTGTACGAAATACTCAGGAGCAAGGGACACACCCATTATTTAATTGTAAGGGAAGTTACACATCTGCTGAAATACATCCTTCCTATCCCCGTGAATTACGCATCACGCCAACATTAGTGTTCCCGTCTTACATTTCTCAGTCGTGAGCGTTTTTAGGAAATGAACGCCGATAAAAAGTAATGCGGTAACGCTAACATAACGAACCCCGTATATTTGCAAAATATTCGCGAGTAAAAATAAATGGGGACGGGGGGGCGTAAGACGTACGTTTGCCAAAGGTGCTTTTTGGAATAATAGATAAAACGGTTAATATTTCGGCAATGTATGCAGCGTAGCATCCGTATGCGTTCCAGTGCACCTTCGAAATATGTAACCGAACATTTAATTTTCAAAGTTAATGGTGTTTCTTTTTCTTTTTGTGTTTTAAGTTATTGCGATGGCTTCCCATGAAATATAATAGCTGCACGTAATTGGTGTCGTAAACGTTAAGATATCAAAATCACTGGATACGAGGTCGCCGATCGTCTGCTCAATATTGTGCTCAATAATGTGCTTTGTAAGTACTGCAATACCGGAGTAAGAAGTGGTACCTGTATACTTCTGGAGCAGAAGACGAGAAAAGATTTACTTTGGCTAACTTGTCGTCATGATATACTAGAGATAATACTAGAAGCTGTTGAAATTATAGACTTAATTTTGGTAGTCAACATTTGTAGGCGTAGAAGTCTACGCTATTATAGTAAATATCATTGAGCCCTTTTAAAAATGTCTCTGATTTATCTATTATTCTTTGGTTATTTTTTACAATAGAACATGTTTTAATGTTCAAAAAACGATTTACTTTAGTGCTTTTTTTTCAAAAAAAAAAGCTGCGAAGGGTTTTTGCAAGATAGAACTGAAATAGGAGTGCACCAAAGAATAATTAAAAAAGGAAAACCTTACTTTCAAAGGATCGCCTTAAGGCGCATATTTAGATTTTCCAAGAATATATATGCATAGGTATGTATATCAATTACAATTTTGTTATGAGCCTTTTCTCAATATAACTAGAGATATGTTGCATAACAGAGGCGTATGGTAAAAAGCTTGCAATCTTTCGGTACGTATAATGAGTTTAGCTTGCGGCAATATATCCTACTGAAATACGAGAGTTTGTAAAATTATGCTTTTCCTACAGCTTCATATCTTACACAGCATACATATCTCGGATTTTTTTTGTTTTGTGATATTTACACATCTTTGGAAAGATAATTGCAATATAGGTTTCAACCCTCCGTATTAATATATGCTTCTATTTCCATATGAACTGACATATGTCTTTCCTTCGAAAGCTTCCCCTGAATGGCAAGTATTCCTCTTTTTCAGTTATTGAAATATACCAGAAACAGAAATTACTTGGTTGAAAGTATAAAGGCAGGCATATAATAAAGTTTATAATTGTACTTTTAAAACCAATTTTTGTTTTTTCTATTTGTTTCGAAATGACATGTTCTTGTCTCTTTCCTTAATCTATTTTTAAGCATGCTTCCTTCGCATCAATTCCTTTCTTTTCGAGAATTTCTTATTCCCGTCCAATTTCGTAGACACCTCGCTGTGTCCTTATTTCCAATTTATAAATAGAATTTATTTGGACAGAGCACTCCGGGAAGGCAGAAAGATTGACGAAGTTTTTATCAACAAGAATAAGGACAAGGGATTTATTTAATTCATAAGTTATTCGGAGGAGTGTCTAACGTAATGCAATTTTATAATAGTGCTCAGAATACTTTCAAGGTTTGCAACGATATTTTTGTATCGTTGGTAAACATTTAGTTAGTTTTAGTTTTCCTAATTTCTCACGTTGAATTCCTCACTTTCTTTTCTTTAAGGCATGCTAGAGCATGCACACTGGCCTTGATAACTTGATTTTTTGTTACATTAATATTATATAATTTTAATTATAATAAATATCTAATATGGATATTTCTCTTGTCTCTGATCAATTGTACTGAGGTTCCTTGAGGTCATCAGAGTTGGTAATTTTCTTAAAAATACCTGGCGCCCTTCTTATTTTTATGAATGTATATCTTTGTTTCACTTATTCTCAGAGCATTGCAGATCTATCTCTTCCTTTGATAAGCTTACCCTAAGTAATCCCGTTGCTCACCCCAAATGCAACTTTAACGATTACAGGTTAAAAGAAGTCGTACGTTACGAAAGATCATGCTATTCGGGGATTCTGGATTACCTGTAATCCACGTACCGTAAAGCTTGATATTTCCACCATTAATATACCACTTCAACCTTTTTCTACAGCAAGTGGTGTTAATTTCTTTGATTGACTCTCACGAAGTTATTCAACAATAACGCTCAGAAGCATGCACAATATTACTTTCGTACATCGAAACCGTACTCAGATATACAACCTTGGTCTATAAAAAGGAGCATCTCTAGGTTTCCACAAACGTACATATTGAAAATCGTTATTTTAATATAAGCAAAAAAATGAACCCTCGTGTTCCACGCATGCTGACTGACCGCTTTGTTTCCCCGATGTCCACACTACCACAACAACAAGGGATCCGGTAAACATCCTGAGTGTGTAGGAGGGAAGATATGTCTTTGACGGACGCTAATAAGTCGGAGATTTTGGAAAGGGGTTTGAAAATTGTTTTGACGTTATGCCTCCGGAGTAATTTGTCTATTTTGTCGGTAACACCTTGAATGTAGAGCAAAAAAGCGGAGCTAACCGCGGGATCTTGACTTGAAACGGTAGGTTGTTTCGGAGTACGATGACGGTGTATCGTTTTTCGGATATCTGGCTTGCTGAAGATGTTTTCAATGAGGGAATCGGTCACATGTTTCAATTCTTGGGCGAGAGCGTCGGCCTGAAAAATGAAGAAGGCCTGTTTAACTAGTGTGTTTGACCGCTTGCTTTTGTGCCGGATGATGGTGCGAAAGGGCGTTCAGATAGCGGTCCGTGTTGGTCGGTTTCCGGTAATTTCACATCGAAACTGACCAGAATGTCCTGTGGGTCAAGAGTGAGGTCTTGTACGCGTTCCACAAAATGAGGTGAAGTAAGAATAGGAAGGAATCTGTTCCGCCGGCGTAGGGTTTTAGCAGTCTGGTCAGGTGTTTAGCCAACTTGTAAGTCGGACTGTCGATGGTACTGACGATGAGGCGAAGGGGGAGATTGGGCTTGTGGATTTTAGGCAGACCATAGAATTTGGGTGGATTACAGTCTCTAGGAATGATGCTCTTTTGGATGTCTTCAGGGATGGAAGAGCGTTTGATAATGGCTGTTATTTCTCCGTGAGGTCGGGTCATGAGATATGGGGCGACAAGTGGTATTTTGTGGTAGGGTGAGTCGTAATCTTTAGAATTGTGAACCGCCGTGGCATTATCTTTGTTCGCTTTTAATGTGACGATGTCCGGGTTTGATTTAAGGGATTTCAAGGCAGAGAGTTCGGGCCTGGATAAATTTGGCTCAGCTGGTCTGGATTATTGTAAGATGGAAGCGGTGTTGTACCGATGGGGTCAGCTACAATCTGAGGTAATTTGACAAGGGCACTTTCTACTCCTGAAGTCAAGATCAAAGAAGTACGAAATGATATTCCACCGGCGCATTTCGAAAAATTAGTGGGTACAATGCTTAAATGTATACAGGCAAGGAAAAGAGCGTACACGATATTAATTTCCATGTCAGAATTTTATATGTTATGAACATTGTCAATAAAGTTTTTTTTTTCTTGCCCAAGTCTGTGCATAAGCGATGAAATAAACGAATGTTCATATGGGCGAGCAAGTCGCAGTTATGTGCAGGCGTACAAGTATATAAAGCGGGGATGGTCTGGAGCACCGTTTGTTTCGAAAATTAGTCCTCACGATTGCTTGCGGTTAAGGTCAAATATGAGGATGGATACACGCGCTTGTGGCTGAGCTTCCCCGCACTCGACGACGATGGGGTCGCCAGTAACATTGTTGTGTTCGACAAATGAAAAGGAAAGGAGGGAAGTATACGTAGGCGTACCCAATAAGTGGTGGAGTTCAAGATCCTAAGCTCGCGTTTCCAAATTCGCGTGTTGGGGCAAACGGTTATGCCGTGCGGTAAATAAGTTATAGGGTTGGAAAGTTTAGCGGTAATGTTAAGGAAAATTAAAGCCTTATTAATGTTATATATAAATTCGCTGAAATGTTGATTGATCTTCGAATATAAGCTTATACAATGCGTGTATATATATACATATAAAGCCATTTAGGACGATGGCGATTACCTATTAGATATATGCGTAAAAGTGATCATGGCGTTTTTAATTATATTGGAAACGGATATCAACTAATTTACTGCAAGGCCCAATAAGTAATCTACTTATCTACTAAAAAAATTGAAGGGTGATCGACTTCATCCCGAGCTCGGAGTGAACTTCTTCACTTCTTCATTCATATGTGGTAATGGTTCATTAGTTCATCAAAGGACATAGACATCGCTCGTACCAAAAAATATTTTTTCTTCTAAGTATGCCCTCAATTCAATTTTTTAACTATTGCAGCATGCTGCGGGCTTTGAGATAATTGAAGCCTGTTGCGGTATTGCTTTAAGACTTTACAGTGTACAGCTCTCTTAAGTAATTTTTATTTCACGCTCCTATAATTAATAAATTATAGGAGCATGAATTCATGATTGTAAACAAAATTTCTTCCATTGTTTTCATAGCTGAATCTCCAAAACATAGAGAGTAGTCAAGGCTATACCGTCGCGGAAAAGCCCCAAATATTAAGTCACGTTGCAATCTGGATATGTAAGTAGAGTAGAAAATTTTGACAGAATCTACATCTGGATTCTTTTGAAAATGGTGAATGTCAAATAAACCGGTGCACACTTTACGCCCCCGGCTGAATGTTAATTCCTCCAAAAAAGTTTTTCAATAAGCATTCTACTATGAATTTGCCGTCTTTGGGAACGAAGAATTAGATATGGGGACGGGTGTCAGTTTGGACTGTAATAAATACGTTTTGACCTTTCAGTGAAAAGCTTGTCCCACTACTCCTCATGCTATGTCTCCTCCTCCTTACGACGTTGGAGAATGTAAGTAACACCTTCTCCATAGATTCTGAGACTACTACAATGGTGTTGTCTACATATTGACATACGATGTTGAGGAAGATCAGATCATTAGCTACAGGATGCAATGTTCGTCCGCCTTTATTTAACATTTTCATTCATGGTATAATTACTTCCATTAGTTGCTGATGCTCATGAAATAAAAACGTACCGCACGGTATTTGATACTGAGACGACCAGAATGTTTCAATAAAATCTGGACACTATTGCTGAATGATGTAAGAAAAATAAGTTAAAGTTGAATATTGACAGATGCTATTGCTTTTCATATCCTCTACTATCAGTTCATCAGATTAACCACATCAAACTGAGTTTTGCAGAAAATATTTCAGCTATTGGTCCTGAAGCCTTCTCAATCATTAATTTTATTATGCATCAATGCAAAGATTTTACTGGTGCTAAATTTCCTAAAGCTCTCTTTTACGCTCTGATGCGGAAACAAGTAGCAATATCGAGCTATTCTTTGATTTCCAATCAAATGCCCCGGTCTCGATACTCGGAATAAATTACAAATTAATTTACCACGGATCCGGCTCCGAAGAAAGCCCTGTCAAAAGGAATATTGGACTGACAGCGAAACCGGTATAGAAGACCGGGAGACCAACAAAGACCAGAGAAAAGGGATAGACGAAGAGATTAGGGAGATAAAGATGGTAAAGGAAAATCAAAACCAATTCTTGTCCTTTGGACTTGGAAATATGTGTCCCGTGAGAGAAATTTGTTGCTTAAATTCCACCACAAATGAAAAATTTTAGTATGGTTCTAAATCCCTGATGATATTTTAATACTTCATAACGAAACTGAACAGCGTTTCCCTTTTTCCCAACTATTCGTACGTTATTTTTATTTCATGCTGTCGCTCAAGCGAATGAGGTTATTTCAAATCTCCTTGTCGACGTCAGTACGCTTCAGTCTGTCACCGTTTTTGCAATTTCACAGATGTATAAAGTGAAGCAAATCCCGCGGCATATAATCGATAAATATCACACGACACAGATAACGTAGATTTGTATGCCGATAGCAGTTAGAAATTGATATTTGATGCACTAGCTGTCTATCTTTCATTTTCAGACAGGAAAAAAAGGCGAAATTTACCGCAGTACACTTTAAATATGTATGGAATTGATTCCTAGAAATGATTCGTTTCAGCTGCGCGTTTGCTGGAAAGAGTGGTTCGTAACATGCCCTGAATACTGAGACATTTGCAAATTTACTTTTTTATCGTAACGTTGAACTCGTCACTTACCCGATTAGATTTCCGCTTCTGTGGAAAAGTGGTTCGATTTTAAATTGATATAACTTGCATCGAATGTATTGAGCTGTTACAAGTTTGAATGAAAATAAAAAATATGGAAGAATCGCAAGTCTTTTTACTCTCAACAATATATTTACTAAATTTAATAAAGTTCGTGCAGCTTTTAGTTTCCCGTGTGTATAGCGCATGCGTGCAAATAGAATTCTTGTTAAAATCCTCTTCTTCCCCTCTACGAACGCTGTAAATCCCTTTTGATCAGCACTCTGATGTAAAGTCCGCTCTTTCGGTTCTGCTTTTCTTTCTCCCAGTTTTCAAAAGATTTTAAACTTCCTTTGATGTTTTGTAATGATCGAAATACTTTTATTTGTTTTAAAATAGACTTCTAAATGCCGCTAGCGGAAGGCTGTTCTCTGTTCGACTTTTTTAATGGGGATTTTTCAAAACGGTTTTTTTCTTGTAATCTATTTTTGGGCGTGATTTAAAATGGTGTATGTCATAACTGTGTAGCTATGAAATGATGTATTTCTTTTAATGGAACGTGCTGTATATTCCATAATGCTAGAAAGGACTGCAGGTTAGGACAAACAACACTAAAGTCTTGGCACACTCCGCATCACACAAGTTTAGCTAATTAGTTCGGAACAGTTGCTTCGAGGATACGAGGATCCCTACTGTTAATCGTATGACCGAATGATGCGAGAAATAAACTGTGCCTGTTCTATCCCTACTCTCGAGGAAAAAATATTTGTTCACAACTATCTACAACTAAAACTAAGACATGCGAAACATAAACGAAAGGGTCTTTTGGTATTGCACGAAACGTAAAACAGGTCCGTCCTACCCCAACGCGCACCAAAGCAGGCGAAGATGCTGCCATCAGCCGGAAAAGTTTTGGCGGCGTGCGTAAATAGAGGCTTACCTTGCAGTTTGACAAATCGCAGTACTTGAATGGTTTAAGTTGGAACATCGCTGGACTGGGCGTATAGAGATAAATTTAAAATGCAAAGTAAAATAGCATTATCAGTTTTTATGGTATTGTTATCATGGTCATATGCGGGTTGTCTGGTTTGTAGTGTGATTTAGGCCAGCTTAGATTTGCAGGTGTTATTACCTCATAAATTGTGTATAATGAATGTTTGTTGTAGCAACACATTTAAATTTGTTAATTGGAATGGTAATTTACAAAAGACCAAGCAGATTTCGTTTCCTTTAAAACTAATTCCCGATATTTCTTTTACTACTGCCTTTACTGTAATCGTTCATAATGCAGTACGCAGATGGGCAAATCTAGTACAAAAGTAATCAATCCTAGTAACTAATTAATAAGGGAGTTAGTTGTTGAAACTCTATAACATAATAAATAAGATGTACTGAACTAGAAGTTTCAAATAATTTGTTACAATTTCCCCTAAAATATTGTTTCACCTTACTTCATACTCATCCACTGATGAAGGTGGCGAATGTGGCGAAACAATGTTCTAGAATAAACATAATAAATTATTCGAAACTTCTAGTTCGGTATACTTTATCAAGTCTAGTACGTTTAAAACTAATAGTTGGAACGTTTTTTTTTGCTAACAACATTGTTTATGGATAAAATTAACATATTATATCAGCATTTACGGGTTTAGCTACGTAAAAATTATGGATACATGCTCTCTCCACTTTTTTCTTTGTTTGTTTGTGCTGTTTTTCAGTATTTCATTTCAGCTACTGCTATCTCCCACCTTTACCTTTAATCCAGAATCTGAGATCTACAATCAAAGGCAAGTAGAGATCTGTATATTGCTTTAGGACATTTTCCCTATGCTCTACGTGATTAAATTTATAATTCCCTTAAAATTACGATGGCTAAACTCATAGCATTATTAATTTTAAGGTAGGGGTAAGATCTCTATTGTAGACTTCACAAATCTAGTTACATTTTTTACGAGCAGATTTGATCAGTATGCCTTGCTCGAACCCGATACCCTTTTTTTTTGTAAGCTCAAAAATTCGTATCTACCTATGTAACACTACTACTGTATTAAGATTTAAGATGAGCAAAGCGTTGCAAAAGCTCTAAAACGAAGAACCTAAACAGAAGCTTTGCTGACGGAAATCGCAAAATCGATTTCATTCGCGAGGAATACGTAAAGATAAGAGGTTGCGTGAATAGAAAATTCGAAACCGCAAAGCTAAACCCAGCAGGGGTACATCAGCGTATTAGAATTCCTTGCGGTTCTCCTATTTTTTTCAGTACGCGTATGTGCATTATAAAATCTTAAAAACTGCTTGACTTAATTATATATAAAAGGATTTCGTGGGTTCCGTATCTTGGCTTATGTGCTATATAGGGTATGCCATTCCTCTACCTTCAGTTGGGACTAGATATACAATTCAATGTAGATCTTTTTTGCTGATTACAAGGTAAAAATGAAGGCATAGCTAGAATGTAATACAAAGAATACCTATTAACTTAACAGCACTTTGTACCTAATAGCTTTGTTTTGTTTGTAAACAGGTATGATGCAAGGCCTTCATTACTGCAGTAGTTAAGTGAGCAAGTTAATTAAGAAAAGTGTATCAACGGGGAAGCATTCACCTGGAAAATACAGTCGACGTATTTAGAACGGAATTGATTAGAAGTTCTGCATTTAGCTTGAGGCTAAGATTGTTTGTGAACAATATCTTATACTGTGCGTGGGCGAAGCAATTTAGACAAAATGTCTTTTCAAATAAAAAAAAAATTAGATGCAAGTATACAGGATGTTCGGCTTCTGTAGTGCACGATACACGTTTGGTTTTCAATTCTTGTCAACTTTCTTCAATACTATCTAGTTTTTAAGATAATTGAGATAGTGTGACGTTCTTGCATTAACTAGGGTCTATAAAATGGTTATCGAAGTCGTTGCCGTATTGATCCATGCCATTTAAATTTTTTGAAACGGTACCCTGAAATTTTTTACTTCATACTTTTTTCCCCATTAACGTAATTTCAAATATGTAGGTTTGAAAAATTATCACCTATATCTAGATTCGTTCGTCTTTCATATTTTAATCTTCACCCACATTTCACATAATTAGTAATTTAAAATAATAATTAAAATTTAATGTTACAAATATCGAGCATTAAAAAAAGGTAAAAGAAACGAAAAAAAGGCAGAAAAATATTTACATCTGACAAAAGAAATTCGTCTGAAAGTAGCGATAAGAATACTGATTAAATGGCAAGAAGAAGCATACAAGTAATTGATAATTATTATATATAATATAGTTTAATCAAGTAAAAACAAAGGAAGAAAAATAAAAAAAAAATTAACACGTCGATTACCAACGATTAGTTAACTAATCTGCAGTATGTTAACCCTGTACCCCAAAACCAATATACAAGTATTGGCTTTCATTGCGGTTTAACGCTGAAATCTTTATTCAGACTTGACGCGACGACTTGTAAACTAGTCTGGTTGTATTTCTGAAGTGCTTCATTGTGCGTTATAGGTGGTGCGTAACAGCTACCTGTTTTATCTATTGATTTGGTTATTAACCAACTACCTAAAATACCTTTATACTAAATGTTGTCGCCTATACCAGGAGAGGAACGTCTGAACATGACTCGTACCAGGGAAGTGGTGAGAGAACTTCTGAAAGCTTACTTAGACAAGGACAATTGGTTGTATATGGATAACTTCTAAAACAGTGTTAAACTGGCAGAGGATATGATGCAACACAAAACGTATATCACTAGAACATTACAAGAAAAGAACTAACGAAGAAAAAAGACTGGGAAAGTAGCTTATAAAAGAAAGGATCCTGTATTAATAACTAATTGGAAAGATAGAAGATACGTGGAAATGATTGGTACTGGGCACAGACATAACAATGTAGAAGTTGGGAATTGTGTCGTTGATTATCTCTGCTGTAGACCACTTCGATCAACTGCTCTCCTATTACTTCACGCTAAGGAAAACTATTAGGTTGCTATAGAAACATTTATTTCGGCGCATGAATATCACAAAAAGGATTTCTTCCATCCATGCATTAGTTGGATACGCTGCATAGAATAATAGAGTTGTCAATTTGTAAAGAGAAGTAGAAAATTGGGAGAAACTTTAAGCTAACAAAGGTTACTCCTATTTCATTACCATAACTAAATTTTTGCGGGAATGGTTTACTTTATTTACTTTAAGTTTTAGTGTACCATCTTATATTCAGTTCTATCCGTAGCATCTTAAGCCGCTCAACTGTGTGCGGTTTTGATGGTTTTCCTTGCTAAATATAGCATTTGCTTTGGCATGGTATGTATGTCCCTTTATTTGCTGAAACTTGCCAAATACGTTCTCTATTGTAGAAATTGTAGTAATTTCCGCCCAAGAGAAGTGGACTCGTATATCCTGGGTAGTCTGTATATTCGAGGGAGAAAGAAATATATTTCAGCAAAACGCCGGAAATATATTATATTATTTGGTACAAATATCATAAATTTAATTGCCTATTATGTCTAGTTAAAGATTATTTCCTTCAATTATCAAGAACATGTAGTAAAAATGAACAGTTCTATTTATTCGGACGCGTACTTTTGTGCCATGTAAAATTCAAGCTTACCAGTATTTCTGCAGCGGGTATTTCTTAATCTCTCTTTAATACTGAAGACTTAAAGACTTGCGTAACAATAAACTGCTTTTCGCATCAATTTATTTCACGACTTGTTCATTTGTCCAATAGATCAATTCCACCTTAATAAATCTCATAACACACTAAAAGGAATAATGTGCTACTTATGCTTATTTTCCCGCTGTTATCTATAGTTATCAATATATTACCTCTACAACAACATATAATGCTGTAGAGAGAGATAACACAACAAAACTAGGCATTTTAACAAACAACACTAAAGTACTGGCACACTCCGCACCACACAAGTTTAATTCATTGGTCTGGAGCACCTGTTTTGGCGGATCCCTCTTAACTGTACGACTGAATTATGTGAAACAAAGTTCTAACTTTAACACGCCTGCTTTATCCCTACATTTAAAAGAAAGTCAGTTCTTTCCCGAATCATTCAGTCCTGGTTTTCATTATTGACTAGGCATTTTATTTCAGAAAATTTGAGAATGTTAATAACATAACAACAAGATGGTTAAGAAATTAATGTTTTTGAGAGTGTATTTCTTAACTTTTCATTAAATTGCTTACTCCTAGGTCTGCTTTCCAAAGTCTTCAAAAGACAAAATGATGTTTGTACGAGACATTACTAACTCTTAATTAATTTTCAGTTCTTTAAGTGACTGCATTCAAGGACTGATATATTTAAATGAACTAGATTTATTTTGTTAAAGGAAATACCCTTCTAGCAGCTATTTGCTTCGTTATCCAATTTTACTTTATTTTAAACAATGAACAGTAGTTTATTATACTTTAAACACAAAGGTATTTAAATCCGCAATACTCACGTCTTTACCCATTAGCCAAAAATCAAATTCATCAACACGGATTTATAGAGAAACGGTCAATTTCCAGTCTGGCTATCTTTACCAATATACAAACCGCCGCTCATGATATACCCGTTTAGTGTTCTGGGTTAATTGGTTAATTGGGTTAATCTTTAACATCTTCTGTGTGGTGGTTTTTGAAATTGTTAAGTTCTGTGAACGGTAGCAAGTCGAAATTATTGGACTCTCATCAACTCTTAA
The DNA here is from genome assembly GCA_902654985.2 of Oryctes borbonicus. Lineage (NCBI taxonomy): Eukaryota > Metazoa > Arthropoda > Insecta > Coleoptera > Scarabaeidae > Oryctes > Oryctes borbonicus. The sequence continues at coordinate 940,110 of LR736879.1, read as the reverse complement.
TCACTGCCGCATTATTTTCGACAGATCGTACTGCCCGGCGATGAACCGGAGTTTTCTTATTGATACACGAACCAGTTTCTTTACATTTCACAAAAGTTCCCGTTAACTCTGAACTGTTTGCTCGAAAGCTTCCTCGTATTTGAAATCAGTTTTAAACGCTAATCTGCGCTTAATGAGTTTTTTGATAAACAGTTACAGCTTACGTTTCAACTAAATTCATTTCGCGAAAGCAAATTCTTTTAGTGAAAACGGTGACTTTACTGCTTAAAATGAACAAAACCAATCTGTTGAAGTGTGATGTTAATATTCGAAACTTATAACTTACATTTCTCTCTTGCGCTTTGTAAACTGCAAACAAATTTTCCTCTTGAACGGATATTAAACACAAAATATTTAATCCGTTGAAATTTACGAAATCCCCATCGCTATTTAATTAAACTCTTTCAGGGCCGTTTCGAGAAGCTATAATTCGTTATTGCATTGACCTAATTACCTGATCGGCCCCATAAACGCCGAAAATAAACGCATAATTCTCGTAAAATCTAATTCCGCCTACTTAATCCAATTTAAACTAAACCATTGTCACGTTCAGCGAACATTTAAGAGTGTTTCGGTTTCCATTGCGCGACAAGGCTGATATACGTACGTGGGAAGCGGAACATGTGGCGACTGCAGTTCGCTAATAATATTTGGGCGATAGCTTAACACATTTCGGAAAGTTTAACAAGAATTCGTAATGAGTAGCATTACGAGAATGCCGTTCCACGGAATCTATTTTGTTGGTTAAAAGGCGGTTTGCGATGTGCCGTTTAGTGGTGTAATGTAAACCTTAAAGCATGATAGCTCTGCGTTTCCGTTTTATTAATTACCCTGGTTCCTAAACAGACCTTACGATGACGAAATTAATGAAGATTTTTAGCATTGCCGTTTCATATGCTTTGCATGCGTAAATTAGATTTTATTTTAGTAGTTTAATTTAGCATCCAAATATAAATATAAAGATGATACCTTTGATACTAAAAAAAAAAATCTTTTTCTATATTTAGTAAGTTTTCTGTAACAGTTAATTAACTTATTCGGACAATTGCATCATGTTCCAACCTAAGTCAGGCTAATACTTCATTTTATGAGATTTAATTCTTAATATTTAACTCAGATACAAGAAGCTTTGTCGTCATTAAGCTGCTTTTCCAGAAAAGTTTCGCTAATTAAAATTGTCCTCCTTTAAATTCAGAGAAAGTCCCAAGTTTGCCGTATACAATTCACATGTTCTTAGAAATTCTCTTAGTTTTCTGATATTATCCATTTCCAACTCCCATTTCCTTTGATAGACACTAACAGTACAATAAAATCCCCTAGATTGCAGATGATAAATTGAGTATTCCTTCAAATCGATTTTACTGTTGTCATACAATGTAATTCTTTGTTATATTTAATCCTACAGTACCCCTTCAATTCGTTCTGCTTGTCCTCCGTAGCTACTATAATTTGTTATTACTAAAGATTTTGCAATCTCAAGACAAACTACAATGTAGAGCGGAATTGAGAGATATTTCGAGTTATTGCCGTTGCACCCCGCAATAATGAATTATACGCTCAAATCGTTGTCATCGTTTATCGGTATAATAAAATGAAAGCTTTGCTATATTTCACGCTAGAACTGGTTCGAATTCTGGCCTTTCGACGGGAGTGCAGGATGCATTCTAGGGAAGCAATCTCCATTTACAGCGTCTCCGGTAGTATCCGCTAATTTGAAGATTGGACACAAAGTTTCAATTGATATGCACCGCAAGCTGCAGATGTTACCTGCTACTTTAATACTTTAGCTTTAGTTAGTACCTGAGAACCGCTTCTGTAAAAATAATTATAATTCCTTAGGATACGTAATTTTTTTGGTGGAAATCCTTAGAAATACAGCTAGACAAATATATTCGCGAGATTTCAACTTTGAAACAATACTTATTCAACAGGGAATTAGATCATACAAATTCTTTTTCATTATTGTACTAAGGGCATTTCTGTAGGATGACGGGCTTGTGATCCCCGCATGCTTCAGAATGCAGGTGGGATTATGTCTTAGATAATAATGTTTGCGCCTTTAATCGTTAACATGGAACCATATATTTAGCAGGAAATATTGTAACAAAAAATACGAACATGTAGAAGCATATTTGTAGCAAAATTTAGGTTATTCATCAAACGTATAAGTACAGCTTTAGTTAAGTGGTGGTCCTGGTCCTTTGTTGACAAGTAAGGAAAGCACATCAGTCACAGAATAATCATTCGGCACATTGAAAAATTCTCTAAATATAAATCACAAAGCGGCAATACTTATCTTCAGAATTAAACCTAACCAAAATTAATGAATTCGTACCATTCCAGTTTTGTAGTTTCGTTATCACAGTATAAAAGAATTTTTTGTAATAATTTTAATTTACATTTTAAACCGTTTAAATCGGATACATGTAATTTCTGTGACAATATTAATGCTAAGATAAAAATGAACTTCAGAAAGATAAGATTGTATAGTTAAAACTTAAGCTTCAAGTGCATTAAAACTTTATTGAAGAATCTAAAAGAATAGAGAATCTTCAAACCCGGCCTTTCGATTTAGAAAAGACCCTTCCGCTGCCAAGACAAAAAGCGAATATAGAAACAAGAGAAGTAGAAGGATGAGTACAGAAAATTGAATTTTGCTTAAAAGAAATACATTTGTATGAATGTCGGTTCATAAATTGAAAAACTTACTTGGTCTTTGTGCAGACTGAAGGTCAAAATCGAAATATAAAATTGGTAATACTAGCAAAATTTTGCTGTAACAACATATTTGGTCAACAATGAGTTTTTAGGTTCTGACGTCAAGACACACTTTGAACATGCGTCTTTCTCTGAAAAAGATTAAGTTAAATTTGTTGGTATCATTTCAAACCGAATAATGCAGACCTCAGTGATATAGAGGGGGCATTGAAATATCAACAATGATGTGTACTCCAGGGGAGTACATGAATGTTATGACATAAGTTGCAGAAAGCACAAACTGAATACTTATAGAAAATGTAAAGGGATGGTTTCTTTGGAATATCTAATTTGCAGAAAAATATTATAGGCAAGAAACTTCTTTCTTCTGTCTTGCTAACTTGTTCTGTTTCAGGAATAAAAAAGATTAACTTGAAATTAAAGCAAGTATAGCTAGAAGAAATACACCGATGATATTATATGCAGAATATAACTATATATAAGAAATTCCTTATGACAAAATCAATAATTCGAAAAAAATTAAAAGAAGCTGTATTAAAGATGCATTAGCCCCACTGTGGCCGGAAGGAAAGCCTATCTCCCAGGCAAAATCGGCAGATATTAAATCTATTTCTCACCTTATTCCACGCGATGCCTTGCCTTCTTACACCAATTTAATAGCAGATAATAGAGTACGAAACGATTTGGAGGGATTCAATGGTTTCGTAGATTTAGAAGTACATGTGGATTGAAGGGCTAGATAATTCATTCTAAACTATTAGAATGTTTTTGTGTCAGTCTGTATTTAGTTTTAGTTGTTATCAACAAATAATAGTATTCTTGTATTTTGTACTATAATAAGTTACATTGCAGTTGCTAAATGCATGATTCAAAAACCAACACACATATTTATTTTGTCTTTATTTGCAACTGATGAGGGTCGGCTTCCTGGTAAAAAGGGAGATTGCCTATATGTTATGGTGGTGAAGCCAACGATTACCTACGGAGCAGTAGTTTGATGGAAAGTAACAGAAGCATAGGAAGTGCTTCTTAGAGGCCATAGTTGATCCTCTTCACACTGAACTTTGTGCAGAAAGTCAGGAAAAACAGGTTGTGGCAACCTATTATTAAAGTAGGAGGGCACATTGATATTACGAGCATGGCCTTGGACGAACCTTCGTTACAAATGTTCGTGGGTAGTATGGCTTTTTACTAACAAATTGACAATGCCTGTACCGAATAGGAACTAGACACGGAGTAACTTCAGCGTCACTGATGACTGGTTGAGTCAAGATACGGAAGCCGCCACGCAACGGATTTCTGAGCAGAACTATTTCCAAATGGAACATGTGCTGGGAGACTGCACGTCAAGGGAAATAAACATAATGACTGATAATGATGTGGCTATCAAGATAGTTATGGATCCCATTACTAGATCGAAACTAGTACAGCATTGTAAACAGTCCCTTAATGGACTGGCACAAGGTAATAAGTTATCTTCGATTTGGTTGCTAGCACATGGAGATATTAAAGTCAATATAATAGTCGACAAACTATCCAAGAAAGGTTCTAAAAGACACCTCACAGAACAATTACAAGGAATTACAATGGATTCCGCTAGAATGGAGATCTAGTTTTGGTTAGGTTAAGAATATGTAAAGAAATGGAGGTTGACCGAAGACTAGATAACCAATAGGAAATGGAAAAACTAATTTTTCTGTTGACGTAATTAGACGCGACAAAAAACAAATCAAGACCACTATCGAATTGTAGAGCTCCAATTTTTGCTCGGCTTTTAGTAGTAACAGCCTTACCCGATTTGATTCTATCAGAAAGTGGATCAGAAGATTTCTTTGCAGTAACGTGGAAACAGTGTTTTATTGACATATTAACAAGATTGTATTTAATAGACATGTAGAGAAGAATAATGTTAAATTATCTAGTATATTACGGCTTCCTTGGGTGAAATGTTAAATGTCGTGGTACCAAGGAAATCAACGTTGAATTAAACTCGGGAAAACTGTAGGCAGATTTGCCTATTCATTCACGAATTGCAGCAATCAATACCCTTTTCTTTTGTTAGAAGAGAATACATTCAATTCTCGAATAAAATTGCTATTTCATCGGTAATATAATTGTATGTTTACTTCAACGTAATTTTCAATTCAATGAGAAGCTCATGGATAAGGAATCGAATTCCCGGGTTGGTTATATGGTTCCTGATCCGTATGACTGATTACAGTGGAAAATTAATTTCGGGAAACATAATTGTAAATGGTGGAAAATATACTTTATGGTACGTTTGTTATATTCCGTAACAATGGGCAATATTTTTCCACGCGGAAGGTTTCCTGTTTCTTTCGAAAACGTTGTTTTTCATTAAAACATATTTTTTACTTTAATAACATCAACTTATATTATTGTTTTAGAGAATTTTTGAAAAGTACCGAAAATATAATATATATAATTAGTATTTTATAGAAATTTAATAAATCCATTGTTTGAATTAGGCGAGCTTTCGCTATTTGTGGTTACGTTTGAAACAGAACAATTTCTTTTACTTTAGACAATATTCTTTTCTTAAGTAAAATATGGTTTTTTAAATTTAAATTAATCCTCCGTTTAATTATGTTATTCAAATGTCAAGGTACAGTTGCATGTAACAATTCATACGTCCCTTACGTGGGTTTAATATAGCAATAATGAAGGGGGGAGGGGGGGAAGTATTACGATTTAGACAATTGATAGAGATAAAAGCAACATTTCATCGGTCCCCTCTATCGGGTTATCGGTACGTAATTTTTATTCAATCAGCACCAATAGGAAAGCATAGAATCGTCTCCCGAACATTGTTCTGCATCCCTTGGGATGAAGGACATTTCGGAAGGGTTATTGGTAATCTCGCGGTCGTTTCGCGAGCCTAAGGTGTTCATTACACTTTAGTTAAGAGGAAGGCAATGGGGAAAATTCGTGATCAAAGACTAAATGGTCGACCACAGGCAGTAAACTAATTCTAGAGATGGGTTCGTTGTAACGTTAGATAAACGAGTTTGGTAATCTGCTGGTACCTTAAGTAACCAACACGTTCAATATCTGACGAAGAAGAACATAAAGGTCTATTTTGCATGCAAAATCACTGCTATATTAGATTATGTTTATGTTTATTTGGTGCTAGTACAACCTTCACTGGTATTAAATAATAAGAATTTTATTCATTATATTTGCAACTATGTATATATGGTTAAGGCGGTAACCGATTCTAAAGAAATCAACAAAATTTATTTTTGTTGTAGCCAAGGTTTGCTTTAAGAAAGAAGAAAAGGCTAAATGACAATAGTCACGTATCAGTATCGTGATTGCTTAGTATCTGCAGTGAGCCAAATGAATATTATATTGTGTATGTATTAGTTGGAATTTAATTCATAAGTCTACGTACACCCCCCCACGCAGTACAGTATTTTTTCTCACAGTATCAGTGAAGCAATCGGACAGCGAAACTGCATATCTTTTGCGTTTTCGCAAGCAGGCAGCTTATTAGATTAGTTATGTTATTTATAATTTATCTCACCCAAGGAATATAGTGCAAAGTTTTATTTCGAATTTCTGTAGATATTTTGTGTGGCGAAGAACATCCCTTTGATACTCCGTCAAAGGGATGTTCTGCGCCAGTAAAAGAAATAACGATAAAAATAGCCTTACAAATGGTGACAGAAAAGGGACTAATATTAAAGCTGCGACACTTACTCTGCATGCTAGCGCACATTCTTTCAAATGAATTCATTCATTTGAAAGATCCAAGCTTGAACCTGAAATTAAATTTAAACGCTATTGACATGGTAGTAAGTGTTTAGCTGTGTGTTGTACCTTCGTAGTAGTTTTACTTCGAAAGTACAACACATAGCTAAACATGTTTCCGTGAAACATCACTTGAGTTAAAAAGCATCGATTTCCTTGGCGCCTTTTCGCTCACCTGCTACCGATAGCTTTTGTTTAAATAGTTACCTTGTTTAAAGTAAAATTATATCTCACTTAATTTCTTCGTGTTTTAATGTAACATTACAGATCTAACATGCTATTAGAGTTTGCGACATAGCCTCAACGAATTGGTATTAATGAGTATCGGTAACCGTACAATAAAGTTCCTTAGCGAAATTGATGATTTATCATAAAGCCATATTTAATATTAGAACCTAATTTCTAAAATCAAGTAAACAGCCTTTTTGCGCATGTAAGAAGAAGTTACATTAAATACGAGAATTAAGAACTTGGAGAATATAGAACGAAGATAAGTTGCGATGTTTATATACATAATTACCTACTGAAGTTATGAGGACGAAGAGATGAAGGAGAGTCACAAGAAGGGTCTCGGCTACATAAGGTGTTTCAAAATCGAAAGGAGTGACGGAAACGGTGGTGTTAATGATAGCAATTTTGAGTGCGTTATCCTAAATATATTGAATATACAATTTCACTGGCAAATTTGTGTTTATAAGGGCTGCTATAACGTTTGCAGTGTTCGCCCGAGTTAAAGGAACATGTACTTGTTTGAAAGGCCTTTCAGCGCTGTTTAGAACGTCGCAATTTGCGCCACTCGCTGATGTTCAAATAATGTCATTATCTCCTGTTCTTGCAATTACCTCTGAAAGTTGAAATGTAATTATATGCTTTCTTATGTTGTGTTTGAAAAGTTTTGACAGACTAAAGTAGTAGTGAAAACAACATAATGGTATCTTTTTTCTTTTTCCACGTAATAACGAAAGCAGTCCATTATCAATCATAACCTTCTTGTCAGTTACAAATACCTATTTAATAATATTGAAACCTGTTTTAGTTGACCACGAAACCGAGAAATGATAAGTTTTATTCTTTCACGCACGAAATTTTGTCGTATGGCTACTTATTTTTTATTATTTTTCTATTAAATGTAACAAAAGCTCCAAGATTTCGTCGGTCCTCACTCCTAAAGGGAAACGCAGTTATATTTGTATATGTTCAACAATATTCCTTCAGCTGTGAAGCTGCAGATATGAAGTCAAGCAACGGTAAATTTCATATACATAAGGCCAACCCTATACCCAAACAAAAAAAAGCTAATTCATGGGAAGGTATAACGCGAAGTGTGATACACGAACGGAAAATAAATTTACCTTAACAAGTTTTGTATTATATATGATGCACTTCGCGTGCATGAGCTTAGGCGAACCTTGCATTTAATTTTATGGCGTTGACGTTTATAGCTCTTCAAAAACGGAGAGGGTTCAGTGCCATACGCTACTAGAGCTCGACGCTTTCATTCCAAGGGTCACGTAATAAACGGGAGAAGAAATTGAACACGTTGTTTGTAATAAGGAATGCTCGGCTGGGAAAATGTTCCAAGATATATACAGGCTGTTCAGTTTGAACCTCGTTTTGTGGGTAACTTTTTTGTTTCCAAAGATACAAGGACGGTTAAATTACAAAACAATTTTTGCCATAAATTCAGAACTCATATCAGAAAAAAAAATTGATTATATTAGTTCACCGGAAACTACTTCAGTTTAGGTTTTTTAAATGAAACACCTTGTATCTTTTTATATTTTCGGAATCTACGAGTCATTCTGCATCTGAATGCATCATTTTAAAGAACAAATGCTTCCACTTCTTTTTGTTTTAAATTAGTTGCCCCGATCCAGTAGTTCATGATAATGAAAAAGTGGATATTTTGGAAATGTACTTTCAGTGCAATAAACATGTGGAGGAAGCTTAAAATTTGTATAGGCAAGGTTTTCCGGACGCGGAAATCCAAAAGAGAATGTATATTCTGCTGTCGGAGCAAAGGCTGAGAGCCAATCAAAATGCATTTAAAAGAAGGAGAAATTGATAAGATAACGAAAAAAGCGGAATTAATATATTGGTTAACTTTGAGGTCCATCAAAGGGCATCAATTAGAGCAGCTTACGTTTAAGTATTAGGACAGTGCTATCCTAAGAAAAACAAATCCTTATAAAATTAAACCAGGGCAACATCTACACCCAGGTGATCACCAGGGGCTGTTGAATCGACCGTAAAACATTTTGGACAGAGTAATATGGACGGACGAATGCAATCTTTCTAATAATAGAATGCACAATTGGAAAAATAATTACTATTGGTGAATATAATTATGCGAGATGTTCGTTTTCAACAAAGATTTAGTTATAATGTTTGGTGCGGAATCCTAAAAGATATGTTTTCATAGCTTTGAAAGCATGCTTAACACTGAACGCTACCTAGAGCTCTCAAGACTCGATCACATATTGAATGATATACTACTTCAGGAACGGAAGAAACCTATATTTCGACAGGATGTTGCTCTAGTTCGCAATGCGCCGTGAGTTGCAACATTTTAAAATGAGCGGTTTTTCAATAAATGGTAATGAACTCGTGCGCCGCTTGTTTGGCCTGCGAGAATGCCAGACTTTGCACCTTTAGACTTTTTCTTGTAGAGCTACATGAGAATGCCGAATACTTAAAAAATATTTCCTGAATGAATGTAATCAGTCACAGCAAATAATCAAGGTATAAACTATTAGGAAAAAATACAATTAGCCTTACAAATTTTTGATTCACGTGACTCATAAGTAGCAACGTTTCCATTGTATCATTTATGGATGTATACCTATTGTTGCGATAATTACATTAAAAGTGTATTTACTGTTATTTACTAGAGTAACGTTCACATATTTAGTTGTATATGGTTGCATGTTTGCAAGTCCTTGGTTTACACAAGGAGGGTAACACCCTTTTTTGCTAATGAAACAGTTTATTTAATGCGCAAAATAAAACTCACAATCGGAAACTCAAAAAAGGAACTCGAAGCTGAAGATTTAAAGCTATTAGCCAAAGGCGAAATATATTATCTCGCTACAGCGATTGTAATGATTGAGTCGATTCTGGCAGTGAATGAACTGGAGTTGAAAAACTAGCAGAAAATAAAAAAGCTGATTAGTCAGGACAAATGAAAATTGATTTAAACCAAGTAGAGCATCAAATGCGACAGACATGGAGTGGGTAAAAAACATAATCTACATAAAACCTTATTTACTGCGAGACAAGAACTTAAGCTTGGCTTGCCTGTAGAGGGCGAGTCCAGAGGCCTTTTTAGCACCACAGCAAAGGATGAACGATTTGATTTACTGGGTAAGGACGCATATGTCTGTACTGAAAACGTATTATTTGATGCCGTTCATCGGCTAACTCCGAAAATAGACCTGCGAAAACCTGCTGATAGAAGACAGGTTTCAGATTCTTAAGGTTAACCAGTACTGAGGATCCGATAATACAGTAGACATTGGAATTCATATACTTTTGTTCGGTGTCCGATCGGCAACACCGCTAGCGTGCTTTTGTTTTAACTTATACTCGGAAAACATTAATAAACTAAAATGTACTATATATGGCATCATGACCGAGGCATATACTTATAGATAGAATTAACGTATAAATAAAGGCACTTGGGACATACAGGGCCATTATTGATCTTGTCAGTGAAAAAGAGAAATCCGGCGCTGATATTATTTGTACTTATTACTCCAAGAAATTGTGTAAATTAAATCTTGGGGACGATTCAGTGTGGTAAGTATGCTAGTTAGAAGCTGGTAAGTGTACCGAAGCAGAAGACGAAGAAAATAATTTTATTCAGGTGTTATACGACGGAAACAAAACCCAAATTACTTCTTCTGGTTTTTAAACAAAAACCTATATGCCAAATAACGTGAACTTGTTTACCACGTGCTATAAAGAACAAAGGTCCAGCAGTAGAGTGATACCCTTTGAAAATCTGCCATAGACCTAACAATAATATTTTCTTTGGCGATTATCTAAGTGTAGCTGTCTTATCAAGATACATATACATTTTGGTGTAGGAGCCAATACTGCGTTTCTTAGCGTTTATGAGATGCAAATAGTAAGTATATTAAATAAGAGAAAATCTACATACGAGGGCAGCCCGAAAAGTTTCAAGCCTCAAAATGAAAATGGCGTTCTACCAAAATTTCGTCATGTTGGAGATAGTCAGTTGTCGTTTTACAGTCGTTTGTCCCAGTCGATGTTGGTGTTTTTGTAAAAATAGAAAAAGTCGAGTATAGAGCGTCATTAAATTCTTGAGATGGGCGCTGTTTACGGGAACTCTGCGTCATCATTTGACACGATAGAACTTTGCGCGGCTGAATTTAGACGTGGTCGTACCTGCTTTGTTGACGATTAACGCTCTGGGTGGCTAAAAACTACAACCTCTACCGATATCATCGGAAAAGTTTACCAAATTATATCCAAAGACCGTTAGTGAAATAGCAGATGCGATAGGCATCGTGTTTGTCACGTGTGTATTGATTGAACTTTTTTGCGCGTACAGGGGTTGAATCGGCTCCGAAAAAGGCGAGCCTGTTCTATATACCGGAAAAATCATGGCAACTGTTTTTAGTGATAGTCATGGAGTTATGTTAAGTGAATGTATTGAGAAGGCAAATGATTTCCTCGATAATCTTCGTGTTATATTTGTAAGCTACCCAGTAGCTAATGTGCTAACACGTAGGCTAATTTATAACGACTATCAACTACCCTTCACGTAGGACACCAACGTCTCGCAATCAAAGACCTACGCAAATGTCCACTAATTCGAAATTTCGATGTAGTGTCAATTAGACCAACAACATTTATTTCTGTTCCGTCGATAACGCAATAGAACCATAGATGGGTGACAGTTTTGCTGTTGCAGGTCTGCTGAACTGAAACGTAAACAAATACGAAGTTCGAATTTTACCACCTTAAAAAGTGGCTGTCACCGAAAGACGTTATCAAATTGAAGTGTCTACAACGGCTTAATTAGGAACAAGAACGGTCTAGACATTTCATCGTTATACAATTAGAGTCTGGCCGATTGCTACGAGGATTTTTTGCGATGAACTTTTACTTAACAGGTACTTTTTTTGTGTAAATTATTTTTATGATTCTGCTTAAATTTTTCGGTGAAAGTACTAGTTGCGCTAAGTATAATAGTAATATAAAAATTATAGACCACCAATTTTTTTTTTGATTAGTTTTTTATATTCACAGTGCTTTTATTTAAGTAATGTTATCGCAGGAATATTCACCAGTATGTTTTAGAAACTCCACCACATTCAGGCTGGCTCTAAAACTTTTTCATACCTTTGGTGGATGGTGGACGATCAAATTCCTACTTTACATTTTCGTTTAATGTCCAGAATGGTATTAAATAATTCCTTTAGTCTTAGCAATAATTTAGTAATGTTGTATTTTTCCTGTGTACCAGTTTCTATCTGAATAATTTTACATCAGCTTTTGAAGCTTTTTGGTGATTTTTTTGCGGAATTAGTTATACCTGAAATTATTACCGTTACCGTATAGAGTTCTCAACTTCAACGGGGCCTTTCAGAAACATAATTAACCGTTATCAAACTTTATGTGTGTCTTTATGACGTTACAGTACGACTTTTCATATTCTCAAAGATCCATCGCTCTGTTGGTTGTCCAAGTTACTCCGAAAGCAATTCCGAGCCTAAAAATAATTTCTAAACTTTTGCCATGGCGACAAAAATATTTAGTTTACTCTTCTCACTATTCATATTAGATATACGTACATGTTGTCATATATCCCTTCTACGCAAACGACATATGGATTTTAATTTGGCTGCTTTTGCCTAAACCTCCATTTAATATTCGCCGGTGAAAAATTATTCTGATGTACAATTAAGCTTTTACAAAGAATTGCACCAGAGACTTGTTGCCGTATTATATGCACATATGGGGGTAAGATTTATTAGTCTATTCTGGTGGGCTCAAATACGAAGTCTAAATTGAAATTTATTTTTATGGAAGCTATTATCGTAGTGCATATGGCAAGCAGAATATTGTGCACTTTTTTACTGTCCAATATCTGTGAGTACGAATTTCTTTTACGATTTTGGTGTAAAGAGCATTAGCAGGAAATGTACCTTTAGATTCAGCTTTTTAATTTGTAGTATAGCATGGAGCGCATTGTACTCTAATATTAATAATGCACCACAGATAAATTAATGAGTGAAGACAGGCACTTTAGGTTTTCATCTCCCCATATGGATATATAGGATGGGACTGACGATAGCTGTAACTCGTGTGCAGAATAAGCAGATTAGCTATGATTGATATGATTAATTTATAAAATAGAAATAGTTTGTAGTAGATTTCACAAAAGGATGTAAGTGCTATGCATTGAAATTAAACGCGAAGCGGTGGCATACTGGAACGCTAATCACAAGGCAAGCTATAGATACATAGATGTGTAGATGTGCAGTAGGTAGTACAAAGCGTAATAACATAAACAAAGAGGAATAATAGTGGTAATTTACGCATGGAGCGCTTAAAAGAACCTAATCGCTAAAACTCGCCTGTCAAAAATTCATTATATGTATAGTAGACACTGCTCATTAACAGCGATTTTAGTTGGGTATTTTATATTAAATAGAATCCTTTTGAATACTGTGCAAATCGGGCTTGTGTTGTTTTCTGTATCAGGTGTCATCTGATTGTTGTGCGTTGTTTCTTTTGAAACATGCTATTCATTATTAAAGAAACATTTTCTCTCGAAAAAAAAACAAGCTTTGAATTAAGAGCTCTGAGCTCGTCGAACAACTCCCGGCATGGTTTCGATTAATCTCCTTAGTGCCCGGGATATTGTTCCATTCTTGTTGAAGAATATTCTCACAATATCATGGACTTATAATAAACTAAATGAAATGAAATCGCACATCTGGTGAAAGGAATTCGCAGCGTCATACCAAGTAATCATTTAAATTCTCTCTTCTTTGGTGTATACTGCTATCGTAAGAAAATAACTATTGAACTTGTATCTCCTCCAAATTCTAAATGAACGCTAACTGACAATTTGATACTTTATTTCATAGAACCTTGGTGTTGCTTATCTGTACGCTTATCCTGCTTCGAGCGTGCGAGAAAGGATTCCCCTTAACGTCTCGTATGTTAACACAAATCAGTCCAGGGCTCTGGCCGAAGTTGACTTACGTAACACCAAGCCTTTCTTCACACAGAAATGTACCTGCAGTAACAGATGTGAATTTTTTTAGCAAACTGTTTAGGGACATGCTTGAATCGGTTGAAGCATGTAATCGAGTCAGCGCTGGCTGAACATAGACTGGAAACTGGCAGCCAAATTCAATCTAACTATACTTGCATCTCGTCTCATAAACATCACTATTGTAGTAGGAAAATCCCGAATCTATAAATCTTCAAACAACCCAGCAATTTAAATAGCGAAGATGGTTACCTCTTACGTCATATCGTGAGAATCCCAACTGATTAAACCTCTAGGCAAGAGGATGAAGCGTCGGAAGAAGCTACGGCAACAAAGCGATTCCAACGGGGAAACCAAGAGTATGGTGTAAGAGTTATTTAAAAAAAATTATTTGAAGTAATAAGATGTATTATTTAAACAAATTGAACCGCTTTTCATGTAGCGTGCATAACTACCTATTAATTAAATACTGATTGCCGGCCCTGTATTTAGTAAGTTAGTCATGCCAGTAAATGTCATCAACCCAGGTTTTATAGTAATCTTCAAAGTAGAAGCATTCTTTTAAAAGCTTATACACCCCATTGGGTAGTCACCACACTAAAAAAAAAGGGAAAGTCACCTAAATAAGGGTAGCAGGGTAACAAAGTGCCCTGTTGTTCCACTACTATGCTGCTGTTTCTGAATGTGGTTTCATAGAAATTAACCATCCACCTTATAGTCCACATCTAGCTCTCTGTCACAATTTTCCATTTCTGAAAAAAACACTAAGGAAAAAACAATTTATGGACGATACCGAACTTCAGGTTGTTGTATTTTGCAGCCAAGCCAAATGTTTTTTTTTATAATGGATTAAAAGATGTTATTGAAACGATGATGTATTCAAAAACAAGGGGCCTATATTGAAAAAAAAATTAAGTTAATTATCTAAAAGCTAAGTGAAACGTACGGATACGTAGAGCTTTCAGAATCAAAAGATTGATATATTGTATTTATAATTTGTTTCTGTTTCCCTGTTTGGGTAATACAATCAACGTTTTGAATTCGTAAAAGCAAACAATTCGTTTTAGTGAGGATTACGGAGAAAAAGTTGATGTTTGAAAAGATATTTGAATAAATTAGATCTCTAAACAAACCAACTGTTCCAAAAGAATAAAGTTAGGTAAATGAAGGGAAATTTGTGAACCGTAAGCAGTCACTGCTGGATTAGCTATTTTTAAAATATATTGCTTCAATATCTTGCAAAAACGTCGACGGAGATTTCCGTTGGGTACACATTTGTTTTACTGCTATTACTAGTCCACGTTTAGTTATTTCCGGCTTAAATCTACTTTAATTTATTACGACAGAATGTATAAATTCGAATGAAACGCAATCGAATCTTACGTTGTAACTTTGAAGGAGAATTAATGAAACGCTGGAACTTTTTAAATGGACAAGAAATATATTTTTTCTAACAACTTTTGAGCATTCGGGCGAAACTGAAATCAATTATTGAAAGTCCCCCATTTTGAATTACTTTCGAAACTTCCGAATTGGGGAAAAATATTCCAGATCAGAGATTGGGAAGTGGGTGCTTCCTTTCTTCTCTTTACAGACATATGATCTTTGTGCTTTGAAAGATCCCTCTAGCTTAACGTAGATTTACAGTGTAGCCATTTGGCAGCAGCTACTGTCAGTCATAAAAACCCAGTAAATAATTTTAAAAGAAGATTTAAGCAATATGCCTTAAGAAAGTTATATTTATAAGATTTAAATAAGTAGGTATTTGCTTTTTATTAAAAACGAAAATCGACAAAGGTAAGCTGTTCCCCATACTATGCACTTTCTTTTCTTTGTCACATTTTCTCAACGTCACCGGCTTTTCGATTCCCTTTCCATTTCTCGTGGGCAGAGAGTAGAGCAGAATGTGAAACGCTAAACAAAAATATTAACGCAAAGTATGGATTGAAAGGGTAAAGAGATTTACATATCAAGTTTACTTAAATTATTTTTTATATTACACAATTATTTGCTGACTACTTAGCCGCGGCTTCTTCGTTATTTTAGGGTACCTATTGCAAAGAACTGTTAATTTTGGGTTTAGAGGTTAGGTGTCAAGCAAAGAAAAACAAATCCCTTCCTCTAATATTCTACTGCTGCTACGTTCCGTTGGATGCTTTCCAAATATTTCAAACAGTCTAATGGTGATAAGGTTGCTTGATAAATGATCCGTTTTCGACCAAGTTTCTATCAAGATCTGAAAAAATTATACGCTATGAGCGCCGACGTTCTAGGCGCAATGTAAATATCAAGTAGTCGCTAGTATTGTATTTCGGTCGCCTGAAAAAAAAAATACTTAACGTATCTTATTTTTCTTATGGTGTATGACAATAGGTGTTTGAAAGAGTAAGGACGGCCAAAGATCTCAAATCCCAAAGTGATTCAATTTTGAAGATCAAATCTGTCAAAATTTTACTTAAATTTTCTGTTTTTTTGATAATTGATGGCTTCAACAAGCTCGTCACAATAATTTCTAAGAAAAATTACGTCTAAAATTATTCTTTTCAGCGTTCAAAATTTTCTTAACATTACAAATAAATTAGATAAAGGTGTTTTCTAGCCTTGCATTTTGATGCAAATTTAAGTGTGCACTGTATAGTAAGTTGGTTTAACTTTATTAGTCAAAAACACAGGCAATTGAGGGTTTGTTAGCTAAATAGGATGCTTTAGCAGTCAGTTGAAAGCATAGGAAGATCGAGTAAAAGACATATAAACAACTTTCAGATGTCATTACATTTAGCACATTTTATCAAAAAAATGTAAATTAATAGTTTTGTCTTTCATCATCTACATATTTTGGAAATTTCTAAAAAATAACCAAATAATAAAATTTCTAGAATACGTCTTAAAACACGAAATAACTTTGAAATAATCCTTGGCTATAAAATTATTATATCTTCAGACCTAGCGTCGTAGTTCTTTTTAATATTCACCGGCACTGCTACCATTTTTAATTTAAATATCACACGGTAAAATTACTATTTGTTACTGATACAGAATGGATTGAGGGTAATTACTACTTATTAGTACCGAAGTCGATCTATTACCTATTCAGGTTTTATCGTTGTTGTATCAATAACAGCCTTCGCATTGATGAAATATATGATAAAATTAATCTACACAGGTTCGCCCAGATTGAATACTATAGCCGTTTAGTACTTCACCGTAACAATTGGTAAGTCACAATACAAATCCCCGAGTTTCATCGGGATCAGATTTTCCTTATGGGTTTGCGACAATCCTGAGTCACCATTCGCAAGTTGCGAAACAATTAACTACGCTTCACCCTAGGGCGATAGTAACAATGCCGTGGAACACTTGGCACGTACTATATACAGAAAGAAGGCTCCTCAGATCACAAGAAGGTTTATTACCCCAATGGGCCATCACTACGTCTAAAGAAAGTGCTAAAATATAAAAATATACTATGTATGTGCACAGGTATCAAAGGCCAGCACTCTGTAAATCTCATTAAGTCAAAGCACAAATATAAAGTCTTTTTGACTATGTAATTCTGCATATCACTGTATTATTACGCAGTGTGTCCCAACCTTCTGGAAACGTAAAAATACGTCAATTACGTAAACAGTGGTAGGTTAAAATGTTTTCACGACATACTAGATATCGAGCGTTCAAGTTGTTTCTGGTGTTAACACTGCTTGGTTATCATGACGGCAGTAAACGAAACATTTTTACATTGTTATTGATAATTGTTGATTCAACATTTTACTGATAGTAGAATGTACTTAAAGACGTTGATGGATATGATTTATGTATGAAGTTGAGGATAACGCATGCATTCTGGAGTACATCGCTTAGCTAAGAAAAGTGCAGAACAGCTTTTACAAACGATTGCGCGTATATTCCGTTGGGGGCAATTAGATATTAAATCGATGCAGATATATTTATTAACCTATTAATTTCCACTAAAATATCGATTTCCTTGTTCTTGTTCGCAAAGAAGATGCAATTACATTGCAAAGTGTTTCAGTAACGTCAATTCTTATTTTTAATTTAAGAAATACTTTCAGCTGAAGTATCGTACTGGTTAAAATACGCTTTCACTTTCTATATATTAGGAAGAGCCTTTTTTACTTAAGCTAGAGATATTCTATGATTGTTAATGCTTTATTTGCTGTTGTCATGGTAATCAATCTATATGTTAGCACGAGAAACCATTTGGATGCAATTTCCAAAGACAAAGCTTTCCTTCGACTGGAAGTAGCTACCTGGGCTCAAAGTTTGAAACAACAAACCTTAATTTAGTTACTTTTTGTTACCCCTCTCGTGATACTAACATCAAACTACCACTTAGATGCTATACCCAAATGCAATCCATAAAAACCTCTTTTACTTTCAATATTTCTCTTAAATAATATATACATAACCTGCACTTATTAAGCTAAAGTAAAGTTCAGCTTGAAACTGCATTATCGCTTCTCCTTATGAAATTGTAATTTATAAACGTTATATATACGGCGGAAATGTGTACCATTATGTTTCTTATATGGTGGTCGTCGCTTGCGCTCGTGGTATAAATAAAGAAGTAGCGTTTGCTGATGTACTGAAGGTGATACAGAATACACCGGTTAATAAAAGCTTCCTTATTTTTAGTTTACAGAATGTATTTTTCGTGCAATACACAAAACACCATTTAGATAATAAAAGTAAAAAATATAAACGGGTTAGGTAGCATCCACAATCTCAAAATTCAGGGTATAAAAACTAAAGTATAAACACAAACCAAACGAAATTTTTTTCACTTATTGCAGCCCTTGAGAAATTGAAACGAATTTGTATAAAATAATTTCAAGCGACGCCGCTTTTATTAAAAAACACCCATCCTTTGGTGCAGATTTCGCAGTATCCTCAGGATTGGAATTCGAAGAGGGTTTCTTACGACAAATTTAGTTTCAATAGACTACAGGGAGTAAAAGAATTTTTTTGCCAACAATTTAAAATATTGAAAAACATTTAATACAATCATTTTAAATTTTAGCTATCGGTAGGTTTTAAATTGTTTTGAAATGAAAATTTTGTAAAAAAGATACTATTTCCTGGATGTAATAAATGTTTATATACTTTGGATATTAAAATTTCGCTTACTTTAATTTTAATTTTGATAGTAATTGCAGTAATAATAACTAATTAAAGACATTATTGTATTATAGCTATTGTTTTATGCGTATGCTCTTTAACTTATTTAACTTTAACACATTGCCTTCCTCCATACTTTTTATGTATTCTGTCAATAACTGGAATTAAAACTAAAGTTATAGCTTTCTAGAAAGCTCTTCAATTATTATAAATTTGAATATACGCTGGAGTACTCCTAGAAAATATACAAATTTTCCGCCTAACGGTTTCCGCATTTCAATGGAAGTAAACAAATGATGTATGCGTAAAGGGTGCTAGGGGAAAACTGCATCACCTTATGTATTGGAATGTTTGTATTCCTGCAAAAATGTTGTTTATGTAAGATTGGTTTCGATTGCCTGTGTTTGTTTGAATACAAAGCATACATTTGTGTCCATTGTCTGTGATATATAATAGAGAAAATGTTATAAAATTTGTTGGTTTTTCTTTTCGCCAAAATTCTTTTGATAGCATGGTACCGAATTTTAAGAAGTATAAGGTGCATGGTCTTGTTGTGCATGCTTTTAATTCTGATATCAACTTATTTTAATACGTACCTAAAATGTTTTACGCCATTTTTGGCTATTGAAAAAACATTGCGGCATACACAACGGGAGAGATTACGAATCGCAATGCATAGGGATTTATATTTGGGAAAGTATATTAGTATATTTGAGGAAGTATATTTGTATGTTTGTCACGTAACTCTGTTGCTCCGAATTGCAATAAGATTAAATTTTACTTTTGTAGATCTTCACACTAGAGCCAGGGAATTCTCCATATGAAAAGTTTAAAGTATACCTACATTCAACTGGAATAGAGTTTATTATTCGGTGGACGCTTCTCCTGATATTGCTGTTTATCTATTCGTTCATGTGGATCTTGGTATTCTCTGAAAAATTATATAAACACCCTACCCTTCCGGGCATCTTATTTTTATTTTTTTCATGGGCAAGTAACATGCTATCATTTTTAGGCAAATAAATTTCTATCTGAAATAATCGACAAGGAATATATACGGAATGAAAGTTGCCCTATTACCTAACTTACTTTGAAGTTGTTCCCTTCTTCCCATTATCTATACTCAACAAATTGAACCAAATGAAGTCAACATAAATCTTCCTACGTACAGTCTTGTCGGAGTTGTTGTAAACCTGATGTCCGGAAGACGATATGCAGGTAAATGTGAATAGAAGAAAATGAGATTCCGTTTTTAATAAGTATGTTCCCACGAGGATCGCGCTAAAGTAGATAGAACAGGCGGCCTTGGCAGACTTTTCAATTCCGTTTGCCCTTCAAGCGCACGAAAGTGTTCTGATTATACAAAGAAATTTGAATAATTCAATATTATCTGTATACACAGTGATTTTTGTATTCTATTCAATTACATTGGGTAAATTCCTCTGTATTTTTCGTACCTGCAGTAACATACATTTATGGATTTCAGGGGATTATGTATAATTTGGGGCATTGCGTTTTTCAATTAGTATTTATCGCATTAAATTTTGGATTTAAAATTTGTTTGTACTCATTTTGTAAACATTTCGGAGATTTCGAGTAACCTACTAGGAGGTTACTAGACCCAAAAATCGTTGCCTTTAACAGCCTCCATAGGACCAAGTATGAAAAATAATTGTTTGAAGTGCCTGTTTTAAAATATGTTTGAACAACTTAAAAAAAGTAAAAGTAAAAATATGCCAGAATCTAATACAATGTTTATTTATACCATATAGCTATACAGAATATCTCTAAAACGCGATCTTACAACTTAGATATCAATTATGCACTCTCTACAGTGCTTTCAAGTACGCTCCCGGTACACACGGTTCGATCCTGAACTGAGGGTACCCTATCTTCCAACAGGGATAATTTGATTTAAGCGAGAATAAATTACCGCTTGGAGAAAGGTTGAGATTGTTAGGGGTGCAATATTGGTTTTTCATGATCGTTATTTGACTTATTGTTAGTTAGCGCTGGATATAACTGAAAATTAAATTATACTATTTGCAAACTAATATTTCCAAAAGTTAATTAAGAACTTAAGCCTTTTAATATTTCAACTGACATACATGTGTAGCCCTCCGCAAAATTTGTGTAAGTAAACGCTTAAATTACCGAACTTAAATGAGAACATGGTATAGCGGCAAAAGTATTATAATTTACGGAATCCTATGCTCGTGGCATACTCTACGGATCTTTAGTTATGAATACAGGGTCGGAGAGGTAATGTTTTCGTTATGTAATTTGTAATTAAACGATGGATAGCAGTTGGGTTCATTCAGTATAGGACCAGATATTTAGATAAGTCCAAGTCGTAGATTTGTACTGAAGCGATATTAACAAGCGAAATGGTCCATTTACCCACATCTTAACAACAAATTTTATTTATACCTTTTTGGAGGAATTACGTTTCTCCGAAAAGGTATATCTTCTAATAACTATCCAAAAAGGTAAACTAGACGCATAGTTAGTGGTAACTTGAAATAAACATTTATTTTGGATTTAATTGTGGTGCCATTTTATAGCTATAATTGAAAATACCCTACCCCACCACGTCTACAATTAAGTGAGTAAAAGTCGCCAATCGTGGTCGTCGCAACGATACTCGGAATAAGGAAGCAATACTGGAAGGAGGCGAAAGAAAACTGAAATTTTGTGTGTGGAAGTCAAGAATCAAACTGGAAAGGCTTTAGCAAAATGTTTGCAAAGGAGTAGTCTACTTGACGATGGTTCAGCACATAAGCCCTAGATGATTATTTCATTGATTTTGGAAAATCAACGAAGTGGACTTTGATTTGCTTGAGGACCTCTCACTTTCACTACTCTGCATTACTATTTATCCCTAAAACTAAGAAAATCATCTTCTATTTCACGGTTTTTGTGCTTAGAAATGATGATTCCAAGATGACACTCACCGATCGGGTCATTTAGGGATATGTAGTTTTATTTGTTTTTATTCATAATAACGATGTAAATTGCAAAAATCAGATGTAGCTCCGCACAAACAGAAAGCGGCGTTGTACAACACTCGGTGGGTCCTACAAATCTGCCAACTTTCAATCCGATCTATGAGTTTCACCTTGGAATCTTCCCTTGTTAATAGAATAGATGTGGGTAAAAGAAGTATGATTGAAACAGCACCAGTTATTCGAGATTTCTGGTGGCAGAATTCTGCTGGAGGACATAACCTTATTTTAATAACAACGCTTATAAAGCACAATATGTAGTAGCAATTTATCTTTCTTATTACGAGCAGCTAAGAAATATCGCCCATTATTCTCATTTGGTGCTTGATCATTCTTACGATTATAGATAATTATATAGAAACGTTTAGAAAGAGGATTATGTTACTTATGTATTATTAGTTACTTGTCTTTGAGGCCACGAATATTCGATATTAAGTAATTTGAGCAGCAGCCGTGCAGTACGTTAATAATAATAATAGAGTGAAAGTATAAATTAGCGAAAACTTTGTCGAGGGAACGGTGATATAATAACCCTCAAAGAACTGCGTTAGTTTTGACGAAACAACCGATCCGTCCAAGGCAACACAGTAATTGTGTCAGGAAGCTGAATGAGGAAATGTGAAACTATAGACACCAACAGTATCAAGACAAAGGCATTAAATATGCGTAATTACCGTTGATATACAGTTAAGAGAGAAAACTATGACAGTGCAAAGTATACATCACTGTGCAAAAGCCAAAGTCCATACCCAAAATCAACAGGTAAAACAACATTTTTTAAGCCATCTAAGGACTCTAATATAAATATAAATTCCTCAAGAGATAGTTCAATGTGAGGGCTATCTGAGTCTAACGCCCAGTTTCATAATAAGTTTAAAGTGCTTTTAAATTTGAATGTCAACTTTAGCCATTGAATTAACTAAGGTTAAAGTGTACTTTAGATTTAAATTGATAAGTAAATTCATTAGGAAACCAGTTGTAAAACAATCTAATCGGGTATAAAGTATGCTAGTAAAAAAAGATTTCCACATCTAGCGATGCGACAATGTAGTTGTCAGGTAATGCTCCTCCACCCTCGATTTTATTCAGAAAATCAACAGTATTTAGTTAATATGTTAACAATAAAGTTGGATAGATTGAATAGGAGAGTTCACAAACAAAGCAATCGGACGTAAAGGACAATCTTATGTATTTTTGGCAGACAACAAAACTTTGAACATACACCATAGTGACAAGTTAATTTTCTATATATCTCATAACCAATATGGTTTATGGCCTTAAATCAATGCATTTATACTGATGATAGCATAGAAAAATCCTCATTAAAAATTTTCTAAATTTTACGAATGATTTCAATTGGCACGTCCGACAATAACTTAGAACTAGCAGGCAAGAATCTTCACATTGTAGTTAAATATTGCCTCCAAATATGAAGAGAATATGTTTTTTTTTTTAAATTCACTGAATTCATTTACTTTCTTTTCTAACTTTATATTCTACATCCACATTATCCTCTATTTATGGTGAACTTGACCGTACATCGCTAACAGTGTTTATGACATTGAATGCGCTGACCGAGCGCTAGCAATTCTACGTTATTCCGAGGTCTCAAGTGCGTGACGCTACGGCAGCTAACTAACGCCGTTTATTGAGCGTCTGGTATTTTCCCTGCACTCTACGAATATAAACCCTATTCAACGACCTACAAAGGTTAGTAGTGGATTTATATCTTACGAAAGCTCCTTTTATTTTACCTTTAAATGTGCGCACATGTTCGCAATAACACTTAGACTACGTCGACTGAAGTGTGCGTTTTTCCGAGTTAAAGACATCTAGCATTACATTATGGTTTTTCAGTTTCAATATTGCTTTTATCTTATTGGTTATATAAACTTTAAATCTGTAAATAATGTAGGTTGCAAGAATTACATATAGTGCTACTATTAGTATCAAATTATATTCTACCTCAACAAATTCATTTTAAAATTTCACACGTGGTGTGCAACGCAAATAAAAATGCATTGACTCCAAGTTTAATTACATTAAAGTTTCATTCGTTATCATTTAATTTTATTGTAAATGGCTACATACGATTGCTGTAGCTAAGGTCATTATTGCTAGCTATTTGCTGCGATCTAAACAACATACTCTAAAGTTGTATTACCTGCTATTGCAGTAATTATCTTTCCGGTATGCAATCAGATACTTTTAATTATATATCACAAACGAAGATAGCAAGAGGTTGTTTTAGATTACCGAAAATTACATTTCCTCAGTGCCTTACGCTTTGCACATTGCACAACTAGTAATTGGTAGTTAGCAGCCGGTAATTACACAATGAAATGCAGATTTTGTACTAGGTGACACCCAAAAGTTGCCGAAATCTAGCGATAAATAAAATTAATGAATACCAAGATGTCAGTCACTGCCATTACTTTTATCAATCCCGGCGCCTCTACGATGAAGGAGTGTTTTGTTCAGCAGCTGTCTAGAAACATTCACATATATAAGTAGAGCAACCAGTGAAAATTATTAATTCAAATTAAAAATAAATGCACCCCCTTTAATAACTCCTTTTAGCTTATGGCAGATGACGAGGATGAGACTATGCCACTATGCTTGGCAATATGACCTTCAGTGTAACAGAGTTCTCGAATTAAATGCTCTATAGACAAAAAGTACAGTTTACAAATACTCCCAGACTTTGTTAACAATATCTAAGTAACCTCTAATTTATTAAATAAAGTGTCATCGGAGTATGTGCAAACATTGCTGTAGATTTGATAGTATCAACACTTAGCTAATTTTATATGCTGTGAAATATTCACTTAACCATCCGGAAGTCTAATGGTTTGAATGGATAATAGTCTGGTGGGATCTGTTATTAAGGCTCCAGAATGAAAACAAAAGCAACACGATGCTTTAAATGACTTCAAAACAGAACTAATTTTACTACGAACCAAATATGAGCAAACAATAAAAAATAAAGTCTAGATAAAATTCTTGTTCTTCAGTTCAAGAAGAGACAGTGACATGATAATTCCTATTCACGTTCGTCATTTTTATTACATTCGTTGCACATGTGACAAACCAATAGTTTTTTGACATGACAGAAATATTGTGATTTTCTGTCCCAACTACGTGGACAAACTTCGCATCGTCTTCTTTTTGGCGTGCCATTTGGATTAGCAACCAGGCTACCAGGTTGCTGTCCACGTAAATCTTCAGAAAACCTTTTGTTTTGCAGTCGACGTTTAGTTCCTTTCCCGAACAAGCGATGCGCTAGTATATTTAGGTTTTTGAGCTGAAACTATTTCGATGTAATAATAAGCATCTACACGAATTCCAATTCATTTTCACAACAGATTTCGTGCAATATCCAAGAAACTACATCTGAATTGAATTCCATTCCACTAAACTGCTACCGTAATATGTGCAGTAAAAGCTTCACATATAAGGTACGTGTCTACTAGACGAATGAAATTTATCTGACAGCCTACAGTTTCTATATCGGCGTCTCCTATTTACCACATCAAATGGTTTCTAGGGAAAAGTTGACAATGATAAGAAGCGCTGATATATAAATATAGAAATGTATAGAAACTAGTGAACGGAATTTAATGGTGTTGAATCACAATGGAACCAAAGTTTTTCTAGTATTATATACAATTTTCTTGTCTGAATGTACCTCTATAACTTCTGTTTCTCTTCTTTTTTTGCAGGTAAATTGACGTGCAGAGTAGAACGTATTGAATATCGCGTTCGCTATGGGTCCAACGGTAGCTTTGGAAGCTATTCAAACGTTACTATTCGAGTCGAACTTCACACTATCGCCGCCGTACGATGGTTTAGAGTATTCTAGCGCTACCGAGTTTGTTGCTTTCGATGCCGACAAAGGTGCGCTATACAATCAAACTTTAAAGAAAGTAAATACCAGCGCAATTGCGGTCTCCAACTCCGTTATCGTTTCGTCGACGGAAGGCGTTTTCGAAAGTAAACTTATCATACCTCTGTACGTTATTATCTTTTTGCTGTCCGTTATTGGAAACTCGCTGGTTCTAGTGACCCTGGTGCAAAACAAGAGGATGCGGACAGTTACTAATGTTTATTTACTAAATTTGGTAAGTTTGTTTGCGTTTGCGATAATTCACGTGTCTAACAACTTCATAAATTAGGTGAAACTAGTTAGGCGAGGTATGTCCTCCCTGAATGCTTATGTGCATTGTTTAGAATTATATTTATGACTACGAGAACCAACTGCAGCCAGTATTATAGTTAAGAGGCGTTATCTGGACTGTAGAAACTTAAACAAAAGATATAACTCTTGTTACTTTTATATGTCATCTACATATTTTAGCTCTTGCTGCAAAATCAAGTTTATTTATTATACTTCATATAGCTATAAACTCAAATATGTTATTTTATTTGTTAATTAGTTTACTTGAAAGTGAGATAGAATTTCAGATTTTGCGTTGAAGAGACAGTTACCCATTCTATCCATTTACTTTAGGGAAACTCTTGGAAATTCTTGGAAACGAAGCAAGTCCGAGGCCGAGTTCCTAGACTTTTAAAAATAATATCCTTTGAAGCCATACAAATGCACTCTTTCTCAACAATGGAAAGTGACTTTCTTGCGTCTTCATTTAGCTTCATAGGAACTATTGCTGGTAGATGCTTATCTCTTAGGATTTATACGGTTACTGCAAACGGTATTAAATCCTACTAAAACAAACTAAATGTTAAAGAACCATTTCAAAGTTGCATTTCTGGGTGATGTTCTTTGTATTTCGAAGTATTTCCTTCGAGTTTTAGCATTTTAGAACATCACAGAAGAGCACCCTATCTCAGCACACAGAGTACATTCTCGTATGTCAAAAAGTAACATATTTTGCTTAAGATTTTATTAATTTGTGGCAGTATTTGTTCTATACAAACATATTTTGGGCTATGCTCTCCGTAATTATCGCTTTGCTTTCTAAATCAAAATTGCCAGTGCCAGTGGGTCTCACAAATCTTATGTATTTCTCAAGCTTTTAGAAACAATATCCGTGTTGAATAACAAACAAATCGTCTCTTTGCTGAAACCTTCTTGCATTTTAATAATGAGCTTCTCATTTTCTAATTTACTTATTTATTTATTTGTTTACTTCAGAACAAGACAAAAAAAAACTACGGTAAAATTCAATGAAGTTGAGGAATAACAACAGCAGATATCTCACAGTAAGCGGCGCATATAATAGCTGAGAGAATGTCGAAAACAATAATAAAAAAAGCTGTACGCGCAGCTTTAGCAGGTAAAGCGTTAGCTGATTAATTAGCACGCTGTAAGTACATTCGAAAATGTGGTGTGCGACGTACAAACATTTGTAGCGCACAAACCACAATTCGTATCGTATTCAGTAATTCCCGATTATCGAACAAACTATGCACCCGGTTACAAAAACAGTTTACATGAAACAATTTTTGTAAACACTGCTTGAATCTAATAAAACAGATACCTTCTCAATTTTCTGCTAAGCAGTTACTTACGATGCACCTGTTAACCATGCGATGTAAGAGATAATGGTAAAGTTTACTCCATATAGGGAATAAGCCTGCAGAAACGAGTGCGCTTCACGAAGTTAGCAGAGGCTAGACGGACTCGTGTTTTGTCGACTCTCGTATAAA
This sequence comes from Oryctes borbonicus, assembly GCA_902654985.2. Lineage (NCBI taxonomy): Eukaryota > Metazoa > Arthropoda > Insecta > Coleoptera > Scarabaeidae > Oryctes > Oryctes borbonicus. Next base: position 912,519 of record LR736879.1, on the reverse strand, counting down.
CAAGTAGGCAACACGAACTCATTCTCATGAGATGAATAAATACGAGTCTGTCTAGTGGTTGTAAATTTCTGTCGTTTGCAATCTGTGAAGTCTGTAAAACTGTGTTGCTTGTTTGTTCTCTTTGGCTGATTAATATTTTTGCTGGCGTTTTAAAAATTTGTCTTTCAGACATTGCAAACATTATTCTTTCATAAAGAGAGAGTAGTAAGTACGACGTATTAAGCACAATATTTTAGCTAAACTTCAACTACGTACTTTATCTTTATAAGAATTCAGAAGGTATCGATACGGACGAACAAAAAATATTTACGGTAGTTGATGATCTGCTTTGTTGGTTCAGAAGTTTCACGATCTGTCTCACAGATTTCTGAACATTGTTGCTGCATTTATTTGCATTTATCAAGTTCCTGTGGGATTATAAATTTCTTTTTCGGCAAACTTTGAGAACGGACATAATCTTGTCAATTTAGTTCATAGCTAGGAGAATGAGAGAGGAGATGAGGCAACTCATGCTTTTTTTTTAGCCTACCTTCTGGTTGCTTAAGTTACTTGGAATTTGGAAAATGACGAACTATCTCTACCTTTCTTCCCGTGATGACCGTCTCACTTTTCGCTGACTCATCTCGAGAATATATAATAAAGAGCCCAAATAAATAGTCAGTATGCCTGATTATCAATACAATTATAACACATATTTGGGTACGCAAATGAAGTAGGGATTTGAAAAGTTAATCCTTGAGGGAAACACAAGTATTAGCATAAATAAATCAGGAACCAAGTAAAAAAACACAAAATTTCACGAAACGCTAATATACATATATATAGAACTAGTTAGATAGTGGCGGTTTAGCTTTTAATGAACAGGTAAATTTACCCTCTCTACCGGATACATTTCAACTGATGATTGGATATGGACGGTTCCCCATCCAATCGCCAAGGCGTGCTTGGCTGCAATATCTGGATGGCGTTTACCTTACCAACATTGCCATATTACTAACTAGGAGCATGTTATGTATTGGCAATAAGTATTTTTTGTTACCACTTTTCTTAATACAACACCAAACTGAAGCAAGGATAAATAATTCAAAATATCTCCAATCTTTTCCAATCGTCCTTAACCTCTCTAAAATCAAAGGTTATACATTTTATTGGCTTCTTTAACAATGTTTTTTCAGCATTTCAAAGTATCTTTAACTATAACACTTCGAAAATCCTAATACATAGTTAACGTTCCGATAGGCCAAGGATTCGCATTTTTTGGAGAGACTCGTGCACAACAGACCTAACATTCCTCAAGCTAAAAGTGTAAAAGATGGCAAATACGCTCTGCTTGTGCAGTCAATGATTCAATTTCCAGTTTATTTCTTCCGTGTGTTTCAGGATCTTTGTCACGATGTACTTTATTTCCGCAATAAATTTAAATCTTCCTGTTTTATAGTCGTGATTTGGTCCCAGAATAACGGTCGTAAACCTGAAATAATTTTTGTAGTAGTATATTAGGGTTATTACTTTGGATAGAGTGCTCTCCATCTAGGAATATATATTAGTCTAAATTTAGTACGTTTTTCGTGCCTTTAACATGTATGTTTTTGCTCAGTTCCTATAATATTTGTAACATAATTACTTGCGTTTACTGTTTATTTGCGAATATTTAAGGGTTTCCGCGATAATGGGTCCTTGCATTCGTCATTGCTCACCGCCCTAATTTACAATACGAACCACTCAAACAAGGACGATTTTAGCGTGTGGTATGACGTGAACAGTTAACCTTCCTTCCGGGTTTATTTATACGAAATATGGAATTTCAGTGAGCTACACAAATTGCTGTATCAAACCTAGCGGATTATACAAATTATGTACCTGTTTCCCGCAACGAGCGGCATCTCGATTACATCAGAGCAGCTTATACAACACGATTTTTTGCACATCTTCCAAGATGCTCGAGTGGATACGTTCTCGGAAACTTCGAATCGGGAGATAACCGCATTGATCTTGACTTGATTACAGCGCTAACAAGCGAAAGCCTTGTTAGCGCGAAGAGTGCTTTTTATAGCGAGATTTGCACTATGCGATTAGTTTAACATCGGTTTCCTTGAAGAAGCACGGTTCTTTAATTAAATTCTTCAGCATGCTAACTTACACTTGTTAGCTTCGTTGTTCGAAGAAACTAGAACACCCGTTAATGAAGTTGACGCCTCGTTTATTACTCGATAAAGTATACTATGGGAGATAATCGAAATATCCGGTGTAAATTACACCCAAATTCAGAAATTGTTAGAGCATTGTAATGTATACTAATGGAAAGAATTAAAAATGTGGGTTAACTTGTGTGTGTACAATGGGACAAAAGTAAACTTGGACGACCGCCAAGCGACGAGGTGGTATCAGCAGACAGGTTGCAAGCGGTGTTGAACCTTACGAACATTCACCCTTCATAATTGATAGCGAAGCTTTAATCTTCATTAGTCAGCGATTTTTATTAAAGAAACTTTACTTTTAAATTTTGTGTTCGATGTTCAAACAAAAATTATTCTAAAACAAAATAATAATGAATAAGAATTACAAATATTTATTATTACTGAGCTGTTTTACCGGTACTTTTATAAGTTTAAGAAACATTCAAATTTATATCTCGCCCGCTTAAGCCAGTTTCTTTTTTATGATTCTTGCAGCACCTTATTTTATAAAATTCATAGGTAGGCCTGTACAATATACTACCTTACATAGAATAAAAGTAGGAAGATAGAATAAAACACTTTCCTAGAAGACCGAACTTTAATGAATCAATGTTGCAAGTGGGCACAATCCTGGCCGTATTTTATGCTTGGAAAGAAACATGCTACTCTTAATCGTGTAAACAAACGGGGTACTACATCATTCATCTACACAATATTATATCTAGGAGAGCTAAGAAATCTCGAGCTGTTAGGTCGTTTGATCGATTTTCTTATTTTTATAAATTCAACGTTTTTTGTTTGCTTAAAGTGAAGACCGTTCTCCTTTAAGCCGTGTTTGTACATACGGGCGGAACATCTTTTATAACAACTCTCACATTCGTACAGGTTTACTGCGTATCGTCTAACTTTACTTTTGTGCCATTGTACGTATTGCGTAGAAAAGATGTACTTCTCAGGGATAAACGTTGACTGAAATATTAAATGGAGTGTGATCTAAATAATTTTATTTTCCATATAGAGTTAAATAAAAATCAAATCATTTTAATGTCAAGGCAGTCTGCAGCTTTTTAATCCAATTCATTATATTATTCTTATTATGTTCCTTCTTTTACAAAATGTTGAAATTTTGTAGTTTCTTAAATCAAACCCCAGCCGATAGCTGTTTTTACAAATATATTTAATGAAAGGATCCTGAAATTTTGTGTTTATTTAGCCAAATTAATGAATTTTTACTACTTACTGTAGTTCTTCAAGTGACAATATTGCATGATGTTTTGAGCGAATGTTCTGCCTTCTCGCTTTATCTTTTCCTTTAAATTTTGTTTATAATTTCATAGTTTTATATATCATAGCAGGGTCCAAAAATTATTCAGTGCACAACGTCATTTTAGATATAGTTTCATATTTATTTCTCACTTGAACTCATTCAAGGTAATTTGAAATTTTCATTTTACCAAAAATTATATCTCATGCTCTCCAATATTAACTTTGGTTGGATGGAATTTTATTAATACAATTAAATAAAATCCTTTCTGAATCTGGAAGTTGCTTGGTATGTTCTGACTTAATTCATCATATAAAGAAATGTCTCGCAGTAGGAAATCAAACTTGATATCTCCCTCCTGCTAGACGGATCTGTCAGGAACGTTCTCTTTTTATTGTATTGATGTTATTATCTGCAAATATCTTACAATATTTCGACATGTATTTTTTCATTAGATTACATTACCGACCTTTCAAATTTTAATATCCACACCAAAATGTATTTCGATTCCATGGAAGTTGCACCATGTAGTGGTACGATCACTAGTACGCAATCCACTTAATTAAGCCTCTTTTTAGCAGAAAGTATCTTTAAAAGCAACCCCAGTCAGCGTTCAATCAATAACTTAAAATTAGATCGTAAATTTTAATTGGCCCATATAGCACCTAATGTACGTCTCGCATGAGCTAAATAGTAAACGGCTGGACAAGATAATTAGGCCGTTCTTCACTTTGACGCAATTATAGCCGAGTTAGAGCCTACCAACCTTAATTCGGTGTATGGGTTCAGATCGTATTATTTCCTTGTTTCTCTATCTCATCTGACGTTAATCTTCCGTAATTATTCGACCTCTGTCTCTATTGTTTATCACCTACGTTTGTTTACGTTGTGGGTAAAGCTAATTAGAAACCTCTGTTACTATAATTACTAACAATACGCCCGTTTATGTTCAATGAATTACTTGGGAGATTCAGAATGACAAATGTGTTTCAAAAATAAGTGAATGTATAATTTCAAAATTGGGGGAGTGATTGGTAAAACAGAATGTAGGGAAAAATATGAACAGCAGGTGAGGTATTAGGAAAATACACTGTGATACGAGTTAGAAATAAAACCTAGAAGTAGGGCAATTGAAGATATTTCGAAAGCTAGGTCAATAGAACCTACTGTGCAAATAGAACAATTACGATGATGAATGCCACCGTAAATTTATATGGCAGAGAAAGTTGGTAAAGAAAAAAGAGAATAACCAAGAAGATCTTGAAAAAGTATGAGAAATTGCAGAGTTGAATAGAAATAATGGAAAGTTAATTTGGAACAAAAGGGAGTAGAATTACGTTTTTTTGGTTTGGAGAACAAATCCTGCTACTCCCTATTTCGGTGTGAAAAAAGGGGACCCGATACAGATGTATAAAACATTTGTTTATTAGCTTGTTTACTTAATTGTTCTTGAAAAGGAACACGTTACATACGTATGAAAAATAAATTAATTTAATAAACAGTTCCAAAGGCTGCGTAATTTTTATAGGTAATATAATATTGCGGGATTTTACTTACTTCTGTACATGTATTCTGCAAGTATGTATATCTCTGTAGACACTCCTAGCATGATCACTAGGCATTTAGTTATATTTAGTTCATACCATAAGTTTGACTTGGTATCTCACATCGCGTTTTGAGTTGGTTTCCATCGTAAGTATAATCTTATATACGTACGTAACTTGCACCATAAGTACTGCCTCTGTATCTAATTTTGCTTTTGTTTACCTCCCTTACCATGTCTACCCATTTATGAATTGTTATTGAAGTTTGGAGACGCGGATATACAATGAACAATAATGGCTCTTACAGCATTTGCCACTGGAAGCATTGATATTGGTTTGTGTAAGTTATGGTGGTCGTCCTTGCAATAATAACGTAGGCTTCCACGGCCAGAGTTTGTCAAAATCAAACATGTTCCGGGCTTGGTCTCTGTCACGGTTAATCAAAAATTCGACGTTTCGCCCACAACCACATGGGACTTCTTCAAAAGAGGGAAGGGTGGTAGGTCACAGTTAGCACGATAACTCAACGTGTAAACCACGCCAGAGGCGAAACTAACTGAGAAGGCATCAGCTGCTGCTGCTTCCCGTTTAGTATAAGTACCGTGAACCTTCGGTAACCACCATCAAAAGAATGAATTTAAACGTAGCTGAAAATCTTCGACCAGGAGCAGTCAGGTCGTCTCAGTGTGATGACCACTGACGATGCAATTACTAAAGCTCATGCTATCGTGTTACCAGACCGCCGGGTGAAGACTATAGAAATTACTAATATGGTAAACGTCTCAATTGAGCGTGTGCAAAACATCATTCACGAAAAATTGCGTATGAGAAAACTATCGGCGAGAGGGCTACTACTTCTGCTGACGACTGATCAAAAGCGGAATCGCATGATAACCTCAAAGCAATGCTTGGACTTATTCAGGCGCAATACAACTGAGTTGCTGCGGCGTTCTGTGAATGCAGATCAGTCACGGATTCATCACTACATGCGAAACACCAAAGGTTAATCGGCAAAATGCGTATTTCCCAGGGAACGTGAGCCAAGCAGGGCGAAGATGATTCCATCAACAGGAAAAGTTACGGCAATGATTTTTTTGGGATTCGCAAGACATGATCTTAATTGATTATTTGGAGAAGCGAAGAAGAATCACAGGACAGTACGGATGTATTGGACTGATTAGACCACCCCACCCAGCGGAGAAAGAAATTTTCTACCATCATGATAACGCCCCGGCTCACTTATCGGTAGCTGCGGCTGTAGAATGGTATGAATTGATGCCCCATTCACCACATTTGCTTGATTTGGTCCCCAGTGACTTGTATCATTTTCTAAATTTGAAAGAAATGTCTTGACGGAAAATGGTTCACGTCAATTGAGAAGGTCGTTGTCGAGACGGAGATCTGGTTTGCAGAGTTCGACAAATCCTATCACTTGGATGCTTAAAAAAAATAGAACACCGCTGGACTAAGTGTATAAAGCTACAAGGAGATTATGTACAGAAATAAATTTACTGAATGTAAAACATGCGTTGACTTCTTTAACACGGGTATTTAGCATACCATCCTCGTAAACCTAAACTTTTATAAAAAATCACAATATTCCTGTTTCATCTAATATCTTATGAAGAAGATATTTTTAATGTCGACAACAGTTTATACTATACACACTTTCCATATATCAATAACAAACTCTTTTGCAGAGTAAATCTCTTGTTTTCGCTTCACGAATGCTTGGGACATTTTACAAAACAATGAGGTTAAAAAGCAAAAACAGATCCAATGTACGTGTGGATTTGTAGGAACAACAGAGCTTTGCATCTTTATATGGACAAAACAATTTCCTCTTTCCCATCGCATCGGCAAATATGCAAACACACACGTATTATTTTTCGTTTGAAGCGTCGCTATGTAGATAAACTGGGATTTGTTTTACAAAGCAAATCTCATCACACGTGTTCCTTGCTCATCACAGTCTATTTTCAAATATCGTTTACGTATAGCATGCAGGTATACAAAACGTATACTACGAACATTACGGAAACGATTTCCTGCAGCTCGGATATATGTTAGTTGTTCATTTGCATTTCGTTACAGTATAGGTTGTTTTTTGCATTGCTACAATATACTAAGCTTCTGGAAATACTTTTCCTAATACAGAAAATACAGCAATTTATTATAAATTTCTCGGTGGTTTTTATATACTCACTTATTTGCATTCGCATGAAATTTTGTAGAAGGGCGAAAATTCTAGTATAATGCAAGAATGATAGTTTCCAATAGCTTCTCATACTTTGTACCAACATTAATACTTTGTCAGGAACTGACATTTTGACCGCCATTATACTGACAGGGATCCTCTTTTCAACGAACACCCTGCTTGAAGGATCTCTATAGAACCCTGTAATGTATTCTTTTTTTTTTTCGAATTGATAAATTCAGGAGAGAATTACTGTGTGACTATAGTCCGTCTTGAGGCGGATTGGTACATTGCAGGGTTAAGATTTGTATTAAAATAATTAAAATAAATGAGTCCACCAACATGTCTAATTACAATGACTTGCTACGCTCTAAATTATTAATTTCTTTATTTTTTAATATTACAATTCCACGTGTGAATTGTCCTGATGACTTTTGCTGCGTGTGTGTTGAAGCTACTCTCAAGTCTCAAAAAACTACATACAACCCCGGTCATCAAAGGGAAGAATGAATTGTACTTTGTGTGTAAAGCTTGAGATCAGGATAAGGTATGGGTCCCACATATCTACCGTTTTACACGTGTTTCCCAGCTTACTAGCCGGCTGATCGAAAAATCTCGTCGAGTGCCGTTTGATATAGAGAGGATCAAGGGAGTATTTTTTAGATCGCTACTTTGGTACAACTAAAATCGCCGCCTTATCAAGTAGGTCAAGAACTAAAGTAAAATATCCGAACCTTCCATCAGCTATAAGACTTATGTTACACAATACTTCATAGATGACTTCGAGGAGCAAGGAAACAAGGAAACGGGGTCCTCACTTTCATAGCAGGTCTAAGGAGCCTCATAGAATAAGCCAGTCAGATCTAAATGATTTAGTTAGTACCTGGGGAATAAAAAACGTGAACGTTATAAATTGTTGCAAAATTACAAAGATTTGGAAGCAAATATACCTCTGACAAATTATTTCCTTTATTCTTATCTGCCAGACAACCCTAGTGAGCGCGTGATGAACGTGGGGAGCGATTTAACCAAGGTATAAGTCAAATTGAATGACCTTGCAAGCGAAAATGGAAGGAAAACCCCTAATAAAATTCACCCAAAAGTCGAATAAAAATATGTTTTGTAAATGAATTCTGTTATATTATGTACCAACATTATGCCTCCCAAAAAAAATTAAACTCCTGAAATTTTGGATGCGTTTTATTCAAAAACTTTACGTGCTGGGAAAATTTGGAGAACAGAGCCCGAATTAGCAGGAAATATTTTATAAGAATCACCTATATTCGCAAAATTTCTTCTATTTTTGTCTTCAGAATGCCGTTGCTCTGTTAATAAGTTCCCTCTCTAAGTTAGCAAACTGTCATTTTGTAACTTTAAAGCAGCAACGCATTTGTTACTTAGGACTTACCGTAACTCTAGTGAATTTTTCGATTACATTATATTGTAGTATTCTCCGTAAGTTTAGTATTTATTTTAACATTCCATTTCTGTTTTGCATACTATTTTCCGGAAATAATTAAAAACTTCAGGCTAGGGCATGTTACTTCAATAACATGCAGCTGGCAATATAGTCACCCATTTAACTCTAGTAACTTCTAAAGATAGACAAAACAGCGCAGCGTTAAGCATGGACAAAATTGTAAATATTGAATTTTTTAAATTTGAACCTTAATGCAACTTTTATGACGCTAAAAACCTTAATTGCTGTTAAAATCTTTATTGACGTAATTACTGTTATGTCGCAGAACTCTATATTTGTTTTCGCTTTTTCGATTTTGTGTACAGATTTAACTTTAAAATCCTTCTTAAATCGTTTTGAAGGAGGATTAGTGCATTTCCGCTTTCTCTGTGTTACATAGTTGGCAAAGACATTTCCTTGCAAAGAATACTTAGACTGGCTCAATACTACAGTTAATTTTAAAGTTTTATCGTTGTATGCTACTTGCACGTTACGCCACCTTCCACATTCAAGTAACCAGGTTAATCGCTTGAAGGGTTTTACATTTTTCGAGCTATTTTTAAATTATTTTAGGGTTTTAGGTTGCTTACATTTTTTTTAATCTCGTCCAGAATTTATTTCACTACAATATAGCCTTTTACTGTAAACATCTATTTATATTACTTGATTGTTCAAAATTGATATGAAGTAGCTCATCTTGTTCGAATGAGAATTAATAATTTTGTCATACTTTAACTAAATGGGGATTTTGCACTGCCTGGATGTTCTCTAAGGCTTTTCAGAATGCTTTTAAGGTAATGGACAGCGTTTCTTTCCTAATCAGCTTATTCCTGCTTCATGTAACAAATTTCTTCCTTCTTAGTACTAGCAACTACTGTATTATTTATTGACATTTCAAGTTTTCTAGCTTTTTAAGCTGTGTTAAGAATCATCTTAAATTTTGTATAAAAATTACAACACTTAGGGAATGGAATTTCCATAATTTAGTAGGCCACTATTACTACCTCTGTTGTTATGGGTCTCACAAAATACTGTAAAAATATTCGCAGCAATCGAGCACCATGTTTAGTTTTCAAAAGTTTGCAAAACCAGTTGAATTTCATTTATAAAACCTTGGTAGATTATTGTTTTAAAATAAATTATATAAGAAACTTCCAGCGGTCTTTGGCTTTTATTAACCTTCATAAAAAACTGATGACTAGAATATAACTGTACCACAAGTACCAATTTCTTAGATTACTTTTTAAAATATTCCTTATTATTGCATTTCGCATGAGCTGTATGTCATATACCTATTCCTAATGTAGTATTAAAAAGATAAATAGTTTATTGTATCGAGTGATCGTGAGTTTTATTTCTGCTCGGTACTCAACAATATGTATTGATATGTTTAACTAATTAAATATATACTTAAAAAATAATCCAGGTCTGTGTTATTCTCAGTAATCCAGTTACAATCAATTTTGAAAAAAACTATAATCGTAAGCTCTCTCTTTCTTGAATTCTTCGTCAAAATCCTCTTCTTTTTCTTTGAGGATTATGTCAATTTTTTTTATGAATCCTTTGGTGCAAATTCCTCTTCAATTCTGCTTCGACTACTGTTCAGCATTACTTTCCTTTTATTTGCTTTTAAAGTGGTTTTAAACTTCTTTGGATTACTTGTGATGGTCAAAGTTCCTTAAATATTTGTTTTGCTATTTCAAAATAATTTTGTCCGAAAACGACTTCAGTATTTTTAGGGTTGACCTATGGATAATCATTTGTGATGTTACAGATTACATTAATAATCGCACTCATATCGACCCCGGTGTACTACGCATACGCGTACTTGGGTACTAGCACGGTATCATATTTTGGGAAATTTATATTGAATCCCAAAGAATGTTTATCCTGCAAAGGTCATAACCAAAGATAGTGCTAATATGATGCATGATATTGGTGGAATCAGCGAGGGTGAAAGCAACAAAGGAGAAAAAACACTTGCATACGGACATGTTTCTGCCTACTTGGAGTCATCAACATTGTTCTGAATGCTTCTCCACCTCACAGCTCACAACTTTGGTCTTCAGATTATATCGCTAACTTTCAAACCAGCAAACAACATATCTTCCAGAGCCATTTAATTCCAAGAGATACAAGCCATGTCGTCTAGAAACTAATGCCAAGAGGGGGGCACAGATGCCAAACACTGGAGCAGCTCCTAGGCTACTAGTATCGAAATGGTAGTACATAATACTATGGTAGTTGCACATGCAAGTGATTCCGATAAGGTTACCATGATGTATTGAGACAAATGGAAAAGTACCCAAAACCAATAACGATAGATAATGTTAATATAACTCATGGTATTGATGGAGTTAAGATCAATAGCAACATGAAGAGAGAAAGCAAAGTCATTACTTCCATCGTTAACGTAGTTTGTTCCTATTTCATCGGACAGACTATTCGTGGTCACGGACAAGTTAAAAAACAACAGCACTGGTTCTGATGGCTTAGCGTGTGTCATAATCAAGGAGTTCAGGAGATATTTGGCAGAAATACTTGCATACCTTATCAATCTCGCCTTTAAGCACGGCATATTCCTTACAATGTTAAAATCGACTGTTTTTAATTACAGGCCAGTAGCATCTGCAGAAAAAGTAATACAATATTATATCTTAGATTGAATCCCTTCTTAAATAAATATGAAGTAATTTCAAGTTATCAGCACAGTTTCAGGAAAAATTAATCAACATCCACTGCATTAGTACAATTCTATAATGGAATCTAGAGATATATTGGATTGAAGAAAGGACCCATTGCAATCTTTTGTAATTTACGTGAAGCGCTTGATTGCGTCTAGCAAGATCTTACCTTCAATCTCACCCCTTATTTTCCTGGACAAGATTAATCTTGACGCTAGCAATCTATTTATCTATTCTCCTGGACTGGTTTAGTAAGAATAAACTCCCTCTTAGCACGGAGAAAACTAAATTTGGAATTGGAATGGGAAAAATGGACTTCATATCCAAGAAAAAACCGTGGAGGACGGATCTTTATCGATTGCAGGGGATAACTAATTGATTATAATCAGATAAAATTTTTAGGAATTACCATCGAAAATACATTGTCGTGGAATGCCTATTGTGACAAATTAACAACGAAAATATACGCAAAAATATACTTGCTTCGTTGTCTGTGTCTGCAGGTATTAAGGCAAACACTGATAACTCTATATTATGCCCAGATTCAATCAAGATTACAATATGGCATCTTGTAGTAGGGGAAATCTGTAAGGGCGAAGCGCGTCTTTATAACACAAGAAGCTGCTCTACGCACAATTGTTGGAGCTCACTTCCGCAAGTCATGTAGGTCTACATTTTGCGACCTCTGTATTTTACCTTTAGCTTGTATGTATGTACATTTTACAGGCCGGTTGCTATAAGTACCGTAATAAGCCCAATTATGCAACAAACGTAGACATACAATCCCAGGATACACGTGCCACCAGCGTTGGAGCCAATGCTTTCAGTGCTAGAATTTTTAATACGATACCAGTTGTAATAAAAAAATATAAAACGTTGCAGTCATTTGCAGCAACGTTATTTCTACTCTATTAGAGAATTCTTCTAGCTACGATGATTCTGTCTCTTCTGTCTGTGTGCGCTGTACTGCTTAGCGTAATGTTTCGTTACTTTTATTTTCTTTTTTTATACTTTTTGTTATTACATACGTGAGCACTTTGTTTTTGGATTTACTTTTTTTGCTTAGTAGCACGATTTTTATTTTATTCTATTTATTATATAAGTATTACTTTTTGTTATTGTCTTTGATGAGCTATGAGCTATTTGTGTTTGGTATGAATAAAAGAGGCATAATTACAGACATATTTGAAAGTAATCAAGTACATACCTTGTTAATATGCACAACCAAAATATTGTTAAAAAAATATCCCCTATCAAATAATAAAAATACACAACCATCTGCCTCTGGAGCTTAAAGACATAAAAATAACACACTTGAGAAGAAAATCAAACACTTTGGAATACAAAAGACTTTTTTGATACGGAGCAAATATTATGTTCTTTTGTTAAGATTTTTACATATCTGGCCACTTACCTGAGGAATGTAAATGCTGACGTGTTCTATGTTTTTTTACATGACTATTTATTAACTGTGGATCCTCGACAAGCAAGAAATAAAGTAGAACATCTAGAATTAGAAATCTATAGAGAGAGAACAAGCTAGACAATTGCATATAGTTTTTACAATTGAAAGAGCGATATTAAACTCTGAAAAACGTACCATCTTCTTTGCTTCTAAAGTTCAATTTTTATCCGCAACAAAAATTGCCACTTACACACATAAAGGGATTACTTATTGCAGAAAATCCGCCGTCTAAGTATTATTGGGATTAAAGAGGGAATTATTTTCGGAATTTATTTAATATTCATTTAATATTCCAACCCTCTTATGCGTTATATTACCATAAGAGAACAACAACGCCAACAAAAATATTGTACCAATTTTTTTTTTAATTATCGTAAAGCACAATAACGTCACGCGTTTATATCCCCGACAGAAAATCGGCAATTTTTGCGAGTTCTGCAATAATTCCCATTCAGCGCGTGAGATTTTCGACCTAATTTTCTGACCCGTTCGCATTAAAGCGACAGAAAACTGATCTCCGTAACGTTTCTGCCGTACTTACGTTGGGATACCGCAAACTTTTCTAACGTAACTTTTGCATTAAAAGCACTTGAGTGAAACGGAAATAGTTAGGGATTGCCGCGTATGTCCGCCGGACGAGCGCTGTGTTCGACTTTCTATTGCCTTTTCAACGTTATGGGAAAGCTTTGTAGGGTATACATAATATGCACAGCTGGATAGAATAATGTTAGAGAGTTACGTAAGCAGCTTCAGTACAGGAAGTAAACAGGTTCCCCGGAAGTTTGGTTAGTAGTATTTTTCTAAAAGGATGATATCGTTAATATGAATAGAGCTATTTATATCGCTAGGATTGAACGGTTTCTACGATTTTCGTCCCTTTCGCACCGCATACGACTGGGGTTATTGTAAGCAAGATCCGACTGAAACCAGATCCAAAACACTTAAGCCGTCCTTGGTGGATATTCTGCACACATATCGCAGATAGCTAGAGCTGCCTTTGGTGAGTCTCCAGCTATACCACTGATGGCTAGGATGGTACCGATGCGATCTGAATAACTTTTATTGAAAACATATTTCTTTAAAATTAAAGATGATTTCCTCTGTTTGTGACTGAAGCCAGTCATGCATACTGGCGTTTATTGCTTGAATAATACTTGCCTCCTATCATTTTCTTAAGTCGTTCAAACAGACAATAGTACAGACAAAACTATGTATTGTATGATATTTTGCCTATGACAATAGCCATAGTTAATAATTTCGGATCGAGCAACCTTCCTAGAAGTAAGGTTTTCCGTAGTTTACTTTACTTCTCCAAGTTTGGCGAATACTTGAAGGATTCAAGGACCTATCAATGCATGGGTATAATATTAAATAATTGTTATTTCGTTTACTTGTTCTTTTCAACAATTATATATTACTTGTGGCAGTTTAATACGCATTGGTTAATTATTAATTCGTAGAGGCATCTGCTACGATTGTGGAAGCATTCTAACATTTTTTTTCTGTGTGCCTAAACGTAAAGTTAAAAGAAACAACGGATAATTGCATCAATATCTGGGAATGTAGAAATGACCCGTCATATGTCGAAATGGAAACAATTACAACTTGGAAAATTTCTATTACTTCAAACATGAAAAGGGAACAGCGATTCTCATTCTTCAAAATATTATAAAGACCCGTATATTTGTTACATTGAGTGTACATTGCACACATATATATTGGCTGCGTCATTCGGAAACTAAATTGCTGTCAGGGAGGGTTTGTAACCTCTTTTATAGTGAAAGAGAGAAAACGTCGGAGTACAGTATTTTCGTTGACGAACCTTCTCCAACTGAAGTACGTTTTTAGCGAACAAAAACAGTCGCTTTCCAAGTTTTCTTCAAGAGTCGGAACTATTTACTTGTTTATGAAAGTGGCACATTGGGAAAGATATTTCAACTATTCTGAATAGGCGTCTGTAAATGACACACGTTTTAACTCGCTTTCGTAATTTTATCAAATAAGTGGCACTAGTTCTTACCTACGGTATTTTATTAATTCGATATTTTTTATATGCTGGACCCTCTCTCTTCCGTTTACCGCAATAGGAGTTACATACACGGATTATGTACTATCATTATACTTTACATGATTCTCGGAACCTTCAGGTTTTATCTTATCTTGTTACTTTTAGAAAAGTCTTTACAATAATTAAACAACTAGATTTGAGAGAGTGTTAGTTTCTCTAATCAAAGTCAACGCTTGACTTATCTTTGTTTTACATTAACAATTTTAAAATTAGGTTTAATCTATGTATCTGATGGTCATATGTCAGTCGGCTATATCAGAAACTAGTAATTACAGAGTTTTCAGGTAAAATCTTTTCTGATAAATGTCGCCAAAAGATAATACTGGAAATGATATTGAAGTTTGTGGGATGGCCAGTAGATAGCGCAATAGTGACGAATAAAGTTTTTTTGCCTAAAATATATGCGTTTTATTCCCAGTTCCCATTTTTTCGGGTTAAATGTATTTTGTATCTTCCAAAGTAAGCTGAAAGGGAGGCGTTAATTGCATTTTAAAATAAATCTTGATTACTTCAATGAGGCTTAACCGATTTTGATAATTTCGTTTAAAAGAGCTTTATTTGATCTATCCAATGCAGTTCTGGGCTAAATCACATACTCGAATACTGTGGCTATCGAAACGTGCGTACAGTGTCAGCGAAGTGTTTGTGGTAAGGGGTAATAGTGAAGTGTTTCAGAGTTCTAGGCTAGTTTTCATGAGTTGCAGCCTCACCAGCAGAGGTCGTTATTTGACTTTGCAATAAATGAAGCCTTCTCGCACAAATCTTAAGTAGAATGATATGTTTTTTTTCGCGCGGGAAAGTACCGAATTAAAAACTTAAAATATCAGCGAAAATCACGCCTCGATTATCTATTTTATAAGCGCAGATAATAACGATAAAATTAAAAAGTTTATTGGATCTGGACGACACGGTTTTGATGTCTGTCTAGCATTTTATTCAACGTTGTAAATTCAAAGCAGTTACAATTGTAAATATTAGCTACTGCTGTATCTCAGTTCTATGAATACAAAATATTTAATATGTCTCTCCATGTTAGCGCCCCGTCGTGTATCAGATTTGGTTTGATGTCTGTATATCAACAATTTCGTTTCGATTGCTATAGGACTGTTTCTACATTAACACTCCTTTTGTCTTGCTGCGTTTCTTTCCAAAGGCTTGGATGAGGTTGCTCCAGGTGAGTTTTTGATCAAATCCGATGCCCAAGCATTTCACAGGCGAGGACTATGGAAGACGGGTGTTATTAATATAACGCCTTTCGCCTCGTTAACCTTTAGCCGCCATTTTTCAGTCCACTCGATAGGATCGTCCACCGTCCGCTGGAGCCCATTAATCATCGTGGCCTCGCGGGTAGACTGCAGTGTTATCGTCGAAGAACATCAGACTAGCCGCCGAGTTCCTAGGAACGTGCGTTGCATAGAGAAGAAAAGATCTCGTCCCAAAAGGGATCCCTGTGGTAGTTGTGTCAAAATCCGTATTCTTGGTTCAAACGGTAATATTCCCAAAAATATCATTCGAATAAATGAACGTATAATAAATAATCAATTATTTTCCAATGTATACGTTATTTTGACATCTTAGACAACAAATGAAAAATAAGACAAGACAAATGGGACTTGTAATGTATTGAAACGACTGAAACGAAATAATAAAAATTAACGTAGAACTTGTCAAGCTTTTCGTAAAGTTAACAGTAACCGTGTGTTAGAGCTGAGCTTTATTTTATGGAAGTTTAAGTGCAAGGTAATCTACACTCCGTTTTCGCAACAATAAAATATTTATGAATAAAATCAGGGGAGTTTTACGACCTTAATGTATCACTTCCCACCAGTTATTCACGAGAAGGAGTTTTACAGCAGTATGCCGTATTATATCATTAAATATTAAATAATAATATTTTCTTATACTCGTCTTTATCGGGGTCCACGCGCCGTTTTTTTTTTCCCGTAAAATACACTGGTTTTTACGAATTTATTCTTGCAAGAGGGTAAGTGTACTTTAGGAGATATCCCAAGTGAGCGCTTGGTTTGTAATCCAGATAAGTTTATGAGCGAAAGTCGTGCTTCAAGATGCATTCGGTGGCTGCATTTCTAACAGTTTTTATAGGCTTTACGGTGCCCTTGCTACTTTCTCCTCTTCTTTTATGTAAACAGCATTTCAAGAAGTTTTGGGTTAAACTTAAAGTTGGTGACATTCGTGAAGTTGCATCGTACTTCTCTAATCAGAATGTAATTTAAAAAAGACGGGGCAATTAAGAAAATAAAGTGCTTTCAGTCCCGAACATCATTTACCGGAATGTAATAAAGAAAGCTTTTTTAATCTTGTTAACGACATGGTAAGCTGTCTAAATTGCCTCACGCACTAAGCGGACGATGATAACCTTATTGCGTATGGAATATATTTTTCAGAACGCTAGATCTCAACGTAATTAATATCGGATGGAATGAATGGTTTCCTGAAAACGGCGTGTCAGCGAATAAATCTTAACTATATTACATCGAACATCGGCTGTCACTCCAATGCCACTATTTAATGGCCAACAATACAATATTGTTGTTTTAAGGAATCTAAAAATGAGTTATAAGTAGAATAGGCAAATTCGGGTGCGCGCCATCAGCGCAGCTAACGAATGGACTATCGCATGCGAAACACTAGTCAGTATCTAGTTTACTGCCGGAGCGTAATATTAGCAGCGAAGTACTCTATGTTCTGTTTTGAATAATGTCGAAGGTACGTAGATTAAGAAAACAGCTGATTAAAGATCATCATTAAAGACAGTGAATAGGTTCATTAAGGATTATCCGGATTTGATTGAGACATTTGAAATATCCAGAGATTAAGTCTTAATGTTTATGACAGATGGTGCCGCAACCATGCTTTCTGTAAGCCGATCTCTTAAGGAACAGTGCAGTAACTTTTTACATATTACACGTAAAATTCATGCTCTACATCTTGTGGTAGAGACAGATGTTATCCACAGGTGGATGCACTAATTGCAAGTACAAAAGCAGTGTTTCTGATATCTCCAAAACGTATTCGCGAATTTCACAGACTGTGACACGTTGGGAAACGGCATCTTACTATCATAAATATTTGGAGAGTATAAAGAAGGTGGTTCTATTATTCAATCCGAAAGAATGTGCAGCTATCAAAACAAGTAAGACAAAATTTGGAGATAGAAGGCGATTTACAAACTATTCACAGCAATTACATCAGAGTAGTGTAAGCAATAGAAAAATTACAAAATTCTTCACTGTTGTTAGAGGAATCGCTGGAAATTGTGAAACATGTACATGCACAGCTTTGTTCAGTAGAAGACGCAAAAAATGAATGTGTTCTAATTAAATTTGAAAGTGTTTTAGACAAGGATTCAGATTTTGCCACACTTGACAAATTTGTGAAGGTTCGCCTACAGATGCGTTAAGTTGTTTCAAAGATTTTTTTAATTATGCAAATATCATATCGTTAGATGTACAGCGATCGTTTTCCTTATACAAGAACATATTTTCCTCACGGCGGACGCGTTTTGCAGAAATAACTTTGGAAACGCACCTTATGTTAAAAATATTTAATCTCGCTTCTCCAGTTTTTCGCGTCACGGAAGACGCTTACGATGGTAAGTTTTTTTTTAATCATTGAATTACATACACTTCCGATTTTATTTTTTAAACATATGACTAGATATGGAAATTTCCTGTGTTCATAATCTACAAAAACCATCTTAAAAACTTTTTTGTATCTTGCACCGGAACGGCACCGTTCGCGATAATATATCTCTGCATACTGACTCCCTTCGCATGCAAGATTGCATTCGTTAGCTACGACGATGGTGTGCATCCGAATTTGCCCACTCTAGTTATAAAAAATATTTGCCCCGTAAATTTCGTACGAATACGTCCGTTGCGACAGGAACAGCCATTAGTACACGCCCGAGTTATGATATTAAGGGATATGTGATAAACCTAATATGAATTAAAAAAGCTGATTTAGATTATGTAAACGGAAATAAATATTCGCAGTATATAATAGAATGCCATTGTTTATTAGATCCGTAAATAGCGCCAGAGAATTTAGAAGATTAGTAACTTCTTTAATCATCAAATTATCAAAAATACAGAAGTTCTATATCTTTTGATTATTATTCTTTTAATGTACATATGAGGTTGCTTAGAAAGTCCTCCACGATACTATCTAAAGAATCAATTTTAATGTGTGATATATGCATATACTTAAATCATGCGGATTATTTACACCCACAGGCACTACGAAGAGAATTTGTATTTCGTATTATAAACATTAAAACCATGGAGAACATAAATCAACCATATACCGGCACGGGAGGATTCCTGCTGCGGCAGTGTATTTGCTACTTCTTTTTTCTTGTGTCTTAGAGGTGTTTTATTTTCTAAGAACCAAATAAATTTTTTGCTTTGCGCGGGTATGTCACATTTCTCCCACGTAAGAATGATGTCTAGGTTGTAATAAATAATTCTGTGATGTGCTATACCAACAATAAAATTCATTGCGATGTTTTTACGGGAAAATCCTTCAACCTGAAATTCTTCCGACTAAAACAAAATATTCGTTTTAATTTCCGCTATTTTGGTCAAGTATGCTGTCGCCTTTTTCGGTATCGTAAATACCGATTTAAAAATACGTTCTTTGACATACAATTAATTTCCGGAATAGCTATGTGTTCTCTTTGGCCATATTCAAGTCATTTTCCATAATAATTTTATCAGAAGAGACATTGCATGAACGCATCAAATCAGTGGGTTTGATGAAAAGAAAATTGTTGATCGTTTTTCAATTTTGTACAGAACGCCGTGGTAGTGAGAGTATTTTCAACGAAATGTATTTTAGATTATATCTGCTATCAGTCTTCTGAAGATCTACAGCTGCATACGTATTAGAGAGCAGCACCGATTCAAGCTCTAAATCGACATGCAAGGGATCTGTTTGTCTCAATGTCGCCCGCGTCGCGTTATCTTTTTGCCGAGATATCTAATGTTGCAGAAGTTCTAACCGCAGGGCGTGTCTTACTTAGACAAATAGATATGTAATGTAGGTACGTAGATAGATCTAAACGTTTCAATTACAAGTTCACCGCGGGAACTTGCCCGTAACTAACGTTAAGATAAGTTCATATCAACACTCGCTTGAACTACTTCAGTAGGAAAGACATCGTTAGTTACCAGTGTTGTTGGCTACCATCCGTACGGGATCTATAACATGCGGCATTTGCTCTTATTGTTAACCTTAAAGATATGTGCAGTTAAGGAAACCAGGACGGAATTAACTAATTTAAAATGAAATATTACTTGTAATCTAATAAGAATGTTTGATAGGTACAATGGAAGATAGTTAATCAAAAATATATTTTTAAATAACTTGTATTGAAAAGGTATAGACAATTAGCTCTTCATAACCTTCGACCGAAATGAAAAATGATAGAAATCTTTGTGATCCATTCGTAGTGAATTTATTACATTCACTTCGTATGCTGGCAGATTGTAATAGTAAAGTGAGACAGTCCGCTTCAAAGAATCATAAAGTCATCTCGTCGTTACGTTTTTGTCTTGGTTTATTAACTGTTCGTAGAATTTATGAATATAGACGATCTTGATATTAGAGTCTGTATAGTGGAAATACACTAACCTTTGTAAGCTTTAAGGCGGTAAAGTGAACTAAATTACTAGAAATTCTTATTTGTTTTTTATGTTGATATTCAAGTTTTATACAAAGAAGTCCTAAGGTAGTGTATTATATTAGAAAACAATCGCACGTATCCGAAAAATGATGCGAAAGTAAGAGTTCCCACATTCCACACAAGTTTATGTAAACTATTAATCCGCGGCAGGATATTATTATTTCATCAACCCTTGTCCTGCTCATGGCATAAACTATGACATTGTACTGATAAATAGGCTGTGAGGCGTGATCATGATTAGAGGTAGGTTATTAAGGTCGACTCATTATCAGAGTTGTGTCACGTCAGTGGGTTTGACCATTATTAGAATCGACAAGTTTGGGGGCAACAATAGAAGTTTCTATCGACATGTAGTTTATATTTCGCGATAAATTGCAGTTTATTGTTCCGTAAGTAACAGCAGTACTCTATTTTACTAAAATCAAAGGCTAAAAACATGTCTAATCTAATTGCTGTGAAATTTCTACTGAAACAATAGTCTCCTATGTATCTATATGTTTTCCTTAAATGTTTTCAAAATAACTAGAAAATATTCTAAAAATTATTAATCGATACTACTAAACAAAAAGTATGCAGTTAACATTTTCTATTTTTCCCAAGAACTCGGTGACTTCTCTAGATAACAGTTCCATTCAAGCAAATTCTTAAGTAGCTCTTCAAAATATTTGAGTAATTCATTTTCCTAAGGGGGCTTGCGTCTGACACGCATTTGGGCGTTGTACACTCGCCAGTATTAAGTGGCAGATTTCGCTAGTGGATCCGGTAAAATCCTTATTTAGGGAAGAATGAACTGCGAAGGGTGATTGCAATGAAGTCATAGAACAGCTTACATACATCATTCAGAGAATAGGCTCATGTGGTTATGGAAAACTGTAGAGCTTATATACCCCTGGGACCGTCACCACAATATTCCTAAGTTAATGGTGAAAATTTGTGATTTTCTGTTAATAACATCTTTAACGCTAACGAGCTTCAAAATGATTGGTTTGGCTTAAGAGAGACATGGTTCTACATTCTGTATCAAATTCATCTGTATTGTAATTATTTCTAGAGAAGATATTGTTTAAGGAATTTGAACAAGGCATTGCTTTAAAATGCAAAAATAGTAGGTTACTCACACTCTAAACAAAAGGGAATATTACATCTTTTATAATAAAATGAGTTGACGATGATAGTTATGTAAAATACCGACTTGTTTTTATTGATGACAGATTGATACTTGACGTGCTGTTGCTCATTTTCAAATTGTATCATAATCATTAGATTTACACCATCCAACCAAGTGTACGATTACATCAACAGTTTTCATATGCTTAAATTAACACCAGGTTTTTAATTGAAGGAACAAAATATTCGCTGTCAAGTTCCCATTCAACTAAATAATAAATATTTTAATTAAATAATTTGTTTCATTCAACACCCAAATTTTCTTTGATATGGTTAGACCAACAGATATATGTTCGAAGCATATTTCCTTTAACAAAATATATTTAGTTGACTCAAACATATCGGTTTCTCAGTGCAGACGCAAGGTTCATCGCGGTTCGAACGCGATATCACACTCAGCGCTCATTCTGAGTACTGCTTAAGGTTTTCCGTAGTTCTCCTCGCTCCAAACTTGACGAATGCTGAGAGTGAACATCTGAAGGCGCTGTACTGGCGTAAGCGAAATAATAACTCATGGCTGGCCGATGCTCCCTGCAATTGGCGAGAGCTGTTGGGGGATATGAAGGTATAGATTATTGGTATCATTAATATTGTTATTTTGTTTATCTCCACCAGAAGTTTTTAGTTTTAATAATATAATTACAACTTATCGTCTTTGCTGATAGAGAAAAAATTGCCAACACTTACGACATCTTCGAAAAGTTAGAATTTTTTATCCCCAATCATCACTACTAAGAAAAAAATTACATAAAATTTCCCCAATTATATCTTATAGTTCTACTCTCAATAGATTAGGTTAGAGCCCATTCCTGAGAGCCGTACTCCTCCCAGTGCTAGACGTTCGCATAGCACATGGACGGCAGTCTCTTCTTCCACCTGGCAGAATCTACGTGCTGTTTCCTCTACCAGGCCCAGATTACTCATGCGCCTGTTGAGCATATTATGGCAACGTAATTAGCAAAAAATGTACTTTTTAAGTAAATGTTTGTTTGTCTTTTTTATGTCATGTTTATCCTGTGTGTTTTTATGTTTAAATTATTTTATTTACACCTTTATTTTTCTTCTTCATTTTCCAAAAAAATATTAAAAACGTTACTTTATTAAGTTAACTTACATTGTATTGCGATAATAATGAAGTTGGCAAAGTCACCCCGACAATTTGAAACATTCGGTATAAAGTATTTATTAACGCTCGATACAGATAAATAATTTCGCTCGCTGCATCCCTAAACCGTAAGGTCTCTATATGAACAACTGATACTACAATATAACTACACTATAATTATTTAATACACTGCATTCGAGGAATTCTGGGGTTTTGCGACAGCAATCGAAGTCGTCTGCATGCATCGAATGTACACATGTTTATTCAACATTTATCCTGCATTTCATGCAGCTAGACCGGTATTTACATTTTCTTCTTCCAAGAAAAGATGATTTACATAATGGAATGAATTTGTATTGAATAATATAACTGAAACAAGTTATCGGGATTCCATGAATATAAACTGACGAGGAATGTAAACAGCTGTATTTGGACTATCTATGTTCATATTCAAAATTAGCCCTCCGAAGATTCCTTAAGATAAATATTTCTAAATTCGGAAACAGTAATAACACTCATAAATGTGTCTAGTCTAAGGCATTTTGTATGTACACTGGAGCACCAGGGATGTTCAAGAATAGACTTTGGATAAAGTTAGATACAAACTTTGAATGCGTTGATATAATTCAGCCTTAGGTTTTCAAGTACCCACGCAACAAATACCAGAAATATTTGAAAGCCGAATATCTCGTTAACTTAAGAAAACTTCCGTTTGCTCACAATATGATTTCCAATTCTAATTACTGTCTTCGTTTCGTTCTATCGCTCCAAAGAGTAAGTTTCTAGTTAGTATTACCACTACATAAGTAAAATTGATTATAGTTTTAAGTTCATGCATCTAACGACCGAAATAAGCATGAAAGATCAATCTTATGAATACATATAATTTTTAAAATGCTAATTCTTAATACAATGTTTTCAATTAACTGCACTATTCTAGAAACTGCTAATGATGTGGATGAAGTTTGCGGTATTCTTTTTCTCAATTTGTATCGGAAGCAAGAGGCAACAGAGGCCAATTGGACGCTACTTAATTAGACTTCCAAAAGGCGTTCAATTGAATAAACTATATTATAACAATTGAATTCGTTTAGATTTTCAACGCTCTTACGTTCTCTGCTGGACTCTTTTTTAATTAGTAGAGAGTATGTCACAGAAATTACGTATCTCCCAGATATATCGCCATGACTGGTAAGAATGGTCTAATCTCGGACTTGTAATATTCCTTTCTTTCATATGTAACATCAGTAATACCGAAGAATAAATTAACGGAAAGTCAGAAAAGTTTTAAATAAATTGCCCCTAAACTCTTAAAACAAACTACCAAGGCGTAATACATCTCTATCCCCTTAGCTTCTCAGAAAAGTTGTCAAAGAGCTTTTTTTAATGAAATTTTCTGTTCTTGTGACGGATTACTTATGTATACGTTTTCGAGCTACTGGTTGTTGAAAGTTTTTGAAGCATCCGTTCTAGTATGTGGAATGCGTTTTCTGAATACAAGACTTCCAACTACCTGAGTTTTCATGGATACGCGTTCCCATTTTCGTAATTACGATCAATACAGAAACAACAGTAAGGCTCAGAAAAAATAACAACCGAATTCCGGAATTATTCGACATTTACCGGAAACTTCGTATTCCCAGAGTAGCTCGATAAGTGCAAACTTCAGAATCAAGTGTGAGACGTACTTTACGTGTAGAACATAAACCATCGTATCATCGAGAACCTCATCACAATTTACACCCGGAGGACGTGGAAAGAAAGGTAATTTTTTACGAGTCATTTTAACACAAAGCGGAATCTTTGCGTAAAATATTGTGGACAGACGAAGCGTCGTTTACGAGCAGCGGTGTGGCAAATCATCATAATCTTCGTATCTGCGCATATGAAATTCGACCGAGTTCTTTTTAGAATGAATTTACTATTAACGTGTGGATGGGGAGTTTACATAATAACGTTTGTGGCCCTCAGTTCTTGGCTCCAAGATTAAACTCTGGTTTATTTTATGAATCTGTCTTACCCCTGTTTGTATTACCTATACTTATTTTCGTATTTATACTACATATCCTGTATTGTGTCTAAAGGTTGGTGTATTTTCTTTGTATCTACCACACTTCGTACTTGACTTGAGTGAAGACATGGTTAGAGATGAGCGAGGTAGGGGAATTTTCCAGTAACTAGACAGGCTCGTGTTTTCTCGACTTTCGGGAAACTAGTAAGTAACACGAGCCCATTGTCGTGAGATGAATCAACAAAAGTTTGTCTAGTCGTTGCATCTATCTTGGTCATCTCTAGACGTGGCGCATTTATTTACATATGCAGTTTCCCAAAGCGCTTTTTGCATATGCTATCTCGTGGTCTAAGAACTGCTCGATGGATGGCTTGGAGAACAGTACACGGATTATGTCGCTGCTTTCTAAGCGGCAGGCATGTGTTTCTTGACACTAGTGGGCGTCAAGAAATGTGTAACTTGAGTAGTGTATTGTTTCTGTCCTTGCATTATGTTTGCCGTAAATAATTCCATCAGAACCATGAGGAAGCTATTTTAGCGATTTTTCTTTATTATATTTATTTATTTATTATTTGTGTAGATATTAGTTGTTTTAAATACTGTCTTTCACACGCAGAAGGCTTTTGTTCTTATATATCAATACAGTAGTATAAGCATAATGGATATTAATAAACATCATTCTGCAAAAACCTTTCAGTGGTGCATTTTTAATTGCAGCCAGTGTATCTACTATTAAATGGTACATTTACAAATCTACGAATGGATCAATAACGTTTTCAGTTGTAAATATGTTTTTTTCGTAGATCCTGTTTGCTTGGAGCAAACTATACAAAGATGTTATTTAAAAGCAGGGACCGCTCGTTCGCGGAGTTTGTTTGGTATGTAGAAGAGGCAACGGATATATATTGATATTTCTCTGATTAAGAAAGTTGCTGAAAGTTTTTCACATAAGAACAGTAATCTTTTAAAAGCTGACGAATGAGGTAAATATAATTTCATGTTAAACCAATTTTATATACAAACAGATGGTGGGCTTGTAGGTACATTAAAGTTGTATTTTGTTTGTACATTAAAGGTTCTCTCGAGAATCTTGGCGTTATATGAAATCATGGATGGTATTCTCCGTCTAACAGATATTTTGGTAGGCACTTAAGTGATGTACCCATCCAAGAACCTTATGATAAACGTATTACAGACAGCACCATACAGGAGTGTTATGCATTAAGACAAGCGCAGTTGTTCAGTGTTTACACACATAATACCGATGTAAATCATACACTTCAAACTGCGCTACTAGCTTTCATAATGACCAATTTTGGTACCTATTCCGCTTCTGACTCCTGTGAATGACAACGCAAATTAGCTTCGTTAATAATTCATTTCGATCTTCCGCTAATTAGAACAGCTCAAACTGCATAGTTCTGGCGCGTTTACATTGCAGTATTGTCGATCTGTTGTTTTGTTATCTGCTGCATACTAGCAGCTACTTGATTATATTGGTATTTGCATATAAATGCAAGAGTGCCGATGCGTTCTTTACAGAACCGGCCAGAAAATTTTGCATATGTTAACTAGGTAACATCTAGAATTGCTTTTGGGGCGCTGATTGCACAGAAATTGTGAAATCGCGTAATAGGGTTCTACATCGTTGAAAGAAAATTGTAAAGAAAAAAATAACTAAAAACGACAAGGCGTAAGTCTGCCAATCGTAAATTCGGATGTGAAACGTACAGTTTGAAACTAGAAGAAAAGAAAGCCTGCAAAGACTCCACTTCAACTCTAAATAGCGCTCCGAGGTACTTTGACACCTTCAACACATATTCGCGAAAATATTTACTGCCAATTTCCTACGTGTGCATGAAGATGTGAGCCTTGAATTGTGTAAATCAAGCAAGCGCTTTATGTCTACTCCTAAATCTGTATTTTCTAGGTTAAACGAGGCAAGTTAAGATATTTTACCAACTTCGGCGTAAAGTGTTTATTAACTAGATAAATTTAAAGATATCGTAACATGACAAGTAAAAAGACATCCATTTACATATACAAGCTGAGTCGGGGGATCGGACCAAATTCCAGGAGTATGTAGTAGACGTGAAAATCAATCAATAGGATCATCGCAACCAACCCGGAGCCCCGAGTACTTAACATCCCAATATTGCTTGACCTGACGAGCGAAATGTACAGGAGCTCCGTCGTGCTGATAATACATTTGCATTTTGATTCTCTAGTAATCCTTGTAATTCATATTGTAAAGAAATTAAGTAGTACTCTCCTGTGAGGCGATTCTCCAAAGTGGAAGAGCCAACTAAATATAAATAAATATTAAGGGCGGTCTTTAAGAGATTGGTTGTAACATAATGACACACGAAACAAAAAAAATGAAGATCAAATGTACAAGGCTTGCAGAGTGAACGTATTTATTAAACAACTTGTACAAGAGCTTTACTGGGACTATTTAAAGGACTTAAAGGTTTTTGCTCATTGGCAGCAAGCATGTAGTATAAGCAATAAATCGGGCACTATCGTAAAACCTACTACTAGACTGCCAGAAAGCTCTATCCTTAATCTTCGAAACAGAGGTGTAGCTGAATAGTGACACTGACCTGTGAATCCTGCTAACGAGGAAGTAAACAGATTCGCTAAGAATTAATCAAATGTTAAAATATTAAAGGAGCGGAGTTATCACCCGTGAAACTTTATTGAAGAGTAGTATTGAAATACCCGCCCAAGAGGGACCCACAGGTGGTTACAAGAATCCTGACATACTGCAGGCTAAAGAAACACCTTTTTAAGATGGAATTGCCCGGGAGTCTCTCATGTAAAGGCTGTACAGGTCGAAAGCGATGTAGGGCAATACCTTCCCTGCTAATATCCTGTTCCATTGTTCTCGATAAGAAAATGTCAGAGTAGTATGTTGGTTAGCATGGCTTTCCAATGTAACACTATATAATTTGTGGTACTTTAGTACAGAATTATTCACATAATTGTTGTAATTTGTATAATTTAAAGCAGTAACTGCTAATTAGCGTTTCAATAAATACGAAATATATACTTGTACAGTTGTTGAACAATACGTAGGTTTATTGCAGCAAACGTTATAAGCTTTGCGCCACTTTTGTTTCCTACAATATTCGTTCACTAATTTCTACAAATTGTCCGTGTCGCTACCTGTACTGGTATCTGTGATTAGATATAATATTAAAATATGCAAAAATTCGTAAATCACAAAAACACTTACCTGAAATTATAATAGATCGAAGACTACATTTAGACGGGGCAGTGTTATGTAATAATAGTTGAGGATAAGCACCAAACTTAAAGATTTATACAAGAGTTCACATTCCAATCCATACAGTGAAAGGATTCCCAGCGTAGAACAAACCAGAAACGTCTGCACCTTATCGCAAATCTTACATTGTTTGTATCGATTTCAAGATTCTCTTGGGGTATTTCATTATTCGAAATTCTTGCTTTCCTCCCAATGGTCGTTCGGATAGAGCGTTTTTCAGCACGAAGGGTAATAGTTCCTAAATTGGAGTGTTATTGGAGTATTAAGGCGAGATGAAGCTTCGTGAAATATGTGTGAGCTCTTCTCCGTCTGCAAAATGCGTTCTTCCCTTAACACGAAGGGCCAATGATCCTCCCTTGAAACATTTGGCTCCGTAAAGCGTGTTTGATATTGACTAAAATTATATACATAAGATACATGAGCTGTGAAATGCGATGTAAGCAGCTTTGAGATTTTATATATTGAAATATTTGCTCTATTATTAGAAGCTTAAGAACGTTATTAAAAAGTTATAAAGTAATAAATACATTACTCAAATGTGAAATGGTTATATGGAAATAAGTTGATATTGCAATAATTTCTTCTTTTTCTTCTTCAGTGATAAGCAGTAATGTGTAATGTAGATCAACAACGGTAAACCTTATTCGGCCAAATGTATTTTTTGAGCCGTACAAATTTCGCAATTAACTTTGCCATTGTGAGAGACGCTTCCATTTGAAGCATTAATGTTTAATTATCGCATTCTAAGAGCCTCCACCCGGTATGACTAAAGTTTTCGAAATACGCTAGATGGAATTGAAATACTTGAAATGCCCCAGATTCGAATTTTATTTAAAAGGGACGTTTTCATCGTTTTTTTTTTGCTTGATGGAATTTTCAATCTCTGCATTGACGTCCCCGTACCTCCTAAAGCTATTCTATGCAAAATTTATGGCCGGAATTATGTTTCCCCTTTTATAGAGCACTTTATATTTCTATATATGCGTATAAAAGTATGTCACATATATACACATACATACATGTATATTCAGCCGCACATAACCTTATGAAGCCCTTCTTCTGTTACAGGCTGTGTCAGATTTATTGCTCGGAGTGTTTTGTATGCCGTTCACATTGGTGGGACAAGTGTTGAGGAACTTCATATTTGGCGCAGCTATGTGCAAACTGATACCGTATTTTCAAGGTAAGATATAAAATACATGGAAGCGCCTTTCCAATTCAGTTGGCCCAGCGTAGAATTTCTTAGGAATCGATCTTTAGGGAACCAAAATACAAGTAATGCTATTCAAACTTAAAATAATTTTATTCATTTAGACTCTTTAGCATCTCTTAATCAAAACAAATACCTATTAAGCTACCGATAACCGATAACTAACTCAAAATAGGAAGAAATATAAAAGAAATTAACAAATTTAAAACTAACATCGGAAATTCTACTGGGCATAGTATTAACCAAGCCTTGGCAAAATTCTGGTGGACACGAATCCTATATTTCCTAAAGTTTTCACTTGAGTTTAGGAATTGTTCCAATAATAGGTTTTGTTTTAGCTGTACATTTTAAGATTTTACTTCGAAGTACGGCATGCGGTACTGTCCTGCTGGAACAAGAAATCTTATCTTAGTCCACAGCTCATTAAATAACCTAAAGTTTTCCAATCCCTTTTTATAATATGCTGTCCAAGATCATATAACCGATGTAGTAAATTTAACCTTTCTTTTGAGACAATCAGAATGGAAAGCGGCGTGTATTTGCGCTATTGTATTGCCTAATTTTGCCGTCTGTATTTGCCTAATTAACCTGTTTTCCTTGTGCTGTCGCCTTCAAAGTCTTTTTTTCTATCGCTTCAAACAACAGTGTCAGTTTTAACAGGAGCTCTTAGAGAAATATATTCTTTCTGCTTCCACTTTACTTTTTTAAATTAAAAAAAGTACCTTCTAAGTACTTCCTCCAGTTTATGACATCTAGATCATAAAACTTGCCTTCCAACAGCAGTACCCCTTAGAGCGAGTTTGTAACACTCGATATTAGTGTTTCTACAAAAATGGAAAAAATCATTAAATTATTCTATTTGAAGTGTTGTCTTTCAAATAGAATACCTACGCAAATTAAGGGTGAGCTAGCGGTAGCCTGCACTATCATTTTCCATAGTTCAATTTTGGGCGGCGCAATCGTACTAACTAGATTGACGAAGAATATTTGAGACGGCCATGCTGCAATTGTCGCCAGGTAAAAAGTTCACGAATTGGGTTTTGAAGTGATAGACCACCGTCACTATTTATCAGATCTGGCCCACAGCAAGCTTTTCAGTTTCCCAGGTGCACAGTTTCACTCTAAGGACAGATATTTTTATGGATCGAAGAAGCCATTTACATTGGTAAATAGAATCAGATGCTAACAACCATTCGGATGAATTAAGGAGATGGGAAAGTGGCTAGGAAAAGTGTGTAGACTTATAAAGGGTCTATGTTGACAAATAAAATTGAACCTGATAAAAAAATACTTGTTTCTGTTTTAGGCTGGAAATTTTTCTGCCATCGTAGTGCTCTTCTATCAGCATTTGTAATTTTACTTCTTTTCACATAGGTAGTTCCGCGGCAACTGATTCGGTGGTGATGTACTTACCTCCTTCTGCATTTCTTTCGCTACATCGCGATAATTCTAACAAATTTGCAATTTCTGAATTTGATTCTTCGGAATCCGAAAAACTAGTAATGAGCGACCGAAGCTTTCCATATGCTAATTTTTCAAAATATTGCCAGTTTTAAAATGCATAACATTATTTCTGGTAGTTACTAGCAGTTGTCTACGTGTTCTCTCTTCAATGTAATCTGCAACTATACATTTACTTTGTGGCGGAATAGAATGCGGAGAATTTTTGATTTGCTGCTGAGGATTTTAAAAACGAAGTGAAAAAATTGATGTTACTAATGTTTATTATCAAATATACCCGATTAATTAATTTGTGACCTAAAGAAAATGTAGCATTGTTTCTCAATGGTGTCGAAAAAATCTAAGATCTCATTAGGTGGCCAACTGAAATGGGAACGGGCTCCTATACTTATATTCACACATACATGTAGGAAGTGTACACTTAGAATACCGAAGAAACTCCCATATTTTTTTATATCGAATAGAACGCCTTCGATTTTATGGTTCCTATTGCAGCTAAATCCTTGATATGTATATTTTTCTCAAAAGATCACAAAATCTCAGTATATTAAAGTTTATTCGACAGAAAAATCGTTCTTCCTGAATGTGCGTATTTGAGAAGCTTTTGTTTATTACCCTTTAACTTTATATATAAACCATATTTTTATATTGCCCAGAAGTTTTCTTTTTTGCTTTTCCTTTTTCTGGTGTATGAATATCTTTGACTAATGTTAAACTAGAGTTAGAAACTTGTTTTGGATTGCATTAATATTCATTCCATTTTCAATGTTAATGATGCTATTAAAAACGCTTTCTGTGTTTTATTTACATATTTACTGACTAGTAAATAATCTCAGTAAGGATCGCGAAGAGTATGATTAACATGGAATTTATCGAAACAACGCAACACGAAGTCTTAAATATATTTGAAACATGTTTCGGGGATTTCCATTCTCAATTGTACGGTAAGAATCTGAGGAAAAGAAC
Organism: Oryctes borbonicus; assembly: GCA_902654985.2. NCBI lineage: Eukaryota > Metazoa > Arthropoda > Insecta > Coleoptera > Scarabaeidae > Oryctes > Oryctes borbonicus. Next base: position 880,745 of record LR736879.1, on the reverse strand, counting down.
ACAAATATTGAAACGTGTGAAATATTAGGAACAAAAAAGATAAACCACGTGTATATTTACTTGGTAACATATTTAAAACTATGATTTTTTAAGAAGTCCAGGAAGAAACTTTTTTATAATACTTCAGTTCTCCTAGCTAGAGGACGCATTACGTATTGAAGTACACATGGTTGCCATAGCTTTTTTTTTGAATTATCAATATTAATCGGGCCGACCACATAACAATGAACATCCTCATTTTATTTGTATCAATAAAATGAAAGAGAAAAAAAAGCAGTTGTTATAGCTCCGGATTTAAATCAGTTTTGTTGTACAGCAATAGGAAACATGCATAAACCTCCAATGTGCTTAATTAACGCAACTTCATAAAACTGAAGACTCTAGCCCTTTTTATTTTCACGTATTCAATATTTTTGTTCTTCATTGCTTATGAGGCGGTACCCAACAGTTGCGAAAATGTGGTGAAATAAAATTACACTGGATGAGGAATAAGAGTAGCGCTGGATGTTAGCTAAATAAAGATAGAGTGTACTGCGTGAATGTGGTCCCTAAGATAAGAATAATGAACCATGGTCTTTTATTAATTAATATGGCCTATTCTACTCAGCAGGTATTAAATTGCACAACAGTTGTTGAGAATTAAACATTCAAAGTTTTGATTCACTACCTTTCAATACTATTTTCAAGCGTATCGTACACCACAATAACGTTTACTCGTTTTGATCTCATTTTTTAGGTGATCTTACCTTTTAAAATCTTAAGTATAATTGCCATAGAGTTTATTGGTACCACTAAAATGCCTCTGACCCAAAGCTATAATAATTTGTAATCTAAAAATTGTCTATTATTTATTGGTTTAAGCTAATTAATCTCTGATACACATTTCTAATGAATGCTATCCAAATTTTATCAACTTTCTACATAATCGATACAACTCATTGTATTCTCGAACGTATTTCACGTGAGGTTTACAAATTCCTCTTTTCATAATTATCCATGCGTGGTGGTGTATTAAATATCACTAAACTCACATACATTCACCAGATTGCAGCCTGTATATCGTTTTTAGCAAACGCTTTCCACGTAGCATAGATTGTCTCAGTTTCGCAAGCGGCCGTATAATGCAAAAGGAATTTGAAAGTCCCAATATATTTGTCAGGTGTAATGTACTTCCGCTACGTCTTGAATATCGATCTGAATTGTATTCGCTATCAAAGTTTATGTGAATGCGAATACTACTATTAAATATTTTCACAAAAATTTATTTGTTTAAAATATAGCTAATGAATGCATGATAGCAAATTGATTCTGTTGATTGAGGTACTGAGATACTGAGATATCAAGTACTTTCTTTAATAGTTGTGTAAATGGTTAATTATCGAACTTGAAGATTATCGAAAGAATAGAAATAGTTACTTTTGTCATGACACAAACAACTTATGCAATGCGTAGCGAAGCATTTGGCCCAAAAATTTTTGTCAACATTATTTTGGGCACTTATGAGGGTACTTCACCAAGTCTTCAAGGAGTTTTCCATTTTCTTAGTGGACGACAGATTTGATCTTCAGCTTTCCCAAGCTTAAATATTTTAGGGCTACATAACCTGTCAGAAATCTTGTCAGTAACCTAAGATCCCCTTTGCTGAACGATAGCACTATTTTTGCCGTCTTTGGAGAACCCCATTATGTGTTTTCGGCTGTTTTTTCAATGGAATACTTTTTCAGCAATTCCTGCTGATTGGTCTTCAATGTCTTCATTGCTCGCTTGCGGAGACTATAGAAGAGATGGTATTATGATGATAGGCATTTGCTGCTTCTTTGGCCAACTTATCTACCTTTTTATTTTCTTCAATCCCTTGGCGGCTTGGGACCCACTCATGTACAGTAAGGTAGTTATTGCGTCCCAGTTGCCTTAGGTTGTCTACACATTTGCATATCAAACCAGATTCATATGCGTAGACCTAGATCTGCCTGACTATGGCTGAATATAATTATAGGTTGTATCTCGTACTCTTAACTCGAGATTTCTTATGGCGCACAGGTTCATTGGAGTCCTGTTCGTACGTTTGTACTTGCTCCAACACTTTCTATTCTCGAGCCGTCCATCTACCATGGCAGGCTGCCTTTTTTACTTTGATCACCTTGCAGTACTGATAAAAGTTTTATTGAGAGATTGAACACTCTGTATACTTTGATAAAAAATTATTTTGCGTGGCACTTGTCTTCAAATATTCGTATTTGAAATTTTTTTCTGTAAATTGCTTTAGTGTATAATTGTACATCAGTGATTAAATTTAAAGCAAGTATGTTACAAACTTCAGTTCAGAGGCAACCCATGCAACGCCCTCTCATATATAACGTAGAGAGAAAGATAGTCTCCGCCGATCTCCTGCTAATCTTTAAACAGTTAAAGTTCGTTCCGGAAATAAAGGTAAAGGTGTATTATGCGAGTAAATTTGCCCCCAACGAGATAGTTGCATTTTATTGCAACATTCGCGAAAGGTATACCGTGCAAGCATCACCTCCACTGCCGTTCATCAATAAATGGAACTCGCTTGTAAAACAACGCGGAAAAGTCGGAGCTATTGCATTTCCTTACGCCCATTCGTTTTCTACTCGTAGGTTTTCTGCATCGAGGTACAATGATATACGATAGCTCACTACCGATTCAACGATGCGCGTTCGATTTTATCGAACGAAATAAAACTGTTTTAAGGGGTAATAAAGCAGTCGGGTACGCAAGGCAAATCTCAATTTTAGAATGTTTCTAGATCCTCTAAAAGGTTTTTTCTGCGTACTTACACGGGAAGGTGTAATACTGACTGTCGTAATTGTAAATTAAACCAACATATCGATACTCTCGTCTATATTAATTTCAAATGGGAAGCAGTAATTGCCGATTAGTATTTCAATTACATTTGCCTTGGTTACTAATTCTCTCTCTACATGCAGAATTATAATTAATGAATGCGTTTACTAACGGAAACAGATTCCACAAAAATATACCCAAGCCAACATGATACTACAGGGTTCGGTAACAGGATTGATTGATGTTTTTTTAATAGGTCGCTGTGCATATTTATTACAATTACGATTAAAATTAAAAACACAACTCTGGAAATTTGTAATAACATTTTTAGTTTCTTACGGTAACATCCCTAATATGACCATTACCTTCTTCTATGCACTCCTGCAATCTGTTCCTAAAATTAATCATAACACGTCTGAGGTGTTCTTGTGTGTGTTCACTCACCGATCGGATTGGAACTTTAATGCGCTTGATTCGGGAAGAACAAACAAAAATCACAATATATAAAGAGGATAGTGAACGAAGGCAAAAGGAAAATTACGAATAATACAGTATAATGGAAGACGAGATTAGTAGTGTCTGAGAGTATCCGCAAAGATGATATGATGAAACGTAGCATAACGAAATAAATCAATTATTTAAGGACTCAAAAACCCAAAGAAGAAAACATTGACAATATAGCAACAAGGATCTGTTTATGTATTTATTATTACTATTATGCAATACAATTTCTACTACTAGTTTCCCTAAAGTTTAATTTAATATCAAAAGAATATAAAATTCTCAATTAAAGACGTATTTGTGTTTTTTTTTTACTTCATTGCTGAGAGAGCTACCTGTTGGACACGATTACTGATATAATTATTTTTTCAGATTGTGTTAGATCTTACCACAACCCTGAACTTTGAAACATTTGCCACTTCTTTAAATAAAACCAATCTTAAAACGGTTTGCTTTACTAAACTAATCGAGGGAAATGAATAACTCCCAGAAAGATGCTTATAGACTTATTATTTGAGTGATACCCTAATAAGTTAAACTTAATGAACTGGAATTCACCTAATGATATTTTCGTAACTTCCTTCAATAATCTATATAGGGAATGTTTGTAGCTCTTATGTGTGCTTGAGTGCGTGACCCAATTTTAGTATTTACAAAGTTATAATAGCATTGTGCAGACACTGAGAAGTCTTATTTATCTGGTTTTCGTAACAGTGTGAGCAAAATGAATAGACGTACCATTTTCACAACTCGCTATATAAAATGATGAACAACGAAGTGGAATTTGTGTTTAAATAAAGACTAACTGCATTGCTTTTATTACAGTAAAGATAGCAATTTGTTTCCACACTATTTCACATTCAGTTAATTAACAATTTATCGCAAATAACATCATACGATGCTTAATTACGCCACTCAAAATGTGACACATGAATTAGACGTAAATATATCGAATTAAGCTACGTAGTAAGAACACTAATTTGGTTCTTCCGAAGCGGATGTGATACTTCATTAATCTTGATTCACTTCTACTGCTGCGACAGCACGTTCTGAAATTCACCTTACCCAGAATAATATATTCCCTACCTGCCACTTCGTCCCAATTTAATTTGACAAAGTTAGAGCGCAGAAAAGTTGTAGTAGTAGAGAATTCCATGCGCCTATTCGGACAGATAAATTTAGTAGCTAGTTAGAACACTCGCGGCATCTGTTCTCTTTTATTGAATTCAAAAGGACATCTTTGTTCAATTGTTTCTGTTAGCGCCAAGAATGATCGGGAATTATGTAATAAATGCGAACCACATAACGGCTTCTGGACTGTGAAGTTATTTACGCAATATGCGAGGGCATTATAAGGTTCGAATAGGCCGCGTCTTTTGTTTGCAACTTACCGAAAAATTAAACTTGGTTCGGCATTTATGGATCATATTTGCAAAATATTTGTCGTGTGAAATGTTCAGATTTCAACAAATCAGGTTTCTCCGTTAAATTACAACTCGAAAAATATCCTATAGAGAAGCTTGTAATGTTCATGTCCATAGACACTAGTGACGCAATTACTGGATAAATAATAGCGCAAAGAAATACATTATGACGTAAAGGTATCTCAGGGTGCTAGATCAGGCAAACATGTTGGATGATGTAGTAATTCCAATGCTTCCATTTGAGAGCCTCTATACTTTTGCATGCGGCTATATGGCTCTTTCTTTTTAGTTCGTAGAGTCACTCAACCAGCGTAATAAGTGCTCAGATCACTTCTTCCGCTTCTAAAAAGTTACTATGGCTTATATTGTGTGATTTCCAAAACATTACTAAAAATCGTAAGCTTTCTTACGTATGGCACTCGTTTCCAGAAGGGATTTTTAGAAAGTTGTTATCTTTTTTCTACTGCGAAGTGTCCATCCATCCTCTGCCAGTGGACATAATGCCACAAAACTCTCTTGGGTTATGATTATACATATACAAGCACTTTATTTAAATTATTGTGGTTCCTTTAATGCTCCATGATCTTCGAGTTATCACGAAGAGTCTTTTTTATTTCTTTAGTAGCTACTGTAAAGCAAGAAACTGAAATATTTTTATAGTATGGAGCAGAATCCCAGTAATTCTTTTTATTACTTTTTCATAAGCCGATTTATCCGGAATCAAAAGGGCACGAACCAGTTAAATGCTACGATAGCTTGAAAAATTCCTAGCTTAACACAGAAACAAGCATCTTTTTGTCAAATTCAGTTTTATTTTTCAACATTCAAACTCCAATTCATGAAAATTGCCACTGCGACCACTAAAACGTAAGAAGGTATGAAACCTATCTTTTCTCTCTTGAAATTTCTGTCAACTTGTGGAGTAATGGTGCGTGCTGTGCCCCGGTTATTGTATTTTCTTTCTGAAAATAGTCGATCAACGTAAGTACATCAGTGTCCGAAATCAAATCGATATCACCTTCCTGACCGACGGAACCGTCTTTACGTTCATTGGAGCCGATTCAGCACTGCTGCGTAGTCTACGGTTTCGACAGTGGACAGTGAAGGAGTGTACTGGTATATCAAAGTTTCGTCTACAGTTACTGATCAACCCCAAATTTTCGACTTGTTTCGTCATTGCTTCAACAGGGCTTTGGAAATGCGTTTTTGGTCCTGACCGAGCAAGCGTGACACCCAATGCGGGGTTAGCTTCCTGCTGTAATCTTTAGCCAACACGTTCTTTCGAATCTTCGATCTTAATTTGACAGTCGTCAACAGAGTGCAGAGCGTCCATAAACAATGGAGCAAACTGTCTTCATGTTAAGACTTGAAAATTTTCACGCCTTTGCGTTTTTTATAGAAATAAACTTTTATACGCACATTAGGGTGTCTCTTATATATATTCCAAAATATGTTCTTCTATCCTTTTTATAACTACCACGGCCTACTCAGATACGAAACCTTACCCCTGTACAATGATTCTAGCCCGTGCCGATGACGCCCCAAAGTTTTTCAAAATAAGAGAAATTTACTTCTTCTAGATATGATGGTAGTTCAAAATATTTTATTATTCTTTTATAAAAAGTAAATCAAAACATCTATAAATAATAATAGTTAATAGAAAGAAACGCATCTTGATGGCGTTACTATTAATTTAGCTAAGAGATAAGTACAACCATTTTTGGTGTTGATAACTTTTTAACAAAAAGAGAATGCGAAATAATCCATCATTATTGAAACCTTGTCAGAAAGATTCCGCAACGTGAAAGTTAATTTCCAACAGTAAATAAAACCGTTACCTAGAAAATTAAAGAAGTGTAGTGTAATGTAAAGCTTGGTGGAAGGGGTGGATGATGCCTGTTCGAGCCAGTTAACAAGAAGCGATTGAATTGTATGAGTAGAGATGTAGAATGCTTTATTAGAGTAACCCATAAAAACAAAAAGGGATTCCTAGAACTTGCTGGTGTCAACCTCGTCGCAATTAATAGAACTAGCAAGCATTTTTCTATCGTATTAAGTAGGAAATTGCATGTCCTGCATATCCCTAATCTTTTCTTCGGGAATTTACTTTAATATAATTTCAATGAACGCTAAGTCGCCCCCAAAACATTATTTTATGATTCATTTTCCAACTATCATATCAAAAATGGGCTCACTAATACAATTATGGTCCTTAAAAAATTAATAGCTAGCAATAAATGCTTTGAGAATCAGCATGAAACACCAAATGTATTGGTCTACCAATTCGGTAGCCAACTTTACCTAATTTCGCAGCGAACTTCGGTTAGTTCCTCCGCGATGTTAATTTAACACTGTAGCATTGTTCACGCAAGTCACATGATGCCGTAATGGTGTTTACTTAGCTGCAACACAGAGTTAACACAACACTGTAACACAGTTTGTTAACAATATATTAGAGTAAGTTCAGCTCCATAGCAGAGTATTGCTAACACTACCTAGAAGTAAACCCAGCACCCGATCAAGGTAATTTCAACTTCTTTGGGGAGATGTACGTTGCGTTTGTTAAGATCAGTCGCATCAGTCGTGCTTTCGTACCTCCTGTTTTCTCCAATCCATGACCCTGTTTAACATTCAAAACAAGAATTGTTTGTATTCACCAGATTTCAGTTTTGCTTATCGTAATTATCCGTAAATAATTATATTAAACTTGTAAACTGTATTATAAGCGTATCTAAGAAAAAGAAATAAACAAGCTTCCAGAATAAACGGGAATCTGATAAACCTCCAAACTCTAAGCTTTATATTTTCTCTTTAATTAATTTACACGAGTAGAAAGACATAATTAATTCCATGGGAATTCATTTACCTTACAAATGCGCCAATACTTCGTTCGAAATGCACAAACTTTGCTTATCAGTATTTTTACATCCCGTGCTTAGAAGGGTTTCCAGTTTTCGTTAGTAGGTACCAACCCTTTCAGTCTGATTGTGGTCGACCGGATAGTTTCGAGAACACTTTGCAACTTGTAAACAAGTTAACTGCTGTACCATCGGTTGTTTATGACACTTGAATAACTTTTCTAAAACCGCATATTTTAGTGCCTACTACAAAATGTATAACCGTATGAACGTGGTGTCACATGAACCTGGCCATAACATCTGATAATTTAGTAAAATAATTATTTTGGGTGGTTGAGTCTGTGAACGGTCATTTAGAATCAAAATGCGGAATATGAATTCGAAGTTATGTTATTATTAGTTATAAATTGCTAAAACGATCAATATTCTCGTATATCATCATATACACTCAGGGAAAGCTACCCAACCAGCAAATTCAGAATTTAATGAAATTTGAGTGGTTTGTAGGTCTTATAAGATTGTAAAATACCGGTTTCTGCTTCTGCTGAGAAACACTTCTTTCAGCTTCCCAAGCTTTCTCGTTTTCGCGTGTTTGGGTCGAACCGCGTACTTCCTTCTTACATGTTTTTGCCACCTTGTCATAATTTCTACTTCATTTGTTACTAACTGTCCTTTATATATCGTATTGATTGTTTTTGTCCCTTTTTGGTTCTTCTTAGGACATTTCTGATTTCCTTTAAGGTCTATCTGCATTTTTCTTAAGAAGTTTTCACTAAATTGTTATCAACTTATTCCCGCCACAGCTTATCCCGGAAATCCAAATCATGCACACCACCTTTTTGTAATGACTTTCCCTATCTATATAATTGTCGCAAGGATTTTGTATACTTTCTTTTCCCTTTTTTCTATTTTTCCAATATTCATCTGCTTTTCGCCTATATTCTAGATTAGTAAACCTCATATGTTATAATTAGTAGTTGTATAAAAATCAAGGTAGAAAAAATACATTTATTAAGTAGGCTTCATGACCACCTTAACTCTTTCGCTCACCGTGTCGTGTGTTATTTTAATTGATTAGCTTTAATAAATCGTGACTGAAAGGGTTAAAGAATTTTTCGGTGATACTCACTGCACTGTTGTTTTTTGTTGCTGTTGCATAATAATCTGATTCGTCACAGTTGTACCCTGTATGCTCTTTTAGGGTAATAAATGACTTAAATCTGTCTTTCAATCCGAAATACTTGCTTTTTTTCTAAAGAATACTCTAAACAATTTTCGAGCATAATGATGATCATGTGTCACAAGTCACAGTAAACTTTCTTCTGTAAAATAGCGATTCCCTTATGGCCGGTCTAACCGCCTGACAAGTCGTCCATGGGAAATACATAAAATTTCATTCATTCAAGATTCTCAGGGTGTTGTAAGAACCACAGGTGTGGCAACAAGCTTTTATGTAATTCAAACTCTTCAGGCAAAAATATTATGTAAAATTAATCACTTGATTATTTCGATACAGCTAAATAGGTCTGTCAGGTTTCAATTGTTTACTTGTGTTTTCTCTTGGTGCCACAATTCAAGTGGAATAATTAAGTCGAGCAATTATAAAAGAACGCCGTCGTCAGTCAGTTGGAATTTGCTACAGTCAACCGTCGCTGCTTGGACGCTGGTCACACGTCCACTCGCCTTCGCCGCTAAGAAGACTCTTTTTCTATTGCAATGCTACGGATGATATCATCTGCATCTCGCACTCTTTCCTCAAAATATCGTTGCGCTGGTCATTAAGGACTAATCACGAGTCGCACAGAAAAAGAGATGGGAGAGAAAATCAATCTATTTACCGAAACATTCTTTACATATAAGGGCGCAGCGAAAGAAATATGCAACGAAGTTGATTCTGTTGTATAAACATAAATAAATATAATTAAAAAATAAGGCTTAAAATTACTAGGTCAGTAAATATAGTACTCCTCTTATGGTCTCCAAAAGAGTCACATAAAACAAGCGATAAATAATAATATATAACCATTTAGTAAAGAAAAACTCTCCCGTTTAGTTACATGTTGCTGCCTGAAACCAGTATTTATCTTAATCGAGTAAAAGAAAATCCGTCGTACCTAATGATGAAGTAAGCTTCCGAAATATCGGCGAACCTTGATTTATTCCTTTAACGTTCTTACCATCAATATTCATCCTTCTGGAAAAACACCGCGCTTTCTACGCCGACTGTTCCATATTCTTGTCACATGTCTTATATTTCCGTCACGAATGATAGTCAGATGTACCGCTAATGGGATAGCATTTGTTTCCTTTAGCCCCTGCATGATTTTGAAGTATGAGCGCGACAGGAATGCTTTCGTATATTCAGGCTCTCGTTTATCCGTTTAATTATGTTGTAGGCATTCACTCTTTAAAAGCCGTTTGATACGTGTGAGATTAAGGATAAATTACGTTTTCCTGTCAAGCTATTATGCGGAATATGATATCTAATTAATCACGACGCCTGGAAAAATGTCTTGATGTTGTATGTAGAAACCCTATTGGTGGTTATGAAAGGAAGGAATATAGTGTGCTTCCTTTAAACACACCATCTTACTTATTGCTAACTAAATAAATTTTCCTTTATATTGCCTCAGTCTAGAAGTCACTGACATGAGAAAATTTTAGTGATGGTAGAAAATTGTACGCTAAAGTTCTCGCCGTAAAGCTTTTTTCCCAAGAGAGCTCTACTTCGGAGCTACGTGTTGTTAAGGTTATTTATCTCAATCTCTTAAATGATGTAAGGTACCTCAATAAGAACCGGAATATTAACGGGGAAAGATATAGTGCGGTGTATAATAATGTTAGCCAAGCTCTTGGCTTAATTGGCTGTTTCTTTTTACATATGTAAATATTTTCAAATCAACTTCTTCGATACACTGCTTAGGTAAGGTTTATTGTTAATAGCACCACACATCCCTGTTTATAGGAGTTTTGTTTAGTACTTTAATTTTAGCTATCCCTTTCTTTATAGAGAATTTTAAAAATTCCACTATTTTCATTTTCGACTTCAACTAAAAGGCATATGACAGTATCAATATGTTTATAACCTTCTTTTCTTGGTCGAATTTATTACTGCTTCCGAATTTTTTTCCAAAAATTTTTGCCCTACCTGTTACCATTAGTAAGTTATATGCTTAGATGGAGCGAACAGAATTTCCTAATTTCAAAAATTAATTTCACCCACTTAGAGTGAATATATATTGACAGAAATATGTGTTTCACATGTTCCTAAAGTTTAATAATGTTTTGATTGTTCGGGTTCGGGATTATCCCTAGCAAGGTAATTTCAAAACATTATTGACAGAGGATATACAGGGCGTTTAGCCCATTGACATATGTCTGAAAGGATATACATGGTATGTGAGTCAGTTTGAAAGTTGTTTATAGATCTTTGATATCTAAATCGTCCTTAATTAAAATACTAAGCTGTCTTTACCTCAGAAATCCTGATACTTTGTATAATGGTACCTTTGGTCAAACAAATTCCAAACGGGATCCCCTAATCCTTTCAGATATACCGCGGTGAACCAAACACCCTATATAAGATTATTTCATTTTTACATTTCATCAAACTTCTTTTGAATTCGTTACAAACTCAAAGTACTGAACATTTATCCTGAACGCAAGGTACCATTTGTAAATGGGTCTTAGATTTAGCTCATAATCAGTAAGATTTTATAGTCAGCCAAGCCACTATTATAAATATACTACTCTTGAAGCAATAAAGGTTTGAAAAACATATTAATACAATATCTTGGCTTTATAGGATTTTATCGCTCCTAGAAAATTGTTGGTAATTTTCAAAAAGATTTTGCCCATTTAAAATTATTTCTACTTGCTAAAATAGAATATTGAGGTAACTGTATTATAAAAGACTACATGACAGGTAAGCACTCAACCGTCTACTTCATAGCTTATATCTTTGAAGAATGCACGTCTACCTAGCTTTTCTGGATAATTTATCTTAACTACGAATATAATTTATTAAAGCAGGGGGAAAATATATTTTAAGTTAGAATTAAAGTTACGGCAATTCGCTTTTATCGAATAAAGTATAAAATACGATTAAGTTAGTGTTTTAAATGCTCGTTGAAATCTGTAAAAGCTTTCCGTCTGTATTTTAGTATAATAAAAAAACTGAAAAGCTGTTTTATATAATAAATAATTGAAACATACGACCAAAGATCACCTTTGATACGAATACTCGAGCAAGACCTGAAATTAGTTGCAGATGCTTGGTCCCAACAAGGTAGACCACAACTTCACTATGGTCAATATTTTCGACAATTTCTCAATTTGTTGGATTAAGCTTCAGAGTTTCCAGACCCAAATTCGATAGAAGTGTTTGTTTAAAACCATGAGAAATTTGTGAGGGTCACATGGTCTGGAGGAATTAAGGCAGAGGATAATTCCCAATTGTCAAATAATTCCATTTTTGTTTGCATATCAGTAAAACGCTACGGTTTAAATAAATATCCGTCTATGTTGCTGTTGAACGAGGAGGGTGTATCACGTCTTCAAGCGCACTGATGCAATCACCAAAACCAATCATCTTCAAAATGTAATTCGCAAATATTCCATTAATTAATAGAGTTTAATAAAACTTGTGAGGCAACAAATCATGCAATCATTTTTAGATGCTTCAGCAATATAGGTAAAAGTAGGTATAAATAGGCGTAAAAACAAAGTTTTCAAAAGTAATAAGTTACGTTCTGGTAACAAATACTAGTGATTGTTGTAACTCTGAGGGGCGCGCAGTATGAAGGATTCTCAGTTGGAGCACACTTCTTCAAAATCGGTGCATCTAGATTAGAAGCCTTTCCTTGATGGTAGCACTTCGTCATTAATAAAGTCGCAATGTAGATTTAATATAAGTTCGAAAGGAAATATTAGAAGAAATAAAAGAACTGTATACAATAGCACAAAAAAAAACCTCCTCACTAATGTATCGGACCTAATTTAACGCCATCTACATATTTTTCGTGTCCAATAAATTAAGGATATCTTTGATTAGGTACTTTCATCCAAACATGTTTAATTCTATCTTTATATATACGACCTCCCACATAAATGTACTAATGAGCTGTGCTACAGCGAAACGCGCGTCTACACATAGCGCTTGTTGATTATTATTAATTACCCTCGGTGTGCTAGCCAGTAGTCGAAGCCTGGCTACCTTCGCAGATAGTGGGATACTACTAACTGCTCAATTCTGTTAGAGATCGATATAGCAATTAATGTCGACATTTTCAGTGATTAGAGTTTCTTTGATTAGATACTCTCATCCAAATAATAATAATTACATATTTACTGATTGCCGAAAAAAGTGCACAATCAGAAATTGGCATCGCAAAAGAAACTAGAAATGTAGTTAATGTACTCCTCACATTTCATTCTAAATTCTTGCTATCTTGTTGTACACCTTTTGTACCTAGTACCGTATTCATGTATAAAGATAGAACATTCATGTACGTAACTTCCAAATAATTTTCGCTTTAAATAGCGAACGAAGAGAAACACTTTAGTTCAGACGCAGCAGACACCGATCGCTTCTGTAAAACAAAACCAACATGATTCCATATCCAATGATTGTCGCAAGATAAGGATGATACACTGTTTTCACAGTTGTACAATTCGTTATTTTCTTTATAATATGTAATACGAAGCGTACACCTCTGAGTCTGCTACATATCAATTTTATTTGTCGATCCTATTTCAATGTATTGGTTATAGCAACACCGATGAAAAGGCAATGCTTAGCCAATTTTTACTAGATTTAGATTAGCCTTAAATCTAGTTTAAAATATATTAATAAGTAACTCTAAATTTAACAAAATATTTTCGAGTACAGATTAAGAAGAATAAAAAGGTAGAAGTTGGAAAGATTAATTTTAAACAACTCTATAATAACAATCTTTCTTTGCAAACTGCCTAACAGAGAAATGATGCTTAGGAATTTTATGTTACAACGTTTTTGCGATGCGGTGGAGGAAATCGCCGATCCGCACTCTATGAAAGCTGAAATAACGTCTGTTTCTTACGTGATTCCCTTTACTTCGATAATAGTAATTATAATGAAAGTTTTAGTGTATGTGTCTCGTGACAAGTGTAATAGTTAGGGTTATTGTTTCTTGAATTACTAGATCCATTCTCCCGGTAACTACATGGGCATGAAATCCGACCCATTCTTTCAGTTAATTAAGCAGAACTAACTTTGGAATTGTTCGCGTGAACCTACTGACTTACTTAGGGTGTATCAGTCAGCAACAGTATCCACATAATTAAATTTTCATGTCTGCAAAGTTTGAGATTGTAACACTTACTTCTAACATCTTAGTTCTTTTACTTTTTTACTCGATATTATATGATTCATTGGGGATACGTTGTAAATATATTTTAAGCTTAAAAAGTAAGTTGATGGAAAATTTAACACAAAATTCATAGCAATGAACCAATATGAAATACTAACCATCTTACAAGTTTAAATATTCTACACCAGCTGTTTTTCCGGAGATGAGTCTTAAACAATACAGTAGAGGTGCAACAGCATGTTGCACGAAAATGGCATTCTGCACTTTTATTACTTGCCGACAGGAAAAAAGGGAAATTTTAGCTCAAAGAAAAGAGTAACAATGGGGTCAGGCATGGCACTCAGATGAACGTGCCTCGTCGTTTTATTAGAATCCCTAAAGACGTTTCTTGCAATAACGAAATAAAGACTGCAAACACGAAACTGAAACAATTCTAATTACGCCGGTTGCTTTCAGAAATGTTTATTAATGTATTGTCTGGGCTGTACGAATAAATACAACAATGTCGTCATACAATGCAATGTCGACGGCGATATTGCATTGTATGACCTGATGAAGATAGGTTAAATTAATTTTGCTGAACGAAAGTTCAGAAATGGAAAACTAAGGGATTTGTTAGTAATAAAAATAGTAAGATTAATAGAAATAACAACAATGTTCGGTATTCTTCCTTTAGCCTTTGAAAATAGTGTGGAGTTACTTGCCCAATATTTCCGAACAAACAAACATCGTGGTAAGTATTCGGAAGGTGGGCCTAATTTGGTTTTGTTAAACAAATAAATAGGTCACCTTAACTTAATAATGTTTATGAATCAAATCGCGTTATGCAATGTTCGAGTATGATAAATATTCAACATACTCTCGTTTAGTAACTCCTAAATCATACCTCGCCGTCTTTATATACTAAAGCAAACATCAAACAATTGTATTAAGGGGGTAGGATCTCCCCAGGAGAGGGAGTACTTAAACCCTTGTGCTGTCAGAATCCCAACAGCCATACGAAGGTCCTTTCGTACAATTTCGGATATCTTATTGCTTTTCGTTTAGTGAGCTAAATTAAAGTGATTTGCCATGATGGATGAATGTGCTTTATGCCATCTTTTTTGCGGGTGATACTTCTGATCTTTCCATAAAATACAGACACAAGTAGTCAAATGGTGGGTTCTGGGCCAAAAAACATCATCCCAAATCCATCTTAGCCAATGTGTCTGTTTCTTCATTGCCAGTATTTCCATTGTGCGCATTCAGCCATACTACGTTGACGCTATTTGTTTCAGAGACCAGCAATAAAGCTCTCTGGCAGTCTAGCAGCCGTTTGTCGGTTTAATTCTGATGCTGCTTGGTGTCAGTGGACAGATTAATGTTTCTGCCTGAAACATTAAGGTTTTTTTGCAGTGCGCTGGTAGGCTCAGCGTTGATATTTCCGCTAGGAAAACGGTAATTTCCGGTCCTAGCCTGAATACTTATGAACGGCGATAAAACTACCTGGAAATAAAAGAATAAAGGACAGTGAATCATGCCTGCACCTTTTTACAGCAGAAACCAACCGTTTGCGATGCGGGAATATTTGAGATTATTGTTTATTTTTTAAATGTGTCTATATTTAAATTACTTAAAATGAGATGTACTTTATAGAATGTCAGTATTTTTATTAATGGTTTAAGTTTAAATAGAAAATTGAGGATAAATATTTTGGTTTTAAAGTTATTCAAGTGGCTTAACATTCGTAGTGAAACAATCTAAGTAACTATTTAAAAAATAACATATACAGAGCTTAAGCATTTACTGACTCCTTGCAACGTCGTCGGGCTTATACCCAAAAGATTTTCACAAAATAAAAGAAATGAACATCAAAAAGGAATGGACAAAATCGAAGAGTCCTGCATTAAACATTCTTAAATTACAAAAAAGAACCATCCTGGTGTACATATTCTTTTATCTCGACTATAATAGGGGTGGAATTGTTAAAACAACATCTTCGCCCATAGTATTTAATTGATGGCAAGAGTCAATCAAAAAGTAAAACATATGTAATCATATCTATTCTACTAAACATGAGTATTTCTATATTTTCATTTACGTTACTTTACGAAGTATCTAGTACATCTTTTCTGCTTTGTATGTGAAAATATTCTATTGGTTGTACTAGGCTTTAGTAATTTACAAGTATAGATGCAGAATGTTAATTCGCGAAAACTTTTCAATAAAAGCCGTCATTTCAACTTGATTAGCTTTCCCTGCAAACTTCCTGTTAATTCATATTTAATGTAGAAAAACGAAAGAGACCGAAGGAAATACTATCGATCTACATTTGGCTCCAATGCGACCACAGAATATTGAATAAAACCATACGGAAACAATGTTCTAAGGAAAGTGCAAAGTTTCGGAGTATCAATCGCCCTGGAAGTTGTAAATAGAAAAGTTGAAGAAATTATACTGAAAATTCTCTATCTTATGCATCATTATGTAGAGTATATGTAACTGTCATGTACAACCAGTGTAACTCCGTCGGGTAAAATTTCAATTTTGTAGCATTTTCGCATTTATATTTTATTTCAATTAACCGTGACATATTGTTTCATTGAAAGTTAATAATTTTTTCAGCTGTATCGGTGTCAGTAGCCGTCTGGACATTAGTCGCTATATCATTGGAACGGTACTTCGCAATCTGTCGTCCTTTGAAGTCTCGTCGATGGCAAACCCAATTTCACGCTTACAAGATGATTGTCATGGTCTGGCTGGGTAGTTTAACATGGAGCGCTCCCGTTTTAATAGTGTCTTCTTTGAAAGCTATGAAAGGCCGAGGTAAGTATTATACTTTCAGTAAACTTTTACTTGTTTAGAAAGGACATCCTTGTTTTAAAAACGGTTTAAATAAATAATGAGATTTAACTGAATACACATCAAGAGGAGAGGGAGGATCACTTTTATAAAAGCTGAAAAGCTTCTAAACTTTGGCATAATAGAACAATTTCTGCAAGTAGGATGCCTCTTTATGTATATATATTATAATGTTATACATTTGATTTCTTTTAATGATATTATAGAAAACTAGCTGCTATTCTAAACTCCAAGAGTTTATTAAAAAAGCTATCACGTTGTAAGATATTTAAACGGTGTTGCCAACCTAGCAACAAGTAAAAACCTTAACCAAAAATAATCACCAACCTTCAAGGCATAAATATCTGACACACTTGAGATAGAACAATAAAACGGGAGCACAATAAGTGGAAGAAACGGCATTCGAAAATTCTCCAAACGAAAACAAAGGGAAAGCATAAAGAAAATGACTTTACACAGATCAAGTGCGTCCAAAAATTAAACTTTTGAACGCGACGAAGTCAGCCAGGCGGAACGATGCGACGCGTGGTCTTCTGACAGAGATAGGAAACGGAAAACAACATCCAGCCTAAAAAGTGATATCTCCAAAACGATGAGAAATTTAAACGGGAAATAAGTAGAAATTAAAAACAACAAACGAAGCAGAAAGATGTGGAGGCGTTTATGTTGCAAGTACACGACCTCTGCGTACAACGATGGTCAGCATTTAAATCGTGAAAATTTATCGGCTTTAAATTAATATTTATTTTTATTGTTGGTACAAGTACAGTGGAGAAAAATATAATTGGCGTTCCGTCGTAGGCAGAAGAGCCCCGGTGAAGAATATAAGAAATTACGTGGTATTGCGTCATAGTTCTAACGTAAAAGTGTATGTTAGATGTCCCACGAAGCAAGCACGTTAACCACACCCAAAATAGTGGTTTAAGTGGGTTACAAAGGTGCATAAAAGGAAGCTGGTCACCAGCGCCAGGGGAGTCGGGAGCCAGGGCCATCGTTACCA
This sequence comes from Oryctes borbonicus, assembly GCA_902654985.2. NCBI lineage: Eukaryota > Metazoa > Arthropoda > Insecta > Coleoptera > Scarabaeidae > Oryctes > Oryctes borbonicus. Next base: position 862,963 of record LR736879.1, on the reverse strand, counting down.
CAGGGACAGCGAGAAGACATAAGTTATACATCCTTTTGTCATAAGTTTAATAAAATCAATATTTATTTTATTCCATTTTTGGTGTCCCCACTCTCTATAATAAATCATTTTTGGTGTATTTTATATCAGTTGTTATTAACTGTAATACCATTCTTTTTTTTCTCCGTTTCTTCGTCTGTAATAAAATATTGTTAACTTTTGGAATCAATTCCTGTATTTTTTGGTGTGTGAGTACTCAATACTTCATTGAAAGTTTCAATTAATATTTAAAGTAAGAATTTCGAAAGTAAGTCATTTTCATCTTCAACTTCATTTAGTTTGCAATCAGCATCGTTGCAGCACTCAATACTGGACCAAAGAGACCAATACCAAAGAGGAAAAACTGCAATGAAAATATGTTGATAACTGTCAAAGTAACGTGTTCGTCGAAGCTCCATAAGCGTCATCCACAATACATACCTCTCGAACCTTTTATCGCTGTTAGTATCGGAGTATTGCAGCTTGACTCTAAACACATCACAACACAACTTAACCTAAAAGCCCAATACATCTCTTCACTAATCTGTGACCGATGTCAAAGATTTCTAGGTTGAGTTATTTCACAGTTCCCTAGCGAATTTAGCGACTCAAGAAATTTTATTTAATTTGGGAAATTATTATGAAGACAAAATAGGTTTAATTTTCTAAGGATTTATAGGAAGAAGTTACATTAAAAACGAAAATTAGTGACAGAAAGAATATCAAGCGAAGAGAAGTTATGTTGTCGTTTTCGCAGGTTGAAGATATATTCACCTAGTAGAAGACAGCCACAGTAAACGAGGAGGGTGAATTTAATCAAAGCGAGACCATTCTATATTCAGCTCTTAAATATGCGTACTAACTTATTAATTAATTGTTAGCTGTATCTGAACTTTGTAATAACATTGCATCCCTGAAAGTGCATATACGTATATATATTTGACAGTGATCAAGATGTATTGCACTAGTTAACACATCAGATGAGAATTCTATGCATAATAATTCGGTTTGGTCTAAATTGAGATGTATGAGCGAATCATAATTACCAAATTTTCCAAGTTACTGAATTATAGGATTTATAGACGTATCTAGAATTACACCAAGGTACATGAATCCTCTGTTTGTGTATCGATTGCTTCCTACTCACAGTTAATTCGTGACCTATTTTTATCGATTTGCGAAGGGAAGATTACGCCTACCCATTCAGAAAAGCATTATTCCATTCATTAATGGTTTTCTCGCTTAAACTATTTCGTGCATTTCTACGTATATAGTGCACCTTCCTTCTAAATTCACACCAGCTCGAGCCCACCTTCTATTTTTTCTTAGTTGAAAAGGAAAAAAATACATTTTCGTCGATCGCGATGACGGAAAAGAACATAAGAAATTAATTGAAGTTGAGTGCTACACGTGCTCGTCGTAGAAAGTAGCCTTAAGGTGGTAATAATCGGCTTTTTTGGTGAATACGAAGAGGAGCAAGGCAGAGTTTTAATAGAAAAACGCAAAAAGAAGTGGTGCGAAAATTGAAAGGAAACAATATATAATCTATATTTGTTACGGCAATATAAAATTATTTCCTTTTTCTTACTAGCAAAGCGTATTAATCACTTTTTACATTGCGGCATTACATATGTACTTTTTAGTTAATTAAAATAAATGTTGTTTAATTCATTGCAACTAAATTTTTTTCTTGGTTTAGGGTGTTTCTGTGTTCTGTTTTAAGACCCCTAATTCATACCTCATAGACAGGATAAGCGTCGACTACAGATGGTTCCATTTTGTTTTATAATCTAATTAGCCATACTGCAGGTCTCAAATCATGGTGTTTGGTTCTTTGCCTTTCCACTCTTACTGCTCGTTTTTCACGACCAAAAGGATTAAAACATTATGAATCACCATGCATGAATGTATTTGCCTACCGAACAGTGTATTAAAAATTTTAAGTGCAACGCAATCTCCTTGATGTCAAGTACAAATGGGTTCGTACTTAAGATATCGTAACTCGCTGAACTTCAGTCACATGTTTAGTTTTCTAATTGAGTATTTTCATTAACCAATTGGTAACTAATAGTTTATGATGGACGAGTTCTATTTGGTTTCAACGATCCTGTACCTTTTTGGAAACTCTTGTAAGTCCTGTCACAATTTTAGTATCAAACCGAGGATTTCATTAACTTAAATTGCTTTGCCTGGAAGCAATTGATCTGCTTATTACCTCCCAAAAAAAGAGAACGTTGGCTTACTCAACAATAAAGGATATCGGAATAAAAAAATTGTTGAGAAACAACAGTTTTAAAACTTACCCTGACCAGCCTCTGAAAAAATAGATAGCGAAAATGAACAATATCAAAGTTTATAAAAAATGTTAAAAAGTATAATAAAACAAAGCAATAAAAACGGTTTTAACACAGAAACTGTCAGATACAGAAGAGCATTTTTTGGTACTATTTTGAAGAGAGTTAAGTCGCAATTTAAATATTAATATAGGTATAATATTAAGAAACGCTGAAAACCAAACTACATCAGGCAACAAAATTAAATTGTTGAAAATCAGCTTTCAAATTTTCAAATTTTCGTAAAAGGTCAACCAACATTTGCTGCTTATTTTATTTAAACCGCCAAAAGAGTAATTAGGAAATACTCCTAATAATCTAACGACTGTAAAAATTAATTGATTTACTTAAAAAACAAATTTCTGTGATATTTATAACGTTACAGTGCGTACTGATAACTATTAAAGCAATATGTAGTAACATTGATTGGTATTTTGTTGTTTAGATACATTCGTTCCTTTGCTGAGTAAATGGTGTAAATATTTCAAACAATGGCTGGTAATCCTACTAAACTCTAAACTAAATATTTGGATAACAATAGAGCTAATACATCCTAATCTCGAATGGAATAATATGTTAAATTGAAACCACATCCTTTGTTAATGATTTGTTTAGATAAATTAAACAAAACGTATATTTACATCAATATACATATCCCGGAATTGTAACCAGTGGCCAATGTTATGCCGGCATTATCTGTTTATCCCAAACAAGTATGTCAGTCCGTAATTATTTTTGCTAAAGTCCTAGTTTTATGGAGGAACATTATCCTTCTATTCAACTGTCTAATCAATTTACAGCCGATCTAGTCTGTTTATCGCAGAAAAGGGACTAGGATATTTTCGAATCGGAAAGCTGAAGTGGGGATATATTGCTCATTTTATTACTTACAAGAAAACATACCCAACCCGCATTTCCAGAATTTAATGAAACTCGTGTGGTTTGTAGACCTTGTAGGACTATATAAAATATCGGTTACCGTTTCGGCTGCGAAACGGTTTTGATGGGTGAAATCGAGGTTCGAAAATCGGTGGCTTTGCATTCCTTTCGAAATATTTTTTATTGATCGCAAAAATTATTATTTTGAAGAGCTATCAAAATACACTAAACTTGATGGACTAGGCGCTTAGTGGGCTTTATGGACGTCAAAACCTCCATTATATCAATTAAACTGCTTCAGCAAGGCTTTCGAATATGTTTCTGATTTTGACTGAGCAAGAGCGGTACCCAACGTGTGATTAAATTTTTCATGCCCAAAATTTTAGTTTATATATGACAAATACGTTACGTCGAGATGCCAATAGCCGCTACTATTTCTCTAACCATAATTCGACAGTCGTCTAGCACAATTTGGTGAACTTTTTCGATGTTAGCCCATTCGCCCATTCATTATATTACCAAAATATTCTTAACCAGTAACGCCATCTTCGTGTTAAGGCTATATAATTTTCAAACTACCTCCGTAAGGCATTTTTAAGAGACTTTTAGCAATTTGGACGATACCAACGTGCCGCTTGCTAGAAAGTGGTTGTTGGGACGAACGAGACGCAACGAGAATTGTCATTTCAAATGTATCTAGCGGTTGCAAGAATTGCGAAATCTGTAACTCTTTTATTATAAACGCGATATTTGAAACGAGTTTCCGTTTTCCCGATCTTCTGAAGATCTCTTGACCGTTAGAGTTTGGTAACTCGTTGATTGAGGTGAATATTTAAAGTGTACTATAAGTAAAATATTGTCAAGGGATTGTTAAAGTAGAATTTTTTGAAAACAGACGCATATTACTCATTTAAATTGATCATGGAATAAGGTCTATGTTGTCAAATATTAAGCTAGTTACATTATGATAATGATCTGCAGAACACGTAAAGGAACAATAGAAATGTAAACAAGTAACTCAGTACTGTAAGGGTAAGAATGTATTATATTACATTGCCTTCAACATTCAAATTATATACAAATAATATCACTTAGATGCAGTATTATCTCTATGTGAGCGGGAAGCGACATGTTTGAATTTACCCTGGGTGTTTGGATAATGGAATGTACATGCTCTGTAAATACACTTAAGTGTACATACATGCATGTAGATGATTTCATTTCTTCGGTCCTGCATAATAAGCGCACACAGTAAATTCCAAAATGGGAAACTACAACGGAACACTACATCGTAGAGGAAACAGAATAGTAGTATTAAGACGAAATAAGATTTGCATAACAAGTTTTCACGTCCAGAACAACAGAAGGAGCTAATTTACACAGAACTAAATTAATGATTTTGTATATCATTCTTTTGTATTTTTGTATTTTTCATTATTTGCTTTTACGTATTTAATTGATGCATCTGATTGACCCATTATACGGGATATTTTTTGAGATTTGGTGGTGGCTCTGTGAGGTGTATAAGCATTGAAACCTCTTATAAACATAGGAGCCTCATATGCAGAGCATTTAACTGCACTATGGGATTGGAAAGAAAATTTCATATCATTTCATATTGGGGTCTACTATACCCGTTTTTAACAGTTTTTAATATATTAACGGTTCTTTCTTTAAACTGCACATAATTGCTTAGAGCTTTACAATAGTGTTGCATGAGATCTAGCATCAATATCTGTCAGGAAGTTCGCAAACAGGGCGAGTAAAGATTGTTATTCCATTTATTGCATGGTACCCGATTATATTTAGAGAATATTTAGAGGCAGTTTACGAACACCTTGATGACGATAACGAGTAGTACACATAACCTCCCATATAGTTTCTACAAAAGTAAATATTTTAATCTTCATGACATTCTGAAGTATTTAATTTCACAAGAGCGGTGCATAAAATGTCGACATGATCGGTAAGGTGCTCTAATTAACATTATCGACGTATAATGGGTACAATCGATCAAGGCGATAGAAAATTTAATATTGTATTTAAAATAAGAAAGTAACCACTTCCGGTTCAACCGGCGGCGTTTCGCAGGCGAAGATATTTTAAATTAATAGATCGGATGCTGTAACTACTACCTATTCCAAAATTGCAGAACTCCATTCATAATAACATCATTAGAAATCTCTTCCTAGCCGTGAGCTGTGCCAGAAAATATAGTTGATGAGTGGCCACAATTGAAGGAAAAGGAATATGAATATTATGCGTTACTTTTACATGGAACTGCCTATCATTTTTTCCATTTATATGCATTGTTATATTAGAAATACAACATGTAAAAACAACTGTCATTAGAGCAACAATGAATAGCATTCAGCTAGGTGTGGTCCGACAACCTATGTCAGAGTGATCCCAGACAAATCTGTCTCCAGCTAACGATGATTCAGGGGAAACAGCAATGTTACTCACCTTCATTACATTTACTTGAACTCCTAAATGTACATTTTTATTGTAGTTTCTTTCTATAAGCGTAAGGAACAAAAATATTTGCAACCTTGTCTTTACAACTATTTCGCAAATTGAACGTCACTTGATGTAAACGTGGGAGTGACATGCATTAAGGTCCTTGAGGTTTCCTTGCGAAGCATTCCTCTTTTATCATCCATTTGTTTAAGACCTTTCGGTTCAATATTAAGGGAAATGCATTCAACCTCCACGACATATTCCACGAGTTATCACCGCTTCTATAAAATTCCTGATGGTTACCCTACATATTGAAATTGATATGAACTAACCGAATGTAATATATTCTGACCGAAATTTGTTTGCATTAAACCCGCGGGTACGCGTCCTGTCTCTTATGTGTAGCGAAACATGGGAAAAATGTAAATCTGAACAACCTACGCTATGATATACGCATACACAGATTTACAAAAATTGTTAAAACTTCGGCTATTGTAATAGACGTTTACTAGGGCGTTCACAATGAGAGGGCATTTGCATAACGTTTACGGTTCGTGATTGTTCAGGAACCAACGATTCAGTTCACGACTGTAACTTTTTTTGATCCGCTTTTTTTACAAGGACCGTTTTGAATTCCCATTTTTGCGAGCTTTCAATGCTCTTATTTTATTAGAAATCAATTTATAGCATGTTGCAATATATATATAGAATTTTAAACTAGAAAAACATGGGAAATTGCAGAAACAGAAACATATTGTGGAAATCTTGTGTTGTATGCAACAGTTTAAAAACTAAATTCAAAGTGGGAAAGTTGAGTGAGATATGAGTAGAAGTACGAAATGAATTTTCAATGTATTTAAAGTTTTTTACAAATTAGAGAAATACGTAAATTGGTTTAGGAACTTTTAGTGTCTCCAAAATCTAATGAATCTTTTTGAAAGCAAACATGACATATCTGAGCGTCAACTCCATTAACAGTACATAATAACTATATTAAACGTACAAGCAATTCAATTCGGACATAGAGGATAGCACTACTCCATGTTTATTCAATTTCCATAATGTTTGTACGCTTGCTCATGTAGTTTAAGTGCACAACGCATTTGTTAATGTATGGTTTCATGACTTTGTTCATTGGTTAAAATTTTGACTAGCGATGTAGACATAAATAGTAATTACGTAATGTACGACTTTCGTTTATAACAAAACACTTTGGTTGTTGTGGGTAGGTGCCTATATTTTGTTGCTGCATTAAGGTTACAAAAGCAGCTTTAAGAAATTAAGAACAAAATTGACCAATCTAAAATTCGACCACGACAAGGTTTTTGTTGAAATTTGAGTTGCTTGAATTATTTAATCTTTCAGAGATGATTTGAAGAATATGGATTTGAAAGGTTACAATACCCTACAGAACAGAGAAAGTTGGACAGAAACAGAAAAACAGGGAAGCCTGGTTTATTACCAATTGCCCTGTGCCATAACCATTTACATTTACAAAAAGAAAAGGAAAAGCGCAAACTTAAGACAAGCACTTTTTTACGTTGCCTTTTAAGTATAAAGTCAGTAATCTCATTATTCCCTCTCTTACTCAAGACACCGGAAATGCAGTGTAAGACAGGTTAGGTGTATTAAATGGGATATATGTGACGTTCTTATGGAGAATCTGAGTATGTAAATCGGGTTGTTTAATAATATATGAAGATATATAGTTTAATTAATTAGTATTAATATTAACGGACAAAAGCACAGGAGCCTTTGGTCACTGCGACCTTAATAGATCTATTGTAACAAAATGCCCTTATGAATGTTAGAGAATTTGGAGGCTCTTAATAAACCTTAATATCTTCGTCCCTCAGTTCAGTAGATGTCAAGAACAGTTTACTGAAATATTGTTGTCGAGTGCGACTGATGGCAACACAATTACATAAAATGTGTTCTGCCGTCTCTAGATCTTCTAGACATAGACGGCATATTTGATCCTCAGCTTTTCCTAGATGGAATAGGTGATATTTTAGGGCTGCATGACCTGTCAGAAATCACGCCAGTAGTCTATGGTCTATTCTTGAGCCGTCCGCGTACTATGCTAAAGTACCTCCTTCACTTTGAGGCCCCCCGGATGCACATTCCTGGCTTTCAATGATCACCTTATAAGGCTGCTCAAAATTGTATTGCATAGAAACCTTGTCTCTTGCATCTATGCATCAGGTAATATCTTCAATGATTTTGAGATGCCTGTTAAGATCCCCAGGCTGCAATTCCTTCATTCGGCTTAGCGTGAGGGCATTCAATATGGCCTGCTCCTGAATGTGGATGTGAAGTGGCGTTAGTGTCAGCAGGATTTCTAGGGCTGCTGTGGGACACGTACGCATCACACCTGTGATGTTGAGACAAGCCAGGCTCTGAATTTGTTGAAGCTGCTGTTGCACAGTCTTTTGAATTGTTTTTGGCCACCAAACCAAAGAGGCGTAGGTGATCATGGGTGGAATTATTGCCGTGTATGACCAGAAGATTATTTGAGGTTTAAGACCCCAATTCTTACCTAGTAGCCTGCGGCACACTAATGATGCCACAATGGCTTTTTTCTATAAGTTGGATATGTGGGAGATCCATGTTTGTTTTTTGTCGAACGTGACTTCCACGTATTTAACTTCATCACTGAAGTTAATCGTTTTTCCTTCAATGGAGAGTGTATTTAAGCAGACTTTCCTTTTCCTTGTAAAAGGAACGATTTTAATCTTTTCCGGGTGTATGCGCAGGCTATAATTCTGACAATGCTCCAATGCTCTTTCCATAAGTTGTAATATTATATTCTCATATTTTCCACTTATCATGATTACCACGTCGTCAGCGTACCCTTCAAGATATATAGAACTAAAAACGTAAGCGTAACTGGTCTTCCTTGACTTTATAGTTTTAAAAATGACCCTCCTGCATTCTGTATTTACTTTTGAACAACGCAGAATAAGTCTAGGCTTGGCATCTTTTAAATCTTTAAGTTTGTGTAGTTTACGTACAGAAATAATCAACACCAAATAATTAAACAAATCTCTTATTCTTATCTACTGACGCTTTAAGGTGGTTTGTGAATGGGAGACAACAATAATAAGTACATTATTCGTGATCTTATGCGCATATATCATCAAAAACAGATGTAAAAGCAGACTCCAAGCCGGGATCTGTTTATTATAAATTTCATAAATCAATTTAGAAAAACCCTTGCTTTTATAAATAGGCGAACTTCAATGAAAAACATTAAAATATCCACCTTAAATAATCATCTATCTCAGGCACGACAACTTTATTAAAATTACTTTCGAAATAAATATATGTATGAGTACAATACGCGTTTTGGTGGCACCGCCGGAAAACTTTGCTCTTGCTTTCAATTAGGTTTCCATCTTTTGCAACATCCTCGAAATGTTGTCACCATTTAACTACTTTATAGATGGTAGCCGTTTAGAAGCCCGGAAAATGTACTTTTTTTGGGTATCTATGTTGTTAGTTTACCATACAGATGCCAAAATAGCGAGACGGTTATATGTCTTATATTCTTCCGAAGTTACCATTTCTATCCTTTGGATCTATACACCGCACACAATTGCGCAATCCTGATTAAGGAAACAACAACAGTGGATTTTAGGTAGTAATCAAATTGAGATTAATGAAAAAATCGTTTTTTACATGTGTATTCCTTAGTCCGTGTGGCTTTTACGAACACACATATGTATATAAATAGAACACATCAGAAAATGCCTAGAAACAATAACCAAAAAATAATGCTAAGATAGCTTAGCTTCCTCATGGTATTAATGGAATAATTCACGGCAAACGCATGTGCGGTTTCCCAAAGCCCTACCAGCGTCGCCAAGTTATAACATACATATGTGTAACTTGGAGGTCAGGAGCTAATATTTCTGTCTGTTTTCTTGATTTTATCGTTACACTGACATACATGATATCCACCTTTCCAATGCGCTCATAAAAAGAAATGTCGCAGGAGGAGGGAGAACTAACGTAAATATCAGAAGGAAACAAAAACTCAATATGCATGAATCCCGAAAGATAAATAAATATCAGGGGAATGTTGTTTCTATCTCCTGTTTACGGTTCTCCGGTTTAATATATTTCAAATATTAGCAATACTCCCTCGGACTCTCTTCTTTCTACGGACATATGTTAACATTAGGCGTATTCTTATGCGAGGCGTAGTCTAAAGAGGACAGTAATAAGAAGTAATTTCACTGAATATAAATTCAAGACAAGATAGGTTTATATTCACATAGGAGGTGGAAAAAAGAATAGTTTGGAATCTGAAAACTTATTCTAGTATTTTTCTTAACAACCAATTTCACTATCCAATGAGTTTTAAGGATTTAGTTCATAATCACGCCTGCGCATTCAGGATCAAAAATGCATTGAAATGAACAAATTCAAAGCCCTGTTGAAGCAATTTAGGGTAAGTAAATCGTCGATTGTAGATGAAGTTTGGAAATATAAAATTTAATTAAGTCACTCTGCCATCAAGTTCGGGAACTTTTATTTCATTGTGCATAAGTAATTTTCCTAACCAGCAAGATTATCCTTAGTTATACTCTAGAATCGAATTCTACATGTTCAAGTTATTTGTATAAGTACGTACATGGTAATAATATGAATCCTAGCAGGAAACCCCAACAACCTCTCATTGAATAAGTCAGGAACAGGATAAATAGGAGTCGAGGATCGATTTTGTACCTTGTAGTCTTATCTTGTATGTCAAATAGAATTGAAAGCATAAGACGACTTACCTGTTTAATTTTTATTACGTATATATCGAGACTTAAAACATGCTTCTTGTTTGATCTTCTAATCTCATAATTGCTAGTTTCGATCCTTCAATTTATAATCCCTTTTCAGTACCTCAATGAAATATTGTTAGATTCGACTTCAAAAATAGGAAAATTACTTAAGTGACTAAAACCCTTGACAAATTTTTAAAATTTATGTCAACAAGATTAGATTTTGTGAGACGCTTACGGCATGCAACATTCTAGTGGTGCAAATTTCGGCAGTTTACTGTAATTGGTGACTGCATTCAAGAAAACTTGTAGATCGCTGTACATTTCGTTAAATATTTAAATCTTATAGGTTGCTATTTTGTAATTATCTTCTAAATAATTACTTCTATTGCAATTGAATTTGTAAATTCTATTTTAATTTCTATTTTATTTTAATCAGTGAAATTAAATTAAACTTGTTTTGTAAAGAAATAATTACAATAATGCTGACATAATTGTTTGATTACAATTACAGTATTTACAACGGAGGTTGTCTTCATTAACTCAATTAAAACATATTGATTGAAGCTCATAATTAAGCTCCCGAAATGCGCCAGTGTGCAGCAAAGACTATGAACTACCCCCAGCGTGATGAAGAACATTATTATAACACAATGCCTTCTTTCTTTATTTTTTTATTTCTTTATTCTATAGCCATAGCAATTCCGGGATAACGGGGTCGAACTCTGGGTTCGCAACTTTCAAAGTAAAGGTTTTTCGAAGTTTTTAAGACTTTAAGGCGCTCTATTAGTAACTCACGCCCGGATAGTGTCACCTGTAATTAGCGGAAGCTGTTGGAGATGCTAACTATTATCACGCGTATGTTCATAAATGCTTTTAATTATTTTATTTTAACGGGATACAGTTTAAAATGCCAAACTTCCAAGTATTCCTTTCCTTGCATTCCTTATCTAAGGCCAGATATACAATTGTTTATTTAATACCTAAGCTGTAGCCGTAGTATAAATTATAATACCTGAAATTATGTATCTGCTTCAATCTAGTTTTAATTCACATAAGCTTCAAGCAACGCGCTTTTGATGAGCGAGCTTTCAAAATAAACTGCGTTAATCTAACAGAAGATTCTGCAAAGAATCTGTACATAAATTATTTCATCGCATTCGTCGAGGGAGATAACTCATTTAAATACGTTTTTATAAATAGAATAGATCTACCATTAGTTACTTTTTTTTAGAGGCCTTGTCCGCAATTTAGGAACAGCTTGAGCCACTAAATCGCTTTTCCCCTATTACAAAAGATAAAGATAAATGATTTAGGAAGAACAGCTGAAGCGATCGACTGCTACAAGAATTTAATTTCAAATCTGCTTACGCCCTGTCCTTTTCGAGTTTGCAGTTTCGATCAATATTAGGTTTCATTTCATAACTTTATTACGTAGAGTAAATCTTATGAAGAAGTTTTCAATCATGCGTTTAAATATTGAACCTTCTTACTATGTGATACTGACAACCTAGGGTATGGTTAGTAAAGTACGTATAGTCTTTTCCAGGACAATGGGAGTGGAATAACTTTCTACTTGACAGAAGGGTATACATCATACAATTGGGAAATTTTCTGGTGTATAATCTCCCTTTGTCAAGCAATCAATATTTTCCTTTAAAATATGGTTTTGTGGGCGACACTGGTGTGCTGTAAAATGATAAAGCGGCTTTGCACTGTATGATTGCTATGAAAGTAACGTATTCGATGTGAAAGTTAATGGTTCTATATTAATCATAGTAAAATAGAGAGGGAACAAGATTTATATGTTTTATTCAACAAAAATCTATGCTTCCTCGCAGTAAGCAAAAGAAATGCAATGCAATTACTTACCTGAAAACATAAAAAATCCAAATTTAATTCAAAGCGAAGCCATTTATTTTCCAGCGAGATTATAATCCGTTAGCAATTACAGACTTCTGCTACATTCTGTACGGCCCTCTTGGTACAATTTACTACTAATTTAAATTCCGTTTAATATTATTCAGAATATTCGAGGTTGATATTTACAAACCCGTCTTCAATTAGAGAATTAGGTCGACCATGAATATTTATTATTCCACCTACAAACTATGTAATAAAATTCTTATATTCCAACGTTTATATTACCTTATGCATGATATGAACTGAGAAGTAAATTGAAGTTTTTGTATATAATATACAGCAATAAAACGAAGATATTAATGAAAGCGTGTAGTGTTGTGTAAACAGCAGGAGAGGACAACATTTTCCGGTGACGTAATATACGTCATAAACTATCTTTCAAAGGTATTTTCGTATATGTTGTAATATTACAACTATCGTTTCAGAGATTATCTGTCATCAGGTCTAGTATTAAGTACAGCCAACCACGGTAGTGGTGAAAACGGACAAAAACTTCTTCTGTATTCTATTTTTACATGTTTTAAAACGTCAAAATGAAAGTAAAATCTTTTAACAATAAGTTTCTGTATAAGTTTAGGCGTATCAAGGTGAAACTTCATGAATCTCCATCAAAGTCTCACGTTGTAAGGTTGTATTTGACGTAAGATATTATCGAGAAGCATAGAACCTCAACTACAGTTGCATCCTTGCACCACGCTACATCAACATTCATTCACATATATATATATATATATATATATATATGTATGTATATATATATATAGCGTTCATATACTGGAATTTCGCTATACAAAGTTAGTTATCATTTGAATTTTTAATATCCCTTTTTAAAACGTTATTTATCCCCTCGGATCAAATATAAATTGCCGAAAGAATGTTTTCCTCGAACTTCACGACCATAAATTTCGTATAAATAATTTCCGGTAAGCATCGATTTCTGAATTTTTCGCAATTTTCTCCACGTAAATCATTACAACACAGAGTTATCGATAAATGTCGAAACAGACACTTGTTTTAAATGGAACACTCCCTATATTTTGCGTTTTTAATTACTCCGTTTAGAAACAAATATAAGAGCTTGTAGAGTCACGTGTACAATACACCCCTTGAGTTTGATCCGTTCCTCTCAACTCACCCTGTATAACCGTAACCACACTGAAATTGTTAAATTAATCAATTTTGTCTGTAAGTTTCCAACAAAGAAGTCTTAACGATCGTAGTTCTCTGTGTATGTACGTTGTGATAAGTAATTGCTCTATTGTTTAAACTTTGCATGCGGAACTTTTTAAATGTCTTTTTAATAACATCTCAGGAGGGTCTATAAAATTCATATAATGCTCAAAGGACAATAAAAATAGCGCATGTAGATGTAATTTATGTCACAATACAGTGCGGGAACTCCTGTATCTTAGTACGATAATCGATACTTCCGTTCCTTTTGCTTATATTTAGCCATTAAAATTCCATTTACAGTAGAACGAAAGTTGACAAAAGGTCAACTAAAACCACTTAACGCTCGGCAAACACTTTTGGGGAAGCTTAAGTTTGCCAAAGAGAAAATTTCAGGATTTTAAGTTGTACCCATTTGCATTTATGTTATTTTACTACTTCTTAATATTAGACCGCGGTACTTTACGATAGCTGCAGCAATTAGTAGCTTATGTAGCTTAAGGTGTATAACAAAATAATATAATTAAAAACCGCACAATGTAGTCTACTCCTATCCCTTCAAAATAATGCAAAGTTACGCTTGATTACATCTACATAACAATTTATACACGTCATTTTAGTTCATTCTAACAGTAGTGTGTAGCACATTCGTTAGTTACTTGTTTATTCATCCACCTCGCGTCTGTTAATGAACTTAATTTACATTCTATTCACTTCACGTGAGGGCAAAGTTTCAAGGACAAGTTGTAAGTTTATTCTTCAAGTAAACCGCAGACTGATATTGACGTTCATTTATCATCTAGAACAGATACGAATAAAATTCATTAGCAACATAGTAGAATCAAACGGTTTTTTAGGCAAGAATAGCCGAAAATGTATTCGAGCAACTTCAATAACAGTTTTTAAAGAGGAGCATCGTACTAATGTGTAAAATAAAAGGCAACGAAAAAGTTTTAATTCAACTTTAATATTGCATCAAACAATTGCTACACAAAATTTCTTAACCACACTTTGATTTTAGGGTTTTCAGGTGGTTCTAAGGTCCTTTTACGATAAAACAACGTCTACTATGTTTTTCCGATTTTTTGCGTTCAATTTTTGGTCGTAGTAGGCTAATGAGTAATAGTTTGTAAATTTTCTAATTATACAACAATCCCATAGAAATAATAATAATAACAATGATAATAATTTACAACCTTTAACAGAAGCATAAACATTTTCAATATAAATATATAGATAAAGTGATAAGGAAACAATCATATAAATATATATCACAGATAGATAGAAACAAACTGTTTGTAAGTAAAAATAAAAATAATACAGAATCAATTAGCAACAACAACATAATAATAATAATTCAACATGTCCGAGCGATCCTTGTTCTGGACAATTTTCAATTCTTCAACTGTTATGTAGGTTCGGGTTCTCCTCTCTCTGTCCCTGACGTTTTATTAGTGAAACCTAACGCCAGCTGACGACAATCTTGGGGAAAAGGCAATATTACTGGTCTCCGCTTCACTTTCTCCATGTCGTAAATATTCATATTTGATGTAATATTCCTATAACAGTGCGCAGAATAAATCCTTTTATCCAAATGTCTATGCTTTGCAGTTGCCAATACTCGTTATTGTCATATCATTGAACGAAATAACTTGAACTGTAATATGATTATTCTCAGAGAAACAATTATAAAAAAATGTTTCCCTTAGAATTGTAAACAACGGTAGCCGAAATAAAACCCTCGATCAGGGCATGCTTCCAGTTAAAACAAAAGGAAACGTTTCACTTAAATACTATTGCAGAGATTCTTTTTTGCTGAACGCTTCCATTATTTCGAAATTAAGCGATGAAATGGAAATAAATTGCCCTAATTGGCATCCGCTTTGGCCTAATTCTTGTCAATACATCACTCGTCGGGAGGCCTATCCCCAATTAAGTGTTTTGTTGTTCCACAATGGACTAATAACTGAAATTTCACAACCGACTCTATTGTTACAGGATTCAAGTGCAGAGAGGAATGGCCGAGTGAAAGTAGCGAGCGAGCATATAATTTATTTTTGGACGCCATGCTGCTTCTAGTTCCGCTAATATTTATGAGCCTGGCTTATTCACTTATAATGAGCAAGTTATGGAAAGGCTTGCGAAGAGAGATCCAACACAATACGACTTGTCAGCAACAAAGTAAGTCTTTTCGTATTATACTATTCGGGTAAATTTATACAAAACGCTCACACAAATATGGCTTTGTTTCATAAACTTAAGACTGCTAGTGTATTATATTTATAACGAAAATGAGATAACTAAATTGAAGAAAGAAAGGGGGTATGGGGCACCATAAAAGAGTATCTAGGTCAATATCTCTGTCACGACCAACGTGGGAGGCATGTTCTTCTAAGAGAACGAGATATTCTTAGACAAAAGACGTAAAATGCCTCCAGGCGAAACTATAGTAGGGAACGCTGAACTTTAATGTTTGATCGGGAAAATAAGTGGAGTGGCGTGGCAGAGACTATATTAACTTCAATAAATAAAGATAGGCGAAATGCAGAGGACCCAAGCTTAGTAATTGTTATCTTTAAAACAATGCCAATTGGTGTAACGTTGATAATATTTTATTAGTTCCAAATATGTGTATGCTTGTAAAGTAAGTTATTACCGAAGAAAGAATGATTTTGTTACTGTAGAAATAAACAACTGACGACGTCGCTTTTCTTCAGCTTTCGATTTTTTGGTTACTAAATGGTAATTTTTTAAACAGTATACTACAATATTGGTCACTTGTAATTAAAGCGAGCCAATTTAAAAAGCGCGTATTCGTTTCTTAAGAATTATATTATCTCTTTCTTTATATAACGAATCTCGAAACAAATACAATGAATCAACCTTAAGAAATTAACTGTCTTCTGAAAGTTGGGACTCCATTTTAAACATTAATACCTCTTCATTCACAAACAACAAGCCGATTCAATTTCCAGATTTTTATAAACTACACAAGCAGCTATTTACAGTTGCAAATAAATATTAAAAATATGGCATAGAATGTTTCGAAAATCTAATCCAAATAGACACGTTCAACTAGTAAATAGTAATTGTTTTAATACCAACCTCTACTTTTGATATCTGTATATTCTATTCTGAAACACCAAGATAAAGCTTACTCCTTACACCGCAATTCACTCGTTTTTGAATTATTTTAAAAAATTCGCAAATTCGCCCGTTTTTCAATAAAATAATAACAATAATAGCGTCAAATCTGTTATACAAGGACAGACAATACGCGCTAAACAAAGCAGAGCAGAATATTGTACTAGCACCGGTGCTAGTTGAGTTCTCATTAGCAGTCAGTTTATGTCGTGATAGTCTGTAATAATTTTTGTTTCTTGTAGATATTTATGCTGGGAAAAACATTTATTAACACTAGATTTACGTTTGAAAACAATTAAGATGCGTTCTAGATAGTTCTTACCAAAGATAAATCTTACTAGAACACATCAGAAAATAAAAAATAATGCTGAAATAACTACTTGGTTGTATTGGTGGAATAATTTACGGCATATAAGCAACGCAAGAAAAGAAAAAACACTACCTACGGACATGTTTCCGTCTACCCGACGTTATCAGTGTAGTTCCGAGAATGTTCTAACTCCACCTCGTACACATGTTTGTCTCACAGTTAATACTACGACATTCGAAGCGACGAGCCAACACTAGTTGGCATCCTCTAATGCCCAGAAAAACATGCCTGTCAGTTAGAAAGCAGCTACATAAACCGGGTACTGTTTCCTAAACCATCTTTGAAGCGGTGCAAGGTAAAGTAAAAACACACTCGCAAACACGCTAACAAGGCTGAGTAGGCAACAACCCCCAGTTTATGCTTTTTTTCCGGTTTTCTAAACGGCAAGCATGTGTTTCTTGGCACTAGAGGGCACCAAGAGATGATTTCGAATGTTACGGTGTTAATTTTTAGAATATATGTGTAAATTAAGGTTTGTGTTTACCTTTTCTTACAAATTTCTATTTTTCAGCCCAATCCAATAGCATGATAAAAATAGTTTCTGCAGAGAAAATCTTCTTGAGTTTTGCTGTTCCTTTAGTTTATTTTGTGCCTTGCAATAGATAAAATCAATTGGATTAAGCTATCAGAAACGCAAAGTAGAGTTTATTTAGAAATCTACTTTAATTTCCACTCGATAACTTGCAGTGAAAAAGTACTATCTGGACACTTTAGACTTTTCTGCATCGTTACACTCGTACCTTCAACAACGAAAATGACGCTATTAGAAAGTATTTAAAAAGCGTAGCAGATGCTCCACGATAAGGTATTCATAATTAAAAATCAATGAAATATAAGCGTTAATTAGTCGTTTCGAAAAAAAGGTTGAACAAATCTAGCCATTCGAAGGGTATTACGGAATCTTCCAATTAGTGGGTTTCTATCTCCAATTCGTACGCTGAGATTTTTTAATTTATTGCGTTCGCTAAAGAAAAGAAGAAAACAATACGGTATTCCGTCCTCGGTGTAATCAGCTATTTCGACGGATTTTAATTAATGACATAAATTAAACGCATAACAGCTTCTAGTGAGAGCTATGAATTATATAGTAATTGGGTTGCATAATTAGAATGTTTGCTCCATCAGCTAAAGGAGTGGAAGCGGAAGTTGAAGAGAGGATGAGGAAGTTTACATAGAGTATGTGAGGTTTAAATAGTTAACGACTTCAAAGGCGTGTATTTGACCGTACCATCATCGCGCTCGACGCGCTATAATCTGAAATGCTGGTTTGATGTATATTTTGTTTTTTTTCAAAAAGTAACAATTAATTGAAGGCGAAATAAATGAAATTGACCTTGGGAAAATACGCCGGTTTTGTACATTTTAAACTGAAACAAATAAACTTTAACTCTCGAAAGTATCACGAAGAAGAATTTGCATCACATTTAGTTCCTCAGTTTTAGAGACATCTTATGCTAGGAGAGCACCCACTAAGCAGAGCATTTAACATGATTGGTTTTATTATATGATGATGGGCAAAAGTCTGGAAACGCAACAAATATTTCCAATAATATTGTAGCTATTGCTATGAAATTCAGAGCTTGCAAGTAACTGATTATGAGGACTAAAATGGAAATATCAGCATTTTAATCTAATTTCTAAGCTTATTAGAAAATAAGTTTCTCAAAATCGGTGCTTAAAATCCATCACATATAAAATCTTCCATTTGAAATAAAAGATTCCCTACTTGTTTCTATACTAAACAATAGTACCGTGCAATTGAAGAGGATTTTTATGAAACCTTACACATAATTTCCTCCTTTTATTCGTAATATCTTCCAAAGTTCCAAAGCGACATCGTGATTATCTTTAAAGATAAGTACGCTTAATACTTGTTAAATATGTATAGCTAGAATAATTAATATTTGAATGCAATAAGTAAAACGGATTACGCAGAATCACCAAAGACAAATAACTTCTCATCATTCTATCGTGTTTTTTCCTATTAACGTTGTTGCTACCCTCAGCAAAAAATTTTCAATTTGCTTCCGATTTAAGTTGGCGGTTTCGCAGGAAATTCGGGAGAAAGTCGAATATGCCCCTTATTACTGGGACTACCGGCTTAAATTATCCGCGAAATTTAAGCATCTCTAGTGGGGATTCCAAAGCCCGTATGGCTTGTCTGGTATCAAACTAGTATGTAGGCCGCATGCTGTGAAGGTTTGTTGTTTGAATTGATTATTGTTTTGTTATAATCAAACCGATACCACTACCAACAGCAAGACGATAAAAGAGAAGAGCCAGACTTAACTCAATAAATTATGCTTACTTAAATAGAACTAGATTTTTGGCAAAAATAAGTTGATTTTTATCTTTGGGAGCTAACTTTTGGCGTTATCGGCAGTTTAATCATATTTCCGGTGTGACTGCAAGTGATGTTACTTTTCTTATTTTAAATAGAACACCCAGTAATTTTTTACGATATGCTGCAATAAATGTTTTGGTAATCACTTTTTGCTGTTACACAAAGTTGGCTAAAGAATCTCGCCAAATTGCCTGCTGTGGTGTTAAACTAATCCGGACTGCTCGTTGTTAGGCAATGTTACCGTAACAATTGCCAAGGTGTCAAATCTCAATTCTTGACGCGTAAATTATTCTTGTACAATTCGAGAATAAGGATCTTGAGAGTAGTAAGCCTTACTCATTTATTTAATTTTGTTAAACAAATTATAGAATTTGAATTTAGTTGCGACGTTTTAAGGTGTACACTTCCATTGTTATCAAGATATAAAATCGCCTGGAAAATATACATAAGTTATTTTTGTTTAGTTTTTGTGGTAATTATGTAATAAGCTAACTTACAATTTCAATTTGTTCTTGTCATCTTTCTTCTTTTTTATTTATTAAATTTGTTTAATATTCGGTATTTTAGTTTTCTCTCTGCATTGTTTAAAAGAAAGTTGACGTAACAAAAGCGTTAACGCTATATGTGTGAATATCAACAAACAATTTAATTGTATGACAGGAAAATGCAAAGACTAGTCGCGAACGAAAACGTAAAGCTATTTTTGTATATAACAATGCTTTTCTCCATTAATATCCAAATCCTTTTCGTACTTATATCCTAACAGTTGGATTCCTGTATTGATTTTTAAGATAGTTCATTTACGAATTGTAAAATTACGTTATACATAAACTCAATAACTAATAATGGAAGTCCATCCGTCGAAAGTTAATAGATGAAGAGTTTTGCGGTCAACTTTCACATTATAAATACGTAGGCTTCCACGGTCAGAGTCAGTTGAAACTAAACGTGTTCCGGGTTTGAACCGTGTCATGTCGTTGGTTAAAATAAAACTCGACGTTTCGCCCATAACTGCTGCAGTTGGTTTTCGCCTCTGGCATGGTTCACATGCTGAGTCACCGTGATCAACTGCTTCCCGCTCAGTTAGTTTCGCCTCTGGCGTGGTTCACACGTTGAGTTACCGTGCTAACTGTTGCCACCACTCTCCTGAAGAAGCCCCATACGATTGTGGGCGAAACGTCTAGTTTTATTTTAACCAACGACATGACACGGTTTAAACCCGGAACACGTTTAGTTTCAACTTTAACATTATTGGCCAAAACGAACCAGAAGAAGATTGCACCCAGGGTTTCCAACATCAACAATTATTTTTGTTATATATTGTAGTAACATCCCGCATTTCACATTTTGTTGTTCCTTCTCATCATTATTTTCTCTTATTTTTATTTATTGCAATTAATTAGTTATGGTAGGTCCGCCTAAATGTGTTAGTTTTAGATAAACAATGTTTATTTTTCAGTTTTTTATATTGTTGATTTTACAATAGTCTTCCTATGGACCATGTAAGATAAACTTCAACTATCTTATAATATACGGTGAATTTTGCAAAAACTACTGCGAAGTGAAACATAATAAATGCTACTCTTGTGTGGCTGAAAATATTTAAAATTTGGGCTAAGTAAGATAGATATGTAGATAAAAGTAAACGTGTCAAAAGCTCCACAATTACATTAGACAATAATATACTTACGATGCGTAATTATTGGCATGAAGAATAATCATTACGTACAGAAGTAGGAAGTTGAATTAACGCTAGCATTCACAAATAGTAATTATCTGAAAGGTATGCGCATCACGTTTTTATCAAGGTACAACATTGTGTTATTCAAAGGGGCAAAGCCCCTTTGAATAACACAGTGAATTAGGCACGACATGTACGATCCTATTCTAGCCGCAAATAATAAAACCGTTCATTAAGTTACTCAGTATCGCTACCTCCCAATCTTCCAAATTATCTTCCCTATCAATACATGTAATTGAATGCGGTCGAATAACATCTTTCAAAGTCATGCACAAAAGAACGAATTTGTATTCTAATTCCAACAAGTAACGGCGCGGTAAAAATATTCAGCTAAACGCCTAAGTAATGGAAAATTAATAGGGTCGAATTAGACCTTCGTACTATGAAAATCCTTTAAATATAAAGCTTTTAACGAACAATGTTTGCGAATTCGAATCTTCTACGAGCTGGAATTTTACTAATGCCGGACTAGCGCGGAAGTACGATAAATACCCATTGTAGTTCATTTAGGACGTAGTTTGTAATTAGTTCAACTAGACTGTTTAGATAGAGGCAAAAGCCAAAACTAATACTATGAAATGCAGTTGAGAACTACAGTAGTTAGAGTGGCAGCTAACGTCGTTGATAAAATACACATTAAGAAAAGCATTTCTTCAGAAACTGTGTTAATGGGTATCGTTATTTAGTCTTTTGTGTATAACTTTGGTAACAAAGATACGCTTTCTGTGAATCCAGGAAAGGTTCTATCTATTCACTCAACAGATGTAGAAGAATCAGAATAAAAATATCGAACATGAAAAAATTCCTGCTAAAATGTTGTAAAATGATTAAAAATGATTTTAGGAATTTGTCACGTTAGGCTTCCCGCGGTCGTCAAAAACATTGCAAAAACCCTACGCTAGACACATAATGATTGAACGAGTTGACGGTAGATTCTAGTAATTTATTTGACAACTTCAATGTCGAATCCTTGTTCATCAAAATTCCCACATCGGATACAGTATCCATTATTAGAGAGTTCCTCGTCATCAATGACCAACCGGATACTCTGGGTGACCTGGTTGAAAGTAGCCCTAGTTCTACCTATTTGTAGTTTCGTCGATATTCTTTACGCTAATATCTTTATGGAAGCCTTAGAACAACAAGCCCTATTGTCCCTCAACCTGTTGACACAGGTACGTTGATGATGCCTTTGCTAGCTGACGCACACAATTCACTCCCTCAGGAACGGAACTGCATCCACAGTAATTATTCTAGGGAAGATATTTAAGTTTCCATTAACCGCTGCATCAACCCTTCTCCACAGTAACTCCCCTCATCTAATTCTAATTTTCGTAAGCACGTTCAAGAAGCCACCTATTGCATCAGCAAGATCATCAGGAATAACATAAGACCATTTTCAAAACTGATTTTAAACTCGTAGACTATTTTCGCATCAAAGACCGCAATCATCTGGTATCTACCTAATTTCATGTTCGTGCAGTATGTGCAGTATGTACATCGGTGAAACAAAGCGATCGGCCAACACTCGTGTTAGCGAGCACGAGGGTTGTATGCGAGAATTGGAGCCCTGTTGTGGTAAACAATGGAGTAATTTAATATGTAATTAGTGTGTGGTATAATGGAAGAAAACCAGAGAGGAAAGCACGTTAGGACGAAATTCAGCGAACGCATTAATACAAAGTTGCTAAAAATGATACGGCCTCTCAATAAAACGGTTTTGAAAACGGTGGCAGATCTACTGGTAAGACATGCAGCCCTAGAGAATCACCTATAAAAGTTAGGAAATGCTGGAGATCAACTTCGCTGTCCGAAGTATAAAATTTCAAAAACCTTATTGTTCGAAAGTAGACAAACATCTTTTGTTGTCATGCATTATATAGAAAAGCTGTAAAGCTTTCAAATGTAAAATACATTCTTTGATAAACATGAAACAAAGGTTTTCCAGGCAAAATTGTAGGCGACATGGGTACTGTTTTATGTTGTGCGTTGTACTTGTAGAGAGTAACATATTTTGCAGATGCCTTGACATGCAATCTCATGTATTTTGAAAGGCTATGGTCAATTTTTAATTAACATTTCCTATCAAAATTCCTTCCTCGGCAAACTTTATGAGCAACATTTTATTTAATTTTTACAAATATGTAGTTACATTCAAAGTCATGCAAGGGAGCAACGTTCAACTTAATTAAACAATAAAGGTTCGACGGCATTTTCATTTCGCATTCTTTACGTTTTTAATAAGTAGAATGTAGTAGAAGATCTTCGCAATAACATGAATCAAACACATCGGCTGGAATTTTATGGGCAGATGACCATCATTTATAGTGGGTATACATTTGCGAGGTAGATAGAGCACATTTACAACAGTATACAAATTGATTATTTTCGACACTAACCACATGACCTAGCTTATTAGAAATCGAGGGTGCGTTTAAGTTCGGCAAAGTCGCTAAATTTTATGTTTATTACTAGCCCGAAGGGAAAGTGTATCTGAAACAAATGAACTTCGAGATTTCTTAATAAGACGAAAAAGGGTCTTCTTCTTTTACCGCTAGCAAATTTTTGGGCTTATACAGAAAAGCGGAATACACTGTCGCTGTTGATCTTGTATCAAATGGCGTACTCGAATGTTTTATATGACGTTTCGGCTTCTTCTGATCGCCATCGACCTTCTTATTTCTTGTCGACGCCGATTTTCACACCGCCAAAGAAAGTATTTTTTCTGACTTTAACCATGTATAACATGTTGATAAAAATTCTTGATAATATGCAATCACTGACGAAGCATACATTAAGATTAACTACGGTAGCAATGAAATTTCAAATTTCAAATATGTTAGTTATCATACATTAGTAATGGAAAAATACCGCACACTAACAAAGAGAAACGAAATATCGACCAGATACAACAATAACGAGTACATTTGTATCCGCAACAACAGCCACATCGTATCATTTTTCCAGCTCTTTACAGAAAATTGATCGAGACGGATTACTGTTTACCGAGCCGCGTAATGTTTGCGTTAACAGGAATTTGAATGAGAATCAACGCAACATTTTACAAATGGTTAGTTAAAGGTATCTTTGTAATCTGAATGAAATTCAGGTTAAACCAACCAGGACCTGAAGTGGGTGATGTACTCAAATTTCAACTTCTAAAATAGCGACATTTTTATTATGTCGCTATTTTCGAAGTTGAAAAATAATCTTAGTGTGCCTTTAGATGAAATTTTGTGTGTAACTAGACTTTTTGATTCGTTACGTAATCATTTTAGTGTAACATATAAATTCTATAGCGGTCTATTTCAAACTGGCCACATTG
Organism: Oryctes borbonicus; assembly: GCA_902654985.2. NCBI lineage: Eukaryota > Metazoa > Arthropoda > Insecta > Coleoptera > Scarabaeidae > Oryctes > Oryctes borbonicus. Next base: position 838,478 of record LR736879.1, on the reverse strand, counting down.
TATACAAATCACTGCTTACGTCCGTGCAGTTGCATTAAAATAATATGTACCAATCTTACTAACGCTATGACGCAAAATATGCATTTCAATACCAGAATTATAGCAATTTATTCGACATAATTTAACTACCATCATAATTAATTTAATTGCATTATTTTCAATGCTTTTGCAAGTACCAAGTAACTAAATCACTCCAATCATACAAATTTACCTCAATAACGCAATAAAATTCTAATTTAATTTTGCTTCTCATCTTTACAGTGCTCGACCGATCCAGCAGCTCTTTGAATGTGAATGGATTGCTCGTCCGCAACAACAATGCCTCGACCACAACAGCAAACAGTCTCGCTTCAATGGGGCAGAACCGTCTCTTACCCCCAACGAACCGCTTTCAAGATGACAAGAGAAATAAGATCCCACAAAAAAGTAAAAATAAGAAGGAAACCGTCAAAATGTGGCTAATGAAAGGAATCGTTCAGGTAGGTATAGCCATTCGTATCGACGTTGTAGTCGTAATGAATTACACAAAAGATGTTTTTCTTGTTTTTTTTTTTGCTGTTATTCATCACTGAAGCGAGAATAAAATAGGCCTAGGAATTATGAAATTCCATCATTCCAAAATGACCCTCAGAACATTCGTAACGTTGACAAAACGTTTCTAGATTAGTTCCAGGTTGCTTAAGGGTCCATATAACTCGAAGGAATTTGCATGCAAAGCTCGTTTCCACAAATTTAGAAGGCTGTATAAAGTAGCAGGTGAGATTGAGTAGATATACATATAACGATATCGTTAAGGTACAAGGAAATGTTGCGACATTTTAATCTCCGCTCTTTGGAGGCTGTTTCGAGGAGACTTATCGCCCATTATGGAGATTTACGACTCTGTATGTCTTTCTAATAAACGCCGAAAAAAAAAGGATGATCCTTTTGCTGAATGGAAGTAATGTTGCGTAACGCTTTAAAGAGTGTAAAGGTTCAATACAAGGTATATTAATTAATGGTTGCGCGATATGAAATTTTAACGCTTTAATTGGCGAAGTTGATGAATGACTACGATAAAGTGAACAGGATATGGAAACTGTCAAGTTTTTCGTTCAGGAAGTATTCTTTCAATATCCATTTTACCAATAATGACATATCTTCCAGTCTTTGATATCATCTACATGTTTCGCCGTCAAATTTTCATTTGTCTAATATTCAAAATGTTGTATTTTTCATTTTTAAAATTGCTAAAGCCAGACGATATTGATCAGGCAAAAAATAGTAAAGGAACATTCTGCTCAGTTTTTAATCCACAACGTCATCTCATAGTGGCTGTCTGCGAATTTTTACAACGGCCTGTATACCAATTTACAAAGAATGCAATAATAGTCAGCCTAAATTCATTACCTTCTAGGATTAAAAAGGAAACTACCAGTTATTACCCTGGTATCTTCGAAAAGGTAACTCAATATAATACTTATACACGTCTGACTCCTTGACAGTATTTGTGCAATAACAACGTCTATAGAAATATATAGCTGTTGGAACGATAAGCAATCAATCAATATATCCAACTGCGGTATTCGTGAATGGAGACAAAGTACTTCGTATATCACTTACAACTATTGTAAACAGAACTATGCTCAAAGCTAAACCTCAGGCGAGACCCTGGTGTGCCAGAAATTCTATGGAAACAGATAAATTCTGCCTTTGCCTTGACTTTACACATATCTGTAGTTGTAAAAGTTTACTTGTGATTGTGTCACAAAATTTAAAATTAAGATCTCTTAAGAAAAGAAGTGTTAATTGAAGTTAACTTATAGAGAATAGTCACAGTTTTCATGTGTACCTATCTCTTTGCAGAGGCACATGCTGATATAAAACATAATTTTTGATAGAAGAAAGTTAAAGATACGCTATCCCAAAGGAAGGATCGTTTTTTCTTAAGAAGTTCTACATGCTACTTTACGTAGGTAGTCTTAGGTCTAATGCTGTTTTTGTACTAGCACTTTGATGTCACGGAACCGTGCCAGACACACTGAACGTGCTAAAAGCATGCAAACTACAAAATAACATTGAAACAATTGGGAAACCGTTTAAAGAATATCATAGAAGTTGCAAAGAACATTGGACATGCAAAGAACGATAGTGAGACTATATTACGGAAAATTCTCACAAACACATATGCACGACACACAAGCGATATTAATACTTCTAAATAGATTTATTAAAAATTACAAGAAGATACTTGCAAATAAGAATGACCTGTAATTTTATTGTTGTCTTCATCTTATAAATTCATATCTTTATTTGAATTTGTAACATGTCAACGTGTTAGGAAATAATGAGCAAAAATTAGAGCATCGGAACGAAAATAAGTGTATTAAAAAAAGCATTTTACAGATGCTATTTTCCTCCAGAAAATCTACTTCGGCTCGTAGTTATTCCGTCTGCTATAATTTGTAAGACAATCAGTGTTCCAATCAACGCATTTTCATACAATTCAATGGTGAAACGATCGTTTATTCGCAATAAGTTACAACGACGCACAAAACTTAGGCTTGCGGTAAGCCGAATATAGCGGCTTACCTGAAGCATTATATATAACTGATTCTTGAAAGTGGCATAGAAGACGCTACATAGATATTGTAAAAAAATACGGTGTGTTGATAAAGTAATGCAAACTGTTCATAACTTTCTCAAGTGATTTTGGAAGTACCCCAAAGCATGTTAATTATTTTTATAGAAAAGGCGCTGGTCGACGCAAACTATTTTTTCTGTAATTTTATGTTTTATGGGTGTGGCTTCATAAAGTTTTTAAAATTATAGTCCGACTTTTTTTTCTAACAAAAATTAATAACACAAAAGAGGTTGAAACCTTATTCTTGACAAAAATAATTTTAATAAAACGTAATATTTTATTAATGATTGGAACTCGTGCAAGCACTTTGAATTGAAAGTTTGATGTTTTTGAGAAGAATCAGAAGAATCGCACACGATTCACTAGTAGAAATACGTTTTATTCAAAAAATGAAAAATTTTTGAGTTTTTACAACTTACGCTTTGTAAGACATTTAACAGAATAACCGCGAAACAAAGTACCGCACTTAATTGAAAAGGGGAGAACTATGCTGATTATTGTTGGGTACAGTGACAGGGTAAGAACTTACGAGAAGGCTTGTTAATTGCTTTGAAGAACATCCAAAAGTCATCTTATATCTTGCAAACATTAAGCGTGCGGTATCATCACACTCAGAGAAGAACAAAGAATTCATTTCAAAAATTACAAATTAATTCATAAAATTCTTTTTTTCTGAAACTGTTATAAAAAGTCGGAAACTTCAGTTCCCTATATGTAAAAATGATACATTAGTTAACTGGAATGAAAAGACTTTTTGTTTTAGAATACTGGTGCTACTTATTAATTTGACTGCATTAATTGATGCAATAACATTCGGTGCCGGTTCCTTATGCACCTGATATGCCATGATTTGATACGATGAAACACGCTTTGTATTTACTTATGCAGACAGGTCGGTTCGAAATCGGCTCTGGTTTCAAACGACTCATGGGGCTCCGTAGGGAAGTGAGGGAAAAGATGTGGATGAACTATGGGAAAGAATTAGATTAAAGCTGAGCCAGCCGTATCTTGCCCCAACTGCTCATTAGGTTCGGTTAGGTTTTCATATAGTAAGGAACATAGCATTGCTATCATTTAGTATTAATAGTGTAGTATATCTTTTACTGTGTCGTGCCTATAGAACTGTTCAGGATGCCCATGGCAGCAGTTCAAGCTATTCGAGCTGTTAAAGTTGTTCAGGGAGCTTTTCAAGGAACTGTTATTGGAAAAATGGACGGAAGGAGAGAGGCGTAGGCAGTTGGCCCGGGATTGGTCGTACTACTGAATATTGTCACGAGCCACCATTGATAATACTTAATAATAATAATGTTTCAAATTTTATTTATTTGCAACAAAGCATCTGAACTCAATCACTTTCGAAGATCTTCTATTTGATATATGAATTTTATTTCCAATACAATTTTTTATGTACATTTCCGCCACTAAAGTGTCTGTTAGAGACGGTAATGTTTATCCCAGAATCAGCCAAAATCGGCGCAGAAATGAAAAAATTAAAATTATTATTTCAAAAAATAAGAAATACTACATAAAAAAATCTGGTAATATCCGCATAATATATCTCTTTGGATGAAGATGAAATACAAAATAAACCAGAGCAGTATTTTTTGGTCATATAACGTACATACATAATATTACTTCAAATGTTATTTTTGTACTTCGGTGTGAAATTGCAATATACTGGTGTGTATATGGCCTCCTTCGATAAAAACGTTTCGGTCAGCATCCGAAATATAAAGCGATAAATTATAAGTTACAAGCGACATTGTAGCCTTGCATCTACCTAATAACATGCAATTAATTCTCAATAAACCCGCAGTAACAACAGACACTTTGGTAACTACCCTCGTTTATAAACGCTAGAACCACAAAGCACGTGTGTATCGTTTAGTTAGGTTTTTTACTACATTGTAAGCTTAGTAAAACCACCGCCTGATTGCGCTACGACTCAAATGAACAAAGGACGCAGACACGAAAGAAACCATTGTAAAACAGGCTACGATCCTACGGAAAGCGACGAATATTAATGCCGGTGCGAGAAAAACTCACAGCCGCTTTGCTTTATTGTATTGCTTGACATTTCATGCGTAGTGCGACTTGAATGGATTCGCGGTTGAACCGTTCCTTTAAAAGCTTATTTCAACGGACCATAATTTGCAGTTTGATTATTTGAAATTCTTGAGTAGTTGCGGTGAAAAGAGAACCATTACAAGTATTTTCTGTTTATGGTTATATACAGGCTGTTCCAATCTTCTGAAGTTGGGATTGCGTCTGTTGCGTAAATTGTAGGGGATTAAAATTTTCAGATTTTCAGATGAGAGAATGTAGAAGGGACCATAAATGTCTCTGTATTTACAGAATACTAGATAAGTAGCGAATCGGGCAGTTGGCTGCAATGCAATGGACTTTACGGTGGATGCAGAGAAAACGTAGCTGCTATTTAAGAAAATTAAATTTCTGGTGCTTGGATTTGGGAAAGTTTGATGTTTACTGTTGGACATCCTGTATGTTTCACGAGGGTTCTAATTCCATGCCTACATGCGTAATAATTCACATTTTGGATTTTTTGAGCACATTTTTATATTATCTACGCAGCCATGAAGAAGATTTAGAAAACAAAACATATTCCACTAACGGTCACATAGGTAAATCTCCACCGTTTTCAGGAATTCATCCGAAGAAAAATTCCGTCTTCTCGAGTATGTTTTTTTAGTTTAAGCAAGAGATATTAGTTGCTCGGTGAAAAAGTCGAACAGTAGGGCAGATGTCTCGCCTTCATAAAATTCCATTCGTTGATTGCTTTGTGGACTTGGAGAGCTTTGTGGTGTCTGTCATGAAGCAGTATAATCTCTTGCTGGTGATCTCGTTGGTGACCGAGATCCCATTACACGGAATCTTGTTATGTCCAGCGGTACACCCATGTCTCATCATACGTCACAATTTTGGAAAAATTATAACGAGTGATTATCTTGCCAAGTTACCTTTGCAAATTTGTTGCCGACACAATTTTGTCTTCACAAGTAAGTAATTTCGGAATTTAACGTAGTGACAGCATATTTGTTCCTAAATTTTCAAGTAAAACTTTACCGTAAAATATAACGGCGCATCTTTCCAATGGACAGTCATAAAGATTCTTGAGTACACTTAGCTCTTTCGTTATGAACTCGACAACGCTTGTGTATTTTAGCTCAGTTTCATTCATTTCTCATTAACTAAACCTTTATAAAAACAACAACACGATTTGAATATGAAAGAAACTTGGTCGACGTGTATTAAACTGTCACAGCTAATGTCTCCATATCTGTTAAAAGTAGATTATGTTGGTTTATTTCAAAATGGAGTAACCGAAACCATGATAATATACAATTTCGCTGCTTATCAATCACCCTATGTATACGAAACTACTTCTAAAGGATACTTCATGAGGTCATGATAGGCAAAATTTTACAGAAAGTTAAGACACGCCATGTAGAGCGTTCTTGAAACAATTTAAAGATCATTTTATCCTGACTTTCTTAAATTTCACTAAATCATAATTTTATGTCTGATAGACGGACATTTTATTATTTCAATCTCGTTAATGTAACCGTCGATGCAAGAATGTGCAATTCGTTTATTAACCTCCCACTCGCTAGACTTGAAATTTTTCATTATTATAAATTTGGCGTAAATTTCTACATCGCTGGCTACAATATAGTGAGTTTGTGACTTCTTCACACTCTGCGCATGTTCGTTAATTACTTATTTTTCGCCAAGCTTAGTTGTGAATAGTACAGGTAAAGTTTGTAATATTAAATAATGCAACGCAGGATGTTGTGAAAGATTCAAGATAAAATACAAAGTTAGTTATAAAACATTTTAAAAGACATTGCAAAATTACCTTGATTCCTTTTTAATAAAAACAAAGTGCCTTCCTGGAAAACCTTTTAAGATTCTGTTTGTTGTCTTTGTAAAATGGTTATTACATTAGTAATACAGAGAACAAGGAAACAGTAAGTAAGGTGCATTCAAAATACGGTTTCATAAATTAACTAAGGAAGTGAGACGTAATTTAATTCTGAAAGTATCACACACTGTTAAACATTAAAAGTCTATCGTAGGAGGCCGTGGGTGAAAATTATCAAAATCTATTGATAACAGATGACCGGACGGAATCCAAGGGAAAATGTATTTTGTCGTGTGGTATATCTTCGACGCGATTTCAAGTGTAGTAACGTTTCAAGTCCAAATCTGTATCAAGTTCGATCTTTTGAAAGAACGCATACAGAGGGCACCTGAACGTCATAGTTTAGTCGAGCCATCAACTGAGGCAATCCTACAAAGCTAACTTTTAACCACAACAAACGCAAGAAATAAGTTACAAACATTTTGAGTTCTGAAAAACTGAAGCCTTAGAATGTCTTAAATCGGATTGGAAACTGGACACTGCCTCTTGAAAAAGGCATGCTTTTACTTTTGTAATTACAGTGAATAGTCTGGATCTCCAAATTGTAACAGTACCATACCCTTTGTTCAAAATTAACGAAGCATGGCTAAAATTAAATTTTCAAACCAGGAAATCATAAATAAACACTTGAGCGATTGCTTTTTATAATAGCGATATCGGTACTATATATCTTGGATGCAGTATATTCCCTTAAAGTTATTTTAAACCATGACAAATTGGTAAATACTCTCTAAATTACCTTGTCGTGATATCGTTAAATTGTTTAAACCTCGTCATATCGCCCTTTATTTGAAACTTAGACGATGTATCATTGAAAGATAACATATACCCTCAACACTCGAAAGACCAGGATTCATCTTCGAATAGATTGTTGGAGTTTGAAACTTCTTAGTATGTTATAATGACAAGTGACAAAATATGAATCGTATTAAAACGTTGAATAATTTATACGCGCTGGTATTGATTACACTGTGCAACTATCCACTTATCTTCTACTTAGTTTCTGGAATAAGTAATGTGGGTTACTCCACTTTAGGTAACAGATGGTTTTGTTCTCGTTTACATGCAATCAAGGTGATTACTGCAATCTCGGTTAAATTTATGATTTTTAGCGGTATATCAAACGTGTTGAACTACAAAATACTGTGGTTAAAAAAAAAATTAACAATTGGTGTTTGCCTTACTTAGATCAATTTTAAGCTTCAATGTAGTCCAACAATGAAATAAAACAGTTTTAGAAAAAAACTACGAAATGATATAGCGATGACATTGTATATTTCTCCCTTTCGGGGTAACTTACTCAGGGATTAGATGGAAATATGTTAATTTAGTTAAGAAGTATAACGAATAAAAATAAAATACCTATCAAAATTATTTCGTTTCACCCAATCCATTTGCCCTAGCATCGTGTTACAAATCAGGATCAATTCTTCATAATTAGTGCCCTCTATATAACTTAATGACCTAGTTTGTCGGATGGGTTTACGGTTAATCAGTTACCTTCGGCCCGAATGTTGTTACGGATAAGTTACACCTTCGGGGCGATATATCCAAATCGCTTAAGAGTTTCGCCCCTTTTTGTTTGGGGAAGTTTAATGGTAAATGGAAACTAAGGATATATAAAACATCTAGCTTCGTAGGTTGAAAATAGCAGATAGAACCTTCAGGAGACTACGAAAATGTTTGATTTAGCTTGGTAAATTAGCCAACGAAATGTATAAAGCGTATAAAGTAATCTAAATTGCAGGTTATTGATTATCATCGTGGTTACAATACTCTTTGTTGGCAGCTGGAATTCCTGGGTTTTGATACCTAGAACAGGACAACCAAGAATATGAAACTGTTTCTCGAAAGATGTATTATCGTACCCAACAGAATTATTCAGACCACCCAATATATGCTGAGCAATCTACATTACCGGCTTGATAAAATGTTAAAAAGCTGAAGCCCTACTTTGTTACCTTTTTAACAAATGCTGCAAATACTCGCAGATCATCATTTCTTGTATTATACAAAATTGGTGGAGGTGCCGGTATTAATTACTTGAAATATTGAAACTATCGATATTTAGTAATAATGTGATAATATATACTGTGATGTTCTAGAAAGGGCTGTATAAGCATTCAAGAAAATGAGGAAAAGACACATAATATTGGGTTAAAGCTAACCCTGGAGTTACTATGTAAAAATCTAACATTGAGGAAGAAAGAATTTAAACTGAAATTGTTATGATTTTGGTATTCAAAAGTGAATCTATTCCATTGACTTATATATGAGATTGATGTTGTTTCCATTTTGTTTTTGATTGCAAGGTTTCGAGGCCTTTGGTGGCCTCTTCCCGCGATTCTTCCCCAGATTCATTGTTGTCCTTGTCTTAGGGAGGGTAAAATCCATTTTTGTTTAAAAAAGAAGGAAACGAATAAACAACTTTCAATGTACTTGTGTATGTTATCGTTTCTTTCAAAGGAAATACTGGAATGGCGCGTTGATATCTTCTGTGATAAATCGGTTTCTATCAATAATATACAGGATGACTGGGGGGAACGGACCAAACTCCAAGAGTATTTTGTACGCGTAAGAACAATGTAAAAAGTTGATTAAGAGGATTTTTTAGGGATACCTTATCGTGACTATATGATTAGAATGCCACATATAATTTACAATGCTAAACCGACATTCTGTGCCAAAAACTGAAACAAATCTATGGAGGGGAATTAGTGCATGTCCTTACAGGTGAAAATTCCCCATGTAAAATTACCAAATAGTCTGTTAGTTCTTCTATTATTTGTTGAGAGCGTTAGTTATCCTACAATTAGTAATAATTATATTACACTACCTTGAAGTAAAAGTGCCGGATTCAGACGTATTTGAATCTTGAATAGATTTTTAATGCGCCAAACGGTTTTACTTCCTTATCTCCGAAAGAAGGCTCCAATTTTTGTCCGTGACTAAAAATCAATTGTCTCGACCGGATTACAAATAGTTAGTTACTTCCCTATCTTTCTAAAAACATACCAACGAAATGTAAAAAATCCTTAATGTTTGCTCTAGAGAACATTTAGTAATAATAGCAATCCAAGAACTTGCTGTTTCAACCCTACAGCCTTCTAACTTTGTGGAAATCATTTACATAAGTTCCGCGTCGCTTTATGTGTGTATTCAGCCAGCTAAGTCTCTCATTACAATGCATTTGTTTTAGGTGCGCTTGCCGACCTCAAGCGCGCGCGGCTATTGTAACTACAGTAAAGCTAAATCGAGCTTGGTGCCGAGATGTGAAATAGCGACAACCACAGACCGTTCGCCAATTTCCACATCGTGCAATGAAGATTGCACGGTCGATGAAACTACCTACACTTTCTCCAGACACGCAATTAGGTCGAATTATATGGGGAAGAGCATAGAAGCGAAGAGAAAGGTGACACTTCTCTAATTTATGTACACGTGCATATAAATTATTACCTTATATCGAATGTCGCAAACGGGAATGTGCAGCTTTGAATTTACCGAGAACTTCTACATATTGAGGACGAATAACGGTATATTGTAAAGACAGTATATTGCTAAGAATGATATATGATCTCCTTTGTCGACAATGCTCCCATTATTATCTTCACGATACTTAACGTAAGATTAAATTATGAATAATGCTCTCAACAGCCGGATGAATCTGGGCTAGGATAGCTGCTATAAATCTTATGAAAATTTTGCTTTGATGTGGTGGTTTATATAGCTACTACACCAGCAATAAAAAAGTAATAAAAATAGAGTTTTACGCCTACCAGGTTATGTAATTTGTTTGCTCCAATATTATTACAAGTTTAAGATACTAATTTTGCAATAAAGAATTACTCATCAAACAATATCATTCTTGCCTTAAATTTTAATACGCAGGTTATCCAGCTTTTATTGCTTAATACTTTATCAGGATATTTTTGAAAAAAAGTTTACCTAACATGTATTAGCATATTAATATTTTCCGGATTAAGGGCTTACTAAAACAATAGCTTTCCATTCTTCTCCGTTTCAATGACAAAGAATGAAACGGTTAAGCTTTGTAGATGAATATTTTAATAAAAGCGCGAAAACAATGCGTTTTACAGTCATTCTAGAATTAAACGGGGAATCCAAAAATAGCATAATATCCGTTTAAGACGACGAGGTTTGGTTCGGCACACCCTTAACGGAATACTCTGTACAGCATTAATAAAAATAAATTAAAAAGATGCACACTTACAACTGATGAAATTATTATTCAAAACACTTAATTCTAAAATCGATAATAACGAAGATATTGCACGGTCAATTTTTATAAGACACACTGTATATTAAGCTTTAGACAGGAAATTAAAATAAATCTTTATAAGAGATGATTAACCCTATTGTACAAAGTATCCCGTTGGCATTTTACCATCCTTTACAGTCTTACAACACTATTAAAACGATGGCGCTCTCTGATTGGCTGTAATCAACTATGTTCTATCAGGGTTAGTTTTGACATGATGTACTTGCTCCTAAAGGGAACAATTACAGAATAGTAGCAGAGAAGTTTAATTTAATGTATTAATATAGTTTAATTTCTTACGATATAATAATTAACTTCACTTTTCTGCTGTTGGAAGATAATGTTAAAAGTTTGAATAAGTTTTTGTTTCTTTTCAATTACAATCTTTTATTAACTTAACTCTTGAATTAATTATGTGGGACTAACATTAACGAGGTAAAGTTTGATATTAGCAAGTCATAAATTAACCATCGCATTTGATTAACAGGTTGATTAAATGTATGTACATACTTGTTGTACTTCTTACCTTTTGATTGACTAACTTCAGAGAGATGCTCTGATAGTAAAAGAAATTAGCTTTTGCCAGAATACATAAATTGTTAGTACAGACATTAAAAAAAGCAACAAACTGCTTTGATATGATGTTCACTCTAGAGATACCTTATATTATTCTGAATAAAATAAATAGTAGTAGAATTCCGTATTTTTCTTAAATCTAACATACAGTTCCAACTAAATAGACGATAGTATCCACCATTTTGTTGAAGACGCTTTGTTATAGCGGCGTACATGCTGAGCTTATTCGCTATTGTAAACTCATCTGGCTCTTCACACATCCCGACATATAAAAATCTGCGGGTGCCAAGATTGGTGATATTTGCTTAAAATAATGTTAGGTACTTCTGCAGTGAATTTGGCCTATTGTCACTAGGCCAAGCTGTATATGCATGCATCACTCTTTCCCTAAGAGGGGACTTATTTAACTTGTCTAAGAGCATTTCAATATTATTGCTTAGGTGGTGCATATCTTTAAAAAGAGAGTGTACACAAAGGACTAGTACATCTGCAAAGCACCTTTAGAAGCACCTTTACTCATTTTACTACAAAGAATGTCACCTTTAAAATTAAAATTATATTTATTGGAAGCTCTATACTCTAATGATTCTTATCTACACCGCCGTTTTTTGTAAGTCCACTGTCAAGGTGTTTTATGACAATACGCTGCAAAACTATTTATTACTATTCGTGTTTTGATGTACAACATTTGAGGATCTCAGTCCGGAACGATTATATTTGTAAGCAAAAACGCTCTTCCTAAATTTGATAGAGGTCAAGTAAATGATTGATGTATGGCAAAAAAAAAGAGGAAGTGTGGTGCATTCGTTATCAAACCAAATTCGTCCATCTTTTACTTTAATCGTTCGTCTTCTAGATATGCTATTAGAAAAGCTTCTCTGTCCAAAGCCTATCTTGGTGCAGTCTTAAGTTATAAAAGTGGGGTAGCCTGTACAAGACAGCATAACAATCACATTCCTTACTTTGACATAATTTCCCAAAATTGTAGTAAAAATTTAGACAAAACGATCTAAAACGTATTTTGTCCGATTTTTTTATATAAATATATTATTACCTTTTTTCTATTTTTTTGTTTATATTTATTAAATACTATTTCAAAATGAGTTTAAACTATTCTAAGATCGCACTTATTATACTGCCTTATTATTAGAACCATTGTCAATAACAAATGGATAATTTTGATCTAGAACATAAGCTGTAAGGCAATACAGAAATTTTTCTGTTTGTGCTCCTACATACATTAGATACTGATACACAAGATGTAATGAAAAGCCACTAATGATTTTTATTTCCTATTTTTCTCTGTGCACTTTACCTTTTTTTTCTGTTTTCAAGTAACAGACTTGATATGTCAAGGTGCTTTACTATTTATTAACTTGCGTGTTTTTAAGAGGTTTTATGTAGAAGTATTTATTTGATTTCTATCATGTGCACCCAAACAGGCCCTATAATTGTTGAAATATCTTTTTGTGAGCGTTTATTCTCACGCATGCAGATTAAAATAGTTTCAAACGCATGTCGTTTTTCAGGTTATACGTATGCTCTTTGTGATGGTAGCGGAATTTTTCATTTGCTGGGCACCTCTCCACATTCTGAATACCTGGTATTTGTTTTATCCAGAAGCAGTGTATAAGTACGTGGGATCGACCGGTATATCACTTGTTCAACTGTTAGCCTACATAAGTTCGTGCTGTAATCCTATTACGTACTGTTTTATGAACAGGAAATTTCGACAGGCTTTTGTTGGAGTGTTCCATTGTTGCAGGTAATACAAAAACATTTAACATATTGTCGCCCTCCTTTTACTCCTTTTTGTACTTTTTTTTTTGAATGTCATGGCTATAAAAAAGTCTGACATTATGTTTACATCCGTTCCAAAAATATAGGCAAGGAAAGAAAACAAATTGGCTTTTGTTGTGTTCTTTAAAGGAACCCGCAGACGATAAAATCTGCAGCAACAAAGTTTTGAGAAAGAAAAGTATAAGAAACTGTCGACAAATACCTTAAATATATAACGGGCATGAGATTATTTTTGCTACTCTGGTAAAACGGATTCTTGGGTGTTTATGTGCGCTATTCATACATTGCGCGGCAATATTATGGAATAAATTCATTAATGTTGAAGCAATTTATTTTTCCAAGACATGTTCGGACGTAAATTTTTCTTTATAAATATATTTGCGTTAATTTTAGGTTTCCTAGGGAGCGAAATGCTTTAATTCTCAAGCAATTTGCGACCATTACTTAAAATGTTCAATTGCAAATAGTACAGTGTATAACAACTTATTATTAAACTAATTTTCACGGCTCTGTGGTCCAGTGGTAAGAGAACTCGCGCTTGGATAGAGTTATATGTTTTGCATTGGATTCCGGTTAAGGATGAATTTTCTTTGTGGGCCCAGTACATTCCCGAGTCCTAATTTGCAGTCGGTGAACTGCGCTTTGACTTCTACGACGAGGATAAAGCCATGCAGTACTTTACACACTAAAAGCTCCTGAGGTCATGACAAGTTTTGATAAGCTTATACACCGCGTTTAGCCTTCACTACAATTAAAAGAAAATTCAAAAATGCTCATTGGGGAACCTTCATAGTTAAACAAATAAAATTTCTATCGCCTAAAACTGTCTTTAAGTGAACTAATATCTGCATAATTTTCATGATACAATTCGGTCTGAGTTGCTTCTAGTAAAACCAAGCAGACGTAGACACTTGTCATCGATTAAGTTGAGGCTGCCAACAGAGTACACATAAAATACGAAAACCCAGTACAACGTACGCGTTTCATTTACCTTTCAAATTGAAAATATTTTATTTATGGCCGTTGGAATATAAATAATCGGATTATGCAAACGTTTCGGCTTGTATGATTTTGCTCTGACGCGAGATGTTATAAAATTTAGAACGCTTCGGGACGATTCCCCCCTGACAGAATTTATTTTACAACGACTATTTGCTGTGGTTAATTACCGCTTTTCATTTCAATTACACGGGCCTTAACTGAGTCTAGACCTCTTAATAAAAATGAAAACCTTTTAGTAGAAGAAGGTACATAATTTGACTTGACTTTGCGCTTCTCTCAAATCTCCTCTTTGTTTGTCGCATTGCCTATTGCCATGCCGTTAATGTTATATTCTGTTGTACTTTACAGATTTTGCTGCTGCTGTTTGGATAATGAAGTCAGTACGCCAGGTAGCAAAACTCAACGTAGCGGCACAAATAAAATCTTACAGAATAATTCCGACGTATCGGGAGGAGACTCTACTGTTTATGTTGGCAGGGCGAGCACACTTGGTAGATCTGGTAAGTGAAATGTTTGAATTTAGCGGGGAATTATTATAGAATTCTAGCACGAAAGAAAATAAGAATGAGGAAAAAATTTTTGTGTTCATTTGACTCTTGTTGAGTTAAGCCGGTTGTCCCTTGAGTACACCATGTTAAAATGACCACCAGTGTTATATGTGTCCCTATTTACATTAATGCAACACATAGCAACACATTTGTTTATCAGGACAAGTAAGCTTCATTATGTAAACTCGAGATATACTTTACAATATATTAATTTCAACTACTGTGACAAGCTTTTTGGTGGATGGATAATTCTGGCCTAAAGCTGCGCTCCGCACACGAAACTGCTCGTAATCATTAATTAATGATTAAATATACAAGACTTTTGTGAGGAAAGAGCTCTCTTATTTCCATCCTTCAATATGAACAATGTTGTCTGTTGTGTTTATTTCTTGCATTCGATCTAGCATCTCCTTCTGCGACGTGTAGACATTAAAATATCTGATTACATAATAAACCTCAGAGAATAAGAAATAGGTACAAGTACCTAGAAAGAGACTTAGGAAATTCATACTATTTTGGTTTATTTCTAGGTGGAGAAACTAAATACATAATAATATACAGGTTGTTTCATTTAAAACAACAAAGTAGTTTTGTGGTTCGATATTTCTGAATCAGCCTGAATATACGGAAATATTTTTGAAAGATCCCTTGGAGTCATCAGAGAATTTTAGTTTCTTACTATTTACATAATAGATGTAATTTGGAAATCCAGAAGGTTAGGACAGCTTGCATGTACATATTTAGTAGATCTTTCCAGGAAGTGTGTATTTTGCATTGCAGTAATAATATTATGTTCCTCCTTTTGGTTGTTATGTTGATACGGTCAAACTAATTTGTTAAAATTCATCAAATATCACACTATCTTCCTTTGTCAACAGAATTTGTTTTTTGTGTAAGATCCTATAACAATACCTACATTTGTTGGACGCCGACTTTATGACTTCAGACATTGGTAAAATAGTCGTGGTCCATGGTCTAGACAAAGCCAAACCAGCTTGGTAGATAACGGGCCTTAAAGTACCAGTTAAAGATTACGCTTGTAAATAGTTTGAACATATTCCCTGGTAATTTGTTTCTCTCAAAGACACAATATCACAATATTCTAGCTGCTGCATTTAGCCTGCACTTTATTTCGATTCCCAATGCGTGTATAAAACCTTTCCTTCATAATATTCTGTTCTTGTTTATTACTTCCGAGATATTGCATGTTATTCACTGATAATCCGTTCGATCCCACTTCAAATCGTTGCAATCGCAATACAGTTGGAGCATTTGTAAATAGACGTAATTTTCATCGGAGTATTTTTGAACTGAATTAGGTTTAAAACTAAAAAAAAATAAAAAAAATTCCGTTTGCGAAATTGTTGATGTCAGTTAGCTCTGCTATCTTGGATTAGTAAAAACATATTCTAAATTTAATGATAACTTGCTTGGAGTGCTTTACTGAAAATGTTGGTAAGGTAAAATTAAATTTAACTGTTACTCTAGTTTAACGCAGGTACCAGTAATTATGCATATGTAATTCCGTTGTTTGAAATATATTTTACAAACGGGTATTGTTCAATACGGGTATTTACAACGACAGTTTAACAGTAATACCATAATATCACCTTCCAACTGAACGTGACTGAAACTGCCCTAACCAACTCTACGTGTTTATCATTAGAAATTAATTTTTTCCTTCACACTCAGATAGAAAGAGGTTCTGTCAATATTGAACCGAATAAAGATTGTGTAGTTGCATGTCGTGCTACTCTCCACGACAATACCGATAGAGATAATTAATTATCGTAATGTTAAAGCAAAGCTGAAGTTAAAATGGTCTCAATGCTAGCTGAAATTGAAAAGAACGTAGAAACTGCGATGCTCGTATTGATTGTACGATTTGTAAGAGGATTTCAGTAAATAAGGCTTGATCAACGTTCGCCCTTACACCGTATTTCGTTAGCTCCGAATTATAGCTAATTGAATGTCTGCTAGTATGTTGGGAATAAACCATTAAGAAAGAGAGAGACAAATGCAATTATTTCTAGTAGAGATTTCTGTTTACCGGAGTAGGGTTGTAAGCAACGGTAAATAAATACGTCTCTTAGATGCTACGATGCTTTAAACGTATTATTTCCATCAGTAATAACTCTAATTTGCGTCATACTTAGTATTTTAGCCATTTTCGAATATTACTTCGTCAATGCATTAAAGAAAAAAGCCGAGTTTATTCTGAGTAATTATGTTTAATTTTAGAATATTATGGAACTCACTTTGCTTTATCTCATTAGTTGAATAACATTTTGGAACTGAATGTTCCAAACAAAACAAGAATTTGTAGAGTAATAATGTATTGTTCTCAACTTCAGGGTAACTTGTGTTTCATAGCTATTAAAATTTGCATAGTAGGTAGTTCTTCCACAGTTTGCTTTATATGTTAGCACCCTTATACTTAAAAGTCACATAATTATAATCCCTGTCTCATCCATCTCCATCAAAAACTTACAGGAAATTTACTTGTTGAGGACACAAATTCCTTCGTTTTGATAAAAAGAGACATAAAATATGGGCTGCTTTATGTAAAACCTGCAAAGTCTAGTGTTCGGCTTTTTATTAAATAAAAATTGATTATAAATCGAAAACGTGAGACATCGCTTATCTACCGCACACAGACGCGTTTCGCTGTATACGGCTCATCGGTATGTCTAAACGGTTTAGCAATTAGTTCAACAGGAAGCGTGCAACGAGAGTATCACTCTCAACCACATATGTCACTATCGATTTAAAATTCTCGAAACGATGTGGCCTTACGTACAGGTTCTTAAATTGAGATGTTATTCTACAAATGTGTAGAGCATATATTTTATACCACGAGTTTTATCCAATTTTTTGTTTTCTACTACTAGGAGAGGAGTTACTTGCTGGATTTTGGTTGAATGTTAAAATCTGAATAAATGTAGATATTAAAAACTTTATAGCAAGTTTGAAAATCCACACTGGAGTTTCGTTACGACCACTTGAAGATCCCAACTGAGAGATTGTCGTAAACTCGCAACAGCAACCCACGCGATATGCGAAATACAACGCCTATTAGAATAATTATTGTAATATAAACATACCTACATGCGTTTTGGAAAGGACGATTCTACGACTATTGTTCGTAACAAATATATTAAGCACATACAGGGTTGAAGTAAAGTATCGAAAGAAACAAATATTCTTAAAACAGAAACGATGATATTGACGAAACGTTGTATAATTTTTTGGAAAATATAATAAACCTTAACCAAAAAAAAATAAAGCTAAAATAGCTTGCTCATTACTTTCTGCCTACCTGGCGTCATTAGCGTGTTTCCGAGAGTGTTTTCACACCACGTTGTGTCGCTCTTTGTCTCAGGTTAATACCACAACATTCGAAACGACAAGCCTGTTGGCGCCAATAAACACATACCTGGTTTAGGAAGCAGCGACATAAACTTGTTACTGTTCCCCAAGCCATCCCTCGAGCAGTTCCCGGAGTGCTTGCCATGAGATGGCGTATTTCCTTGGCATCAGAGGGCGCTGTGAGGTGCCTGGCTTGTCGTTTCGAATGTTGTGGTATTAACTCTGACGCAAATAGTGATACAAGGTGGAGTAGAAACACTCTCGGAACCACGCTGATGACGGCGGCTGGTCAAAAATATGTTCGCGGGTAGTGTTTTTCCTCCCCTTGCATTGTTTTTGCCACAAACGTTTCCATCAAAACCATGAGGAGGTTATTTTAGTATTATTTTTTTGGTGATTGTTTTTATAGTCCTTGTTTTTCCGAATTCATCAAAGCTAGTTTTAGTACCACTGTCTGTAAAAAATGGAAAGATGAATCACTTCATGTTTACGGAACAATTAATTTTATTTAATGTAAACTAATGACAAAATGAGAATCATCCAACATAAGCAAATGTTCAAAGTCCTCGCCGTTTACTTCCTGACAATATGCAATATCCCGAGTTACTTTTTAGACTTCTCTACGGATTAATTTACATTCAACGACTATTCATTGTCCCAACTATTGCGCAGTAGTTGGTCGTCTAACGTAAACACGTAATATGAAATCACATCAAAGGAGAAGGGACTAACGCCTGGAGATAGTGCAGACCATTCTATGAATCGGAACGACTTATAGCGTGGTTTAGTGCCAAAGATGACGTGATTCTTCTAATTCAATGACAAATTTCTAATAGTCTCCGTAAAATTAAAATTTTTTAGTACTTTAGCGATGGGTGAATGTGTTATCGGATTTCTTTTAGGATGCAAATCATTATAAAAATGATATACTTCTTCATGACTTCTAATACGATCGTCAAAACCGATCATCGTTAATCATCGTTTAATATTCTCTTTTTCATTTAAGTGCAGCATTTTCTGCAATACATTTAATAACTAGTTAGACGTGAATCAAATAAACCTTTTTATTAAATAGAAAGCTTACTCGGTATATGGAATACATGTGGCATAATTTCGTTCAGTTGAATTGGTGCTATTTTATTATTCCAAATTTATCTCTTACGCTTCAAATAGTACAAACATTGTAACTAACACAAAACCTTTATATTATAGTCTAAAAATAACTTCTGTTTTCGGTTTGTAGAAGTAGTCGTTTTAGAAGCGGAGGATCGTGTTTAGCAGCGGCTCAGACGGAGCAGGAGTGTCCTCTTCGACGAGCGTCTCCCGATTAGTGCAGGTGGTGGCCGCCGCGCCGGATGACGAATCTTTCCGGTACCGGATCACGTGGTCTCGTCTTGCTCACTCCCCCGTCGCTACAACGCACCTATCTACCGCCAGCCTCTACTCATAACTTACTACTGCTACTACCATTATTGCTTCAATTGAAGAGTAAGCGCCGTATTTTTGTTTCTCATTTTTCAATCACTTTTACGAGAGATCAATTATTTAGCCAAGATAAACCATTCAACGAAAGGCAGTTATGTGTTTCGAAAATAATACATTTTAAAACGAAGTAAGTGAACAGTAGAGAACCTATTTTCTACAAGTGTAATCAATTAAACCCTTGGATTTTACTTTCTACCTTCAATTTAACACCTTCACACCGAAAAACTGTTACGGTGAAAATAACTAAATTGACTTTGTTAAAGGGAATTTGCTTATTGCAATTATTTATTTTGTTACTACAAGTATTTCATTTGAGTCAACATGATCTGTTTGAAACAGCATGATATGTGGTTGCGTAAGATTTTAGTTAGATCAATGATAATCTGGTTGATTCAACTTACTAAATTCGTCGTTGGAGATATACAACACTCCATTCTATCATTATACTATTACGGTTACAAAGGGATTCATTCCATCCACGGCAACCTACATTTATCACTTAACCGCTTTGCATGCATATGCCGTAACGCATATGCATGCAAAGCGGTAGACCGAAGCCGTGTGATTCGATAGTGGAAGTGGTCGATCCCCAGTTTACTAATAATACATAAATGTGTCCACCACATGATCATCTGCAACGTTTCAAATAAAGGTACACAACGTTCTTGAAACAGTTGACTGGGCACAAATTAAACTTTTTGAATTTTGACTATGATTAATTGAATCTTTAAATATACAGAACACGCTTTCAACATAATTTTTTTAAATACTTTAA
The DNA here is from genome assembly GCA_902654985.2 of Oryctes borbonicus. NCBI lineage: Eukaryota > Metazoa > Arthropoda > Insecta > Coleoptera > Scarabaeidae > Oryctes > Oryctes borbonicus. The sequence continues at coordinate 818,075 of LR736879.1, read as the reverse complement.
TCCATTGAATACGAAAGGTTTCTACATTACCAAAATGAAAGCCAAATGTCGCACAATTTTATACTTTTCGGAAGTTTGTTCTTCATAATTATTGAACCAAAAGCAAAGGATTGTATCAAATTTGTCCAAACGACTGGCGATGTCTTAATTCTACTATTTACACATTATAAACATCTTTTTTTCTAAAATGCAACGCCTTCGAGATACATACCTGTCGGAAGTTAATGGTCTACTCTGCGAAATAATGTTTGATTTTTGGTTAATATATTAATTACGTTATATTGCATCGCTTGTTATAAAATTCATACGCTATCATCTAAATTATTAATACTACACGAATTTGATAAGCAGTTAAGTTTTTAGTCAAGCATTAGATGATTTCATTCAAACGCAAAGCACGATTTATCTCTATCAAGATAACATTATAAGTTTCAAACGCTAAAGTTTCTTGTTCCATTGAGAAAATACTAGACAGTTTATGTTCAGCAACAAAAATGAGAACCTGGTTCTTTTCTTTGTCAAGCGAACAGCATCCACATATTGTAGTATAACAAAGTTAAACTTGATTAATTCATAAATAATTGCATAAGCGAACCGCTTTGGCCGACAGAATCGATTTTTAAACGCGATGTGTTTTAGAAATTCGCTGGAAGACTACTTGTGGATCTCCATGGATATTCATCGTTTGCGAATTTAAAATTAAAATTTGAATTGGCGAAGCCGACAGAGCTATTTTAGAATCAACTAGCGGTCTTGTTAAATGGCTTTTCGCCTTTCTTTCTTTCTCTTTAGAATCCATTTTTCATTGTACTTTTTGCTTTCGTGGGGATACAGGCGTCTTTAAATTGATAATATCTCAAACAAGATGTATTATGCGATAAAATAAGGATGATATTCTTCTATTTCTTACTCAAAGCTTACGCTTAGGGCCTTCAATATATGCATATGAAACAAAGGGAGGATAAAAGCCATTGTTAGATAATTCCAAATAATAAAGAAAAAACGGCTTTATTGCTTTGTAACACCTTATAAGCTTGCAAATTTTTTGTTACCAGTTACTGAGAAACCGCTCAGAGCTTAAAACGATAGAATCTCAGAAATACAATAATTGCTGAGGGATGTCCACCTTTAAATCATCTTTGAAATAATCAGATGAATCAAATATAATCTGCTAATGTTACGTCGATAATATGCTTGAAATCCCAATGATTACAACACTACATTTTGTTACCGTTTCAATGCTCACTCTTTTTGAAGATTCTTAGAATGTAATTGAGAAACAAATGTAAAATGGACACTACTTGTCTTTTGATGCAGATTAGAGCTATGTAATGTACCTCAATGCTATGGATTCATATGAATTTCGTCGCTGACACAGTTCTAGCATATCTCGCTCTACAAAACGATATAAATCTAGATTTAAATATAATTTAATATTAATTTTTATTTCACTAATTGGTAAAGATACTTCGCTACTTTAAACATCCCTCGCAGGATTTCTCTCCCTCGTTTTATTTCGTTCCGTAGATTCTCTTCAATTTCCTCTTCGTGATGCCTAAATCCCGCGTAAAATGTTACAGTTGTAAATGCGTAGGATTGTGATGTATCCCTAGAGTTTAGGACGTAGAAATCTTTCAAACCAACAATGGTGATAAATAAAAGGGGGAGGTGTCACTACAGTGTTGACAATTTTAAACCGAAGACGTCAAATCATCTGCCGTACGTAGGTGACATACCTATAAATTACTCTATACAGTGTGTTTAGCAAGAAAGATTTTGAAATGTTAAGAAACTCACCGTGAACGTCCGCGTCGAGAAGGTAACATCTTCTAAATTTCTGCCTATACTTACACCCATGTGACTAGAGAGAATGTTTGAAGGCGGTTTTACACATTGTTAACAATGCGTAAATACTGCAGTGTTTATTATTAGACAAGCGAGTGTCATAGACTGCACTTTAAATATTTTCAAAGAAAGCAATTTAGGGCCTTGCTAGGGAGTATGTGCTTCTGGTGGGCAATTATACTAACGTTCTTAAAGTTTAAAAATCATCATTCTTTTCTGAGATATCGTACTCTACCATTCCTCGCTCCACATTGTATGTGAGCGAAGAAAAGGAACATTTACAGCTTGAGTGGGATCGGCCGTTGTTTGGAAATTTCAATTTTATGTAAAATAATCAATGGTTTTGTAAATTAAAAAGATCTGTGACAAATTTAATTCATGCATGCCTATTCTAGTTAACCCTCTTACAAATCACATTTCTTTAATATTTACTTACAAAAGAAATTCTTCCGGAACGAGCAAAGATGCTTAAATTAATAATTAATAAATTAAGATGCTAAAATTTGTGCATAAACACTCATATTTATTAAAAGAACTGAGAAAAGCTTGAGGTTTAATGAAGTATCAGTTATCTTGTAAAAAAACGTACTTCATGTATGTGCAAGCCAAACTAAAACAATTGGAACGCAAAAGCCACGTCCTTTTGCTATGGCTTCCAATCTTAGGGATGGAGTAAATGTTTCATTAGAAGCTGGCCACAGAAACAACGAATATGCCCTTCAATTCCAAACCCTTACTGTGGTCTACAAAAGAGCCCTCTAAAACAGAATATTATGAAATGGAATGATAATCAAGACACCTCGCACTGGCAAAACAGCCAAAACAATATCAGGGGATGACATTAATGGCAGGTTTGCCATAGATATCAACTACAGATCATGTATCCTGGAAATATCACTGACATACTGGGAAAAGATGAAAATTAATCTTCTCGTCTATGCCAAGGAAATCAGGAGACGGCAGAACACATTCTTTGCAACAGTCACGAACGACGACAACACCTGCTAACACCTGCTTGCTATGCAGAAGTTATACAAAGGGCATTTACACTTTATAGTGACTAGGGTGTTCTTGTAAAACTACAGAACTACATTGGAATTCGAAAAATTTCCTTAAAAGAAAATATATCAAATTTTTATCTGTTTTTTGACAAGCACATCGACCTTTCTTCACGAGGTAGTAGCTATAACTCAACTCAACAAAACGATACATCACCCAAGAGCACATTTTTCCATAAACAAAGAATAATGAATTTGCAGATAGCTGCCCACACGCAAACGTTACACCAATTCGTTATCAATCAATTCCAGGGTTGTAGATAAACGTATTTTAGCAATGCCACCCGTGCCCTGGATGTGTCCCTGAATGTGCTCTGTCGATATTAGAACCAGAGCCTGTTGATTTTTCTGTAAAGCGTTTGTATTCGCGCGAGCAAGTAGTAAATAATCTAATCAAAATCTATGGTGATTCTCTTACGGTAACAATATATAATGTGTTTGACTTATACGCTGAAAAATCTGCCGTAACAATATAAATGCAGCCGTACAAACTGTCTAAAATTTTCTCAATGATGTATTCTATTATTTATTGTGGCTTTACCCAATCGTGTTTAATAACAAGAAGTGCTCCTTTGTAAAACGCAGTATGTCCAACAGTTGAACATGAATTGATTTGAGCTTGATTTCTTATTCTATAGAAGTAGTGGTTATCATTATTTGATTGATTTTAACAATTTTCGATAGGAAAGAATGTATATGAAGTTATTTATGTATTGACTTGGAACTTGTAAGAACGTGTATTTTACTAATTGTGTATATTATCTATTGTATAATACATGATACTTAAGAAAATATGTGTTAATTGTATTGACTGTATACAGTGTAAAGTATGTGGAAAACTTGTACAAAAGTAAAAGCTCTCTTCTCCGAGGACCTAATAAATTCCATTAGATCATATGCTCTGTCGTTCATTTATTAAACAGCAGTGACCGTGAATGTATTGAGGATGTTATTTGCCATTAGATTCCTCATGAAATAACCTTGTAGTGTCATTTCTTTTTTGCTTGGTTTAATTCTATCTAGATTTTTTCTATACAGTTGGTTTGAGCTGCCGAATTATTCGATTTTTGAAAGGTACTTCCTCTGCTTTTTGATTGCCTTATTACAAATAGAATGTTGTGGCTTGAATTATATTTCCGTTTTTAGAATGTTATATACCGGTTTTATTCAATTTTTCAATTAAAGTTTAAAGCTTTAGAGCAGGGGTCAACAATCTTCTCTTCCTAGAGAGTCATTTTTAGAATTGCATTTACGGAGGCAATACTTACGGAGCCCTAAGCTAGCAATTTGAATTATTCAATTTTTTAAAATTGTGCGCTGAAACGCGGTTTTTTTTGTTGAAATCAATTTATTTTCGCTTTACTTAAAGATGCTGAAATAAAATAAATTGCAGTTTAATTATTCATTACTGATTTTACAATAGACACATCTATAATTAAATTTTTTTATGTTACCAAAGAGTATGCTGGTATTTCAACTATCTTATATTACTTTTAATTTTTATGAACAACAAAATTTAAAGTTATACTTCTTAAAAGAACAAGAATAGATATGTAGTTCCCAGAGGTGCTTTTGTTGTTGAGTTTCTTTAAAAAGTTTATCAAAGTTTATTAGATCTAACGTTAGCTTCATTTTCAAACAAAACGAGGAATGTTAGTGTCGAGCTGATTTTTTAATTTATTTTTAATAAATTTATGTTAGAAAATATCTATTCGCAAAAATTTGTGGATCCGAACAGCGGCAAGAGTTCAAGTTTTTGATCCATATTTTTAAGATTTTCTATCTCAGATAATTTGTTATGCACCAAAAATAAATTTCTGTCTCCAAATTTTTGAGTTCAATTTTCAGATCTATAAATTCGGCCCAATGTTTCCTTGATTTCCAAATCTGCGAGTTGTAGTTGGAAAGCCTGTTGACCAATATCGCAAAACCGTAAAAAATTCAAATTAATTCTGAGAAGTCTCAATAGAAAAGATAAGGTTTCCTCTTCATCTCTAAATTTATGCGTCGCCCCTTTCTTTTACTTAAATGTAAACTTTCGTTTTGTTGTATGCATATTATTTACTGACCTCAAAAGAGCCGCAGGTTGCCGACCCCTGCTCCTAGAGCAATAAAAGCAGAGATTCTATTTAAACAAACTAAATAGTTACATAGTTACTAAATAGTTAGTACAGATTATAAACTTATATACTTTCAAATATATAATTTTAAGATTCTGGGTTTGTATCCTTTGATTGTTTCAAAAAAATGTTTAGTTTTGTGCGGTTTACTATACTTTCTAAATTTTTAAATGTTACTGCTCCTATTTATGTTTGTTTATAAAGTCTGCTATCATTTTGCTTTTATTGGTGTACATTAATAAGTTAGTAAAGAAAGTTCAATAAAGAATTTCCTCTCAAAATATTTTTTAAAAGCTCTGATGAAATATTTGGTTAGTTCTACTCCAATTTCATTTTTTAAATCGTCAAGATGTACGGCATACGTTGTAAATATATGCATATTTTTAGAAATTAGAATTTGTTTGAAGTCTGGAAATATCTCTATAGCAGAATTGTCAAGTGAGTTACCCAGCTTATGTATGTCATTGCATATGCAGACCTATGACCTGTCAGGATTAGTATAGATAGAAAGTATTGGTTATCAATAAAAGAAATTATAATATAAGTAGGTGAAAAGCGATGGCATTCGTGAAAAATAAGTTGGGTATTTTCAAATATAAAATCCTGATTAAATGATTTTCTCACTACAAAATTCAAGACCAGAATTGAGTTCTGTTTAAATGATTTTGTAACAATAAATGAATTGATAGGTTTCATATAATGATTTTTTTAACATCTACAAAATCAGAACTCGGATTTGATTTAACTGTACCTTGACTAATGATTAATACGCAAATTAAAATCTGTTTTTTCTCCACACCCTTAGGCAACTGTGCTATGTTTACAACTTACAAAAGCAACACATTTTCCTGCTAAACTGTTCCACATAGGAGAAGTAAAGCAGGCTAAAATTCTTTAAAGAACATATCACACAGATATATATTTTCTCCCTATTTTTCTATTTAAATACAAGTCTTTCTAAACATTCTCATCTTGTGTGCAAAGAAGGTCCTGTAGCTCCAGAGTATTTTTTGTTATATTATAACCTTCTTAAGAACTGTGTTCAGAAATTCTGCACATATGTAACGTATGTAATAAATGTAAATATTAATCAGTGTGTAATCTTTAAATCTGTACTTTTCCTTTTCATAAATGTCCTCATCGCATCTGATACTATTTTCCAATTTTCTCCTCCTCTTTGAAAATACAAAGAAACGAGTTGCACAAATAGTAGATGTAATGCTGTGAGTTTCTAATTGTCCAATGTAAATATGTATACTTAGCGCTTAAGTGTTTGGAAAGTACATAGATTGTAAGTCAAAAGTATATTTCAGTGATCAAGAAACACAACCAATTGGGTAGTTGATGTATCATTGAAGTGTCTATTGATTATAAAACGTGCTGTGATCGAATATAAGGAAATGTAGGTGTAGATAAATAGAGTAAAAGCAAGAAACATCTACGGAATTCGTTCACTTAAATTTAGTCACATCGAGAGTGCTGTACAACTGTAATTACCATTTCCATTTCTATCTTCACATATAGTTTGAGGGAATCCTCAATTTTTATTTTAATTCATTGTAAAGACATTCAATACGTAGTTGAGTTAAATTACAAGAACCCAGACAACGATAACTAAGATTTAATAAATAATTTTAGTAATACAACGAGGTTGAAATGGACATGTACATTTTATTCCCAGTACTGTATAATTAGTTCGTACCAAAGCATTTTTATAATGGCTGTGTTATGTGGTTGTATCTCATCTGTAAGATAATTTTTATATAAAAAAAACTAATGGTGTTTCATTACTTTGCATGCTATGAGGAAGTGTAAGATAAGAATAAATAAATTGTCCCTTTTTGTAAACGATGCTTTATTTTCCTTAAGTCACAAAGATACCACGTATATACCTATTAAACTCAAAGTATAAGCAATTATACATAGGATGTTTTCTTACTTAGAGTATTATTCTTATACACAGGGCCGACAGAATATTTGAAGACGGTTCAATATGTGAAGCTAATAATCTGCACGAAGAAACTGATTCAAATAAACATTCTTTTTAATGAGTATTGACCTGTACCATTTTTTAAACGGAAAATTAAAAGTTTTCCATAATTAACAGCTACAACAAATATAAAACCGCAACGCCCTATTTCAGAAGTATTAAAAAAATCCTTTTTTTTTTAATCACCCTTAATGCCCTTCACATTTACAACATTTAATTTGCTTAAAATATTCCTAATTTATTTAACTAATAAACTAATGGGAATTAATGGCGCTAGTTAGGTGTTTTGAGCTGTTATCAAAGGTTTCTTTTGTTGCATTTTGTTGATCTGCTCGGTAAATTAGGACATGCAAACTATTCTAGGAATTATACTTTAAGGTAAGCAATATTTAAGGCTATAACCTTTTTCGTTAAAAGATTTAATTGTTTGCTTATTACGTTTAGAAAGTATTTTTTTTAATTAGTACATTAGCCTTTGAAAACAAACACTTCAGTTCTCGACAGTAATAGTTAGTGCAGTTATTATTTATACTGATTTATGTGTTTTGTATGTTTAATTTTATATATCTAAGATGCTTTCATTGCAAAACGAAGCAGAATTTTTTTCTTACTGTCTGTGGTGAGTCAACGCTACACAAAGAAATAGAAAGAAAGAGATCCTAATAAATTAAGACCGCAATTAAAAATGCATCACCAAAAAAATTGTTGCCAAATAATGTTTATTAGTATCAAAAATGCTAATACTACTTATAAACATGTAAATGAAACAAAGAAATCAAAAGGAGAAAAGTAAATAATAAATACAAATTTTGTAACATTTAATAATGTGTAGAGCCACTTCTTTTTTGAATGCATGTGTAATGCAGTAATCCGATTAGGAATCAAATTAAGTAGACATTGTTTCTTGGAGTTCCTTGATCGGTTGATATTGAGAACCGGATTTCGCAGGAGCTTGCGTCCGATGACATCCTGTACGTGCTCTATTGGCGAGATATCTCGCAGGGCACGGAAGTAGATTTATATTGTTTTCGGTCAAGGAAAGGCCGACCATAAGCTTGTTGGAGTATTCCGTTCTTAAAGGTATAATGCCGCAGGCTTCAGAACATCCTGTAACTGGCAGCTGATCTCGGTGCCATGGATTAGTGATAATGGTGATCTGGAAACAAAAGTGATAGCGCCCTATATCATGCCCTCTCTCCAGAGCTCCCTAATTCTACGGTCATGGAAAGAAAATCGGGATTAACTACTAAGCATTATTGAATTCCATTCATCCCGCCACTGTTGCAGTTCCGAGCGCAATTTAGGGGTAGTGCATTTTTAATTGGAGCCAGAGTAGGTCCAAAAAATCTCACCATATATGTGTAACTGGTGAAGATACAGCGTAAGTTTTATTGGATGTTACAGAAAGTGGCAAAACTTGTTTATAAAAAATGTTGACAGACGAACAGTATCGGTTAAGAGCTGCAGTCAAATACCAACAAGCGTGTTCATCTTTATAAACCCACATTTACAAGCACACTGACGGATACAAATTTTGTTCCCTAATTTGACATTTGTGTATGGTTTGAAAGTGAGCGAGAAGACAGCACAAAGTTTCCAAGTCAAATTTTATGGTTAGGCGAAGCTACAAGTACGAAATTTCTTGGAACAAACGTTCAACAGTAAGTGGATTGGACGTTTTCCTAATATCCAAGGGCAGTTCTATCCCCGGATCTGGCTCCACTGGATTCTTGTAGTAGTGATGTTTCGGGGAGAGCCATTATCTGCATGGAAAGAGACTGACGACACCTTGAAATGCAATAACTTATTTAACCTAATTAATCTATTTCTGTGTTATAGTTCAATATTGTTATGTTTTCTTGTCAAGAAAAAGATAAATCAGTTTCTCCACAAACCTGGTTATTCCTTCACAAGTTTGAATACTACCAAATAACTGAATTTTTTAAAGAAAAAATGTGGTAATTTGAAATAAAAATCCTAACGAGCAATTTCTGTAATAGTTTCCACTCATGTCCTCACTCGCCGAGCCGATGAACAAAATGCATCAAATTTCTGTAATTCCTGATAACATATCAAAACACCTAAGAAGTGCCTCTTGAATTAGTGGCATAATTATTGTTTAGATGTTGTGGAGTAATCCAGATAAAAATGGTATTTCTTTATGATAAGGGTACTTTACTGTTGAGTGTGCTTCAATTTTAAAAGCCAACCCTTTATACTGTAGAAGATAGATTGTTTTTAATGGGTACCAGGTTCGTTTGACAAGGAGCTGAGACTTTCTACATTATAAAGTCCATAACAACAAATATATTTTTTGACACACGTAGTATAAGACTCATTAAAACGAATATTTTTTTAGTTAGAATACTCAAACAGTGTTTCTGTTTCACCTTATTACACATGTCTAAATTCGCAAATTAAACTGCTTTCACACAGGAGTGTTATATTCAGACTATCGACCTTGTATATTCAACTTACTGCCTAATACATTTATTGGAGATATGTAGTTATTTACAAGTCACAGACATCGTTTGAACAAGAAAAACTAAGCAAAATCTAGTCTACGATAATATTTGCTATATATTAGCATCTACATCATCGGTACATTATCTATTTCTTAAAGGATTGCGATAACTTTTTTAAATACTTGATTAACTCCAAATCATGTACATTTTTCTAAGCAAATCATGTATAAAATGTCTCTATATCATCAAACATGTTGTACAGTGTGCTCAAATTTTAGTTAAGAAACATACTTTTGCATTGGTTACAGTGGTCAATTTTAAAATAATCTTACCCTAATCATTAAATTTAAAACGAAGCGCTTATTAAAATGTAGATTAGTAAAAATAAATGGCAAAATAGATAATAATAACGATCATTTCCGTTGTGTTTGAAAGTAGGAAGTTCCACCATTGAAAATATTGCTGCTATATCATTAATTTGAGCACAATGTATTATTGTGGCGTTCACTTAATTACGAATTTAGATCCAATACTCTCCATAAGGGGTGTTTCTTCCCGTTTGTGTTCACCATGAAAGTTCCTTGATTCACGAATACTCACACATATAGCAAGCTACTATAGCATTTAAAGAACGTGCATAATTTTAGGCTAACCTTATGTATTAAAGAGCATATCGAGATTTTCAATATTTACACATTTAAAAATTGATTTGCAAAAGTTGTAATTCTACTTCATCTATAATATACCGTGCTGTAATATTGACGATAGATTTCATTAACGTTATAGTAATCCACAATAGAGCACGCAGTGAAAAATATTATCATGACATTGTTATCGTAGTGGAACAACACAATGCCATGCAATTTAATTTAAATCGCATTAAGTATTGATGAACGATGAATGGAATATTGCACTTCGTGTGATTTCAATAGATGCCTTGCATTATAAAACTAGTTTAAAGCGGATAAATAAACATACATTTTGAATAAGCAACGCCAAAGTCCAGGGGTTTTACCGTTTATATTTTACCATTTAAAAAGAAACTGTGAGCCTATTATAACTTTAGTATTGGCTTCTGATGCAGAACTTTTTATTTTGTGGTGATACATATTTTTGTAGTCTTGCAGTACGATTACACAACATTTAGAAAAACTATGTTACAAAGAAGATGCATTTTTTATAATTATGAGAGGTTACAAAAAAAAAAAACGTCCAGCATAGACTTATGGATAATGTGCAATAAAGGATTGGGATCAATCGCTTATAGCAATAAAATTGCCACACATTTATTTGAAACAAATCCGAAATATACTGCTTACCATTAGCAGTAAATCATCTACTAAAAGTAACGGGATGCCAATGATAGTTGGTATAGATATGAGTTAATATGAGCGACAAATTACAAACATCCTAAGCAGAAATATTTTTGATGTATAAGAGTACCATCTCGGCCGAAATATTCATGGAGTGGTCTAGACATATTTCTAACAAAATTGTCAATATCCTCCCATGCTACTGCACCTCATACTATTATAAGGTAGCTGATGTCTGTGAAGGATACGCTACAATGTTGATTCACTGAGCCATGATACAGTAGATATGTTCAATTGTGATAGGTCCGAAGTCATGGACGTGATCGTGCACCTGATTCTCCTAAAAGCTTCAGTGTTTGATGACAGAACATTTTATGTGTGACTGCCGCTAGCTATTCAGATCCTTGAAATAATAATAATAATAATCCAAATAGAGTAACGGATGCGAAAGCATATCACAAAAGAACTTGGATATGTTAACCAATCTTTTCCAATAGTGCAAATATTTAGAGTTTCGTCGAAAAGACACATATACTATGTTTTATCGAAGCATTTTCAGCTTTGAGGTGCGAAGGATTTTCAGTGTCTGTACAATATTGTGCTAATAGGTTATATTTGAGTTGAAACGATCTTTCGTGGATCGGAAACGTGAACTGTTTAAACCTTATTATTATTGAAAGTACAAAATGTGAACAGATTAATACAATAATCTGAAAATGGGTTTGTATTTTTTTGTAAATTTTTTTGTAATTTTAATTTAATTTTAATTTTTTGTAATTTTAACAAGAAAACATACTTTATAACGAAATCAAAATGTAATCCTGACTATTTAGGTAAGAAATGCCTTTCAAGTAAATTAAACTGTGAGTTACTGGCATATGCAGATGATCTAAAAATATACAGCGTAATTAACACAGAAATGGATTGCGTAAAACTGCAGGCCAATCTTTTCCTTATTGATGAATGGTGTAAACAGAACAGAATCTCCCTGAATATTACCAAGTGTTCAGTTGTATCTTACACCAGATGTATTTCTCCAGTATTTTTTAACTATTCTCTAAGCACAGAATCTATTATCAGAAAATTTGAAGTTTCGGACTTGGGTGTATTATTTGATTCACAGCTTACTTTTTCTCAACATGTAATAACGCTTTGCTTGTCAGCATCCAGATCTTTAGGTTTTCTTATACGATCATGTAAGTCTTTCCATAATATATCTGCAATTAAAATTAAATATTTATTATGCTACTGTACGTAGTAAACTGGAATATGGATCCCTGGTATGGTTTCCCTACTACATTAATCAACAACTTTCTGTTGAACGAATACAGAAAAGATTTCTCAAATATTTGTCTTTTAAGATCACCGGTGTGTACCCTAAAAGAAATGTAGATTACATAAGTTTAAGTCATCATAATGTTGAAAATTTCTCTCACCGCCGTGAGCGATGTAGTGCCACACTCATGCTTAAATTGCTACAAAAAAAAATTGATTCTCCATCCTTGCTTGCTTCGGTTAATTTTAATGTCCTACCGCATAGTACTAGATATGGTGCTATAATTAATACACCAAGGGCTAGAACGAACATTATGACGAAGTCTCCAATTTACGTTATGTCAAAGAACTTTAATGTCTTCTATTCCAATTACTTGGAACTGTAAGTTATTTATGTTTGTTAGTACTAAGGTATTTGTATTCTTGTATTGCTATTTTGCTCGTTTGTTTATTCTTTGTAGCAATTAGGATACTGCACATGTATTTTTTCTTTTTTTATTAAGTTGTCCTGTAATTGGCTTTCGCTGTTGGACGAATAAACTTATTATTATTATTATTAAATCTTTTGAAGGGTTTAAACCAAATAACCAACCATGAATGATAGTCACAAATCAACAACTGCTACATGACAATTTTTTGAATCTATTTGGTATTTTCACTAATAATGGATACCCAAAACAGTTACTCAATAAATTAGTTTTCAGTTGAAATTTCTTTGATGGTGCAATAGATAATGTAATTACTGAGATTAAAGACAGACGTTTGTCCTATATCAACAACTTCACATCAAAGCTCCTGTAATTTAAACCACTCACTGACATACCGATTGCACAATATAATCATTTACAAATAAATCACGGGTTCTCCAAATAAAGAGCAAAGCTCCTGTTTTATTAGAAAGTAACTCTTTTATGAAGTGGCATTATAAAAGAGTGATTGCCGTGAGGGTATGAAAGTCTGTACCTTGGCCAATCACAACTTATGGCCACTTATCTGACATTGACCATCTTGGTAACTAAAATATTGAAAATAATTAGAAGAGCTGTCTTTCTCTGTAGATATTTCACGTTAAAGTCATAATCAAAGCTGGTCAAGATATACGGGAACACGTCATAGCCGTTCGTTCGGTAGAAAATAAGAGCGCCCAAATTCAATCTTGCCTAAATAGTGGAAGGTGGCACATCGCTCCGATACCGAATACATGTACTTCTGCTTGTCTTTCAAATTATTCCTAGATTCAGTCATATATTATGCAGGTTTGGTTCTCTTGATACATACGTATTTGTATTTATTTTATCTTGAGTTAATTTTACAAAATAGCAGCTTACTAAACGAATTACAATTTATACTTAACGCAAGAAACATCGAGTTTGTTAAAGTCCTAAGTACCTTAAATGACATTAAAAGTTACTTCCGGAGAATTTGGGAAATTACGTCACTGTTGAACAGAAACCTAGATTTACGTATAGTAAGTAAACGGTGTATTAAGGAAAATTTCAATACCGATGTGCCCGGAAAATTCCGTACCTTTACATTTGCTCCACTTTTCTGCATTTAAAGAACGTGCATTCTTTCATTTCCTATTCTTCACAAATTTTTAAGTTGTATACATATACAACATGCTTTTCAATCGTCGTATATTTTGAAATGTACTGTTATTGGTTACAACTTCATTTCTTAATTGTTTGTTTGTCACATATGCAGAGATATAGCGCAGAAATACGACATCGCGCAAGCCAATTTCCCACAGTGAAAGATATTTATAGATAAAGTGGATTACAATTTAGGAAAAAAGATTGATTACATACTAAAGTCTTCTGTTGAGTTATTTTTCTTCTTCCGAGTGAAGCAATTAGCATGACACCTAGAACAATTTTGAACTCACAAATTCCGAATAATATATTTGATTCAACGCCTAATAATCCCTTAAATCTAAATTAATACATCAGACGCAGATGAAAGATTCGATTCATTTCGTAACCTTCATCATTTATATCGAAACTTCCGCACAATTAAAAACTACTTGACACACATTCGAAATAAAGTCGAAGCTATCACATCTCGCCATTAATCAAAGTCACGGAGGCTCCGAGCACTTATTCGACCATTTCGTTTCCATATTGAATTCGCTCTCATTCAGGGGAGGAAAACGTCTGCCACCTTTAAATCGCTTCAAGCACCTGAACAGGTTGAGAAACGATTTCCTAAATCCATAATTCATGAAGCAGTACGTAATCGGATTGCAGCAACTGCTAGTATACGCTAGGAGTTGAAAGAAACTTATCGCCGTGTAACCGAGATTGTTGTAGATGATTGACTGTTCGAATAGTACGATCGTGTTTATGATGTACAGCGGCGTCCAGCAGATGAAAAACTCGAGGACGACCGCGAACAACATTTTAATGACGCGCTTCTTGTTCAGCAGGCTGCGTTCGGCGTTCGTATGGCGTAAACACGATGAGGTGACCTTTTGCGAACCGCTGCTTATAGGACTCGGCGATTCTTGAGACCAATTATGGCGCAGCTCGCGGAAAGTTTTTGATTCTTTTGCTGAGTTGCGTCTGCTCCATTTTTTGTTAGTTGATACTTGTAGGTTCACGTAAACCTCGACGATACCATTTACTGTAAAATAAACAGAAACTTATTAGTATTGCATTACGAAATGTCAATACATCGTTAAAACGTATGGAAGTGATGATGAAATGTCATGCTGACATACATTTGCAAATATTTACTAGAGTAAAAAAACGTAAAAGCGTCAAAATAATAAATGTATTTACTATAGTTAAAGCGGCAGTCTTTTAAGAAGCCTGCGACACGATCAGCAGCAGCTTAAACACTAACGCAATGGTGGTAAATACCTGTCTTGAAATTTACACTCTACCACTGCGAAAATCAATTGTGAGTTAAATGAAGTGATAGACTGCTCTTGGTACAAGATTTCTTAAACTAAATCAGAGAAAAAAAAATTCACTTTGTAGTATTTTTGGGCATACATGTGCATTTGAACATTTAAATGTTTTGTGTGTAAAATGAACGTTCTGGAGGATTATTTTATAAAAGGAGGTTTGTTGTTGAATCCGACCAATATTCGAGATAACAAAATCTATATAATAAGTTCTTTTTTAGTAAATTATTCGATTATTAGGATCTTTTGCCCTTGAAACTAGATTAGGTGCATGTTTTTCGCCTTCAATTACCATATTAGGACATCGTATTCTCACGCATATTTGCTGCGAAGAATTTAAGTTTACTTCTGGGCCTCTTGATAATGCCATAAAACGAAATGTAGAGTATTCCTCTTCTCCTTCTGTAGAGTTCTTTCTTTGACTGATGTGAGTGTATTTAACAAATCAATTCAACCATTCCGAAGTTAATCCATTTTGAATTTAATCTGTCATCCCTTTGTAATGTAGAATTGGGAAAACACCACCAACTTTTTTATGGTCAACACAGCAAATTAGGTACTTCATATGCGAGCGGGAAGAAACGAGGTCATTAATAAACCACGAAATATAAAAATGTTTAATGGAGGCAAAATAGTCGAAATCTGTTAGTAGATCGTGCGGTCTTATTGGTAGAACAGGAAAAAAGTGTCCGAACTTAACCAACGCAAATCCCAGCACAGAATGAGCTAAGAGATTCACTATTTTCATCGTGGTTCCTGTTGCAAAATATCGACGCCCTACACTAAACACGATGTATCTCAAGAAGTATTAACTTTAAGTGAAAAAGTGTAGAAAATTTTAGATCCGCATCGAGTGGGTAAAAATTTATTAGAAGGAAATGACAAGCTTGCACAAAAATGCACGAGAGAAACTAAATATTCTTGATAAATATCTGTGTTAAGGAAGACAAAGCAACAAGCCGTATTTAATAAATTTATTTCTCAACATAATCTTAGCCCAGCTATTAACCCAGCGACGTTCCAACCTTCTTCAGCCATTCGAATAATAGGATTTACCGAACTATGCAAAATAGACCTCTGTTTCAGCAATGACTTCCCTTTTGACGTGAACTGCTTTTGCAGATATATAAAACCTTTTTAACCGCAAGGTGTAATCTGTATAGTATATATAGGTAATCCTGTAAACGAACCTTGCCCAGTTTTTCCTGTCTCTCGCCAACATTTTTCCACTGCCCCATTTCACTCTCCTCTCCTCCAAACATTTCGCTACCACGTCGTCCCACTTCTTTCTGGGTCTCCCTCTTATCCTCCTCTTTTGTGATCCTGTTTGCTATATTTGTTTTGCTTGTCTCTGTTCCTCCATTCTGATCAAATGCCCGAACCATTTTAAATGATGTTTTTCTATATTCTTTAGGATCGGTTCCACTCTTAATTCGGCACTCACAACCTCATTTTGTATTCTATCTCTCCTTGTAATGCTTTTTATTGATCTTAGAAATCTCATCTCTGCCGCTTGTGTTTTGCTCTTTTGTTTATTTGTAAGTACCCAGCTCTCACTTCCGTATATTAATATCGGCTTAAAAATGGTTTTGTACACACTAATCTTTGTTCTTGTTGTTATCTCTTTTTTCTTTACAAATGCTTTGTTCAAAGCGTAGTACAATCGAGTTGCCTTCTCTATTCTTGCATTTACTTCTGCCTCATTCTTGCCATCTTTGTGTATATTTACACGAAGATATTTAAACGTGTTTACCTGATCCACTTTTTTGTTGTTTATTTTCTTTTTTTTTAGAGAGGTCATTTTTTCAATTTTGGGAAAGTAAACCGTCAAAGAGGCGCTTTCTGACGTGTAGCGATGTACTCACTGGTATTGCGCATAAACCCATAGCCTTTTCATACTTAATTTGTTGTACAGAATGTTTTGCGCACGTTCATTTGAGATATTTACCATACCTATAATCTTGACCTAGCAGGGACCTAGCAGACACGGTATCATGAACTCTACTGATCGTGTCGATTGTAGTCATTTCAATCGATGATCTGGCTGTTTTCCACACTAAAATTCCTTAAACCAGTATCTGATTGTTGTCTCCTCATAAACTGCATTCAACTTTTCTTTTATCTCTGCGCACGTTTCCTTATCCAAAAAAATTAACCGTGTCATCGTGGTACTTCAAATAACTGTCATAGATCTCTTGATGTCAAAAAACGTTTATCGCAAAACTTTTTCCATTTAATGAACAATTAGGCTGTCATTTACCTTGTATAGAGGTTTTCAAACCCGGTATAACTATATGCCTAGCTTATTTAACTGTCCAACGAAATTGGAAAATGGAAATGCACAAATGATTAATAAATAGAATTTAATATAACCGTTATAATTACTGCATTGAGAGTTCATAAATTGCACAAGCTATTTGCGTTATTAACATGGGTAATATTAAACATAATATTCGGAAAATATGAACGCTGCGGAGTAATTTATTTGATGTTTACTGTGGAGATAATTGCAATAAATAAATTGGCCTAGATTCTCTCCGCCAATACTGGTTGGAAGTATAATATGGTTGTAATTAATTAATAAATAGCTTTGGCGCCATTTTACAGTCTGTAAATTATTTATTCTTTCGGTAATTTATAAATTCGGTTACTAAAATTATTTTTGTTAGATCTGGATGTGTTTTCAAGGAGCACCATCGTTCAGCATTTGCACGAGATGTGCTGCTTTAAGCAACCACTTTAAAAATGTTCTCGTCGGAATGTAGATAAAAAAATAGTACCCTGTTAAGCACTTTTACATGACGTCCTTTCCAAATATGTGGGAGATCGGTCAATAACGGAATAATCCTATTAGATTCGGGGTTCTCTTTTTTTCCTTTTGAAAAGAAAAATCAACACTTTTGCTAAATCCACAGGTGAGTTACGGCATAGTAGCTACTCGTTTTTGATGTACAGTTCTGGAAATACTTTTTTGGAGGATAAAATGCAAAAACCACTTCGTAAAATAAATTCTTATTTAATAGAACGCGGCTCTGTTATTATAATCCACATTATTAGTGAAATTAATTATTTCTCTATCTAATTAACTAACTGACTAGCTAAATTTGAGAATCTCTGAGGAAATCACAAAATTCGGTTAGAGAATAGGTGTCAGAATTGAGTAGTCAAAACTATCTCCTAAAAATGCTTACGAGGCTGCAAAATTGTTGGAACAGTTTCTTTGGTAGCCCACTAGTATGTTGTGGCAAAACTTTTACTTAAGTCTGTGACCTAATGTCGATCTACTCTTTAAGTATATACCCTTGTACTACATGTATGAACAAAGCAAGAATAAAGTGTCGAAAATCGGATTATAGTAGACAAGAGAAAGTCTTGTAAAGCAGATGCAACGAGAAAACATGGAATTTGAAGAAGCAAATGCGAAAAGATTTAACACGAAAAGAAGAATTAATTGCCGACTAATAAAAGCAAACAGAAATGCAACCAGGAAATGCGAGGCCAAGATTTCATTGAGCATATATGAGTTTAACTCTAATAATAACGGATTTTGAAGATGTTATGTGACGAAGCTCGAAAATTGAAAATATAAAATGAGGAACAGAGCGTTATGTATAGAAATCGCTAAGCTCTAGATGTAAAGTAAATAAATTGATGTTGAAGTTTTTGAAACAATTTCAACCTTATAAGCGGCCTCATTATCAATTAAGAATTAAATCCATAACATTCGAGAAACTACTGAAACTTTCTTTCTGGGCCGGGAGGATAGACCTAAATATAGTTCATCGCTTACACATATATATAAGCCATATGAAGCGATTTCCCCACCGCATAAACAAAAGTACCTTACTGGTAATAGGGGAGCATGCTATGTCTTATCTCTATTTGCGACATTATGCCGCAGTCCTTAAATACGTAATTGTACGCCTCTGATAATTATCGGGTTCATGATAAGGGTAAATAATACAATTTACTGGTTTAAGGTACCTGCGTATGGTGCAGTATCAGTTCCACGTTTAGACTTATACAGGGCCAATTGAACTTATATAGAGCCAACAGCTCTGTTCGAGTTGAAATTATATATATAAGCGTACGGGTTAATGCGTCCTAGTCAGTCCTTAATTGAACATTCGTGGTTATTCTGACAACACTCATATTGCGATAAAAGCCGACGTCTCATTGATTGATTTTACGGATAATACGATTTTGTTAAAGGAAGTTTAAGATCTTAGTTATTATAAACGTTATACTTCTTCGGCTATCTATATATATATCGATACGGAGCGGTTTCAGTAAATAAAACGAAACAATGTTAATGGTTTGAATTTGGTGGAGGTGCCGGAAGAGTCAGACAAGTAGTTTTAAGGCGGAATCTTTAGCGGCTAACATAATCACGTCCATTCTCTCCACTTAAGCTAAGGCTTATATATATTGGTCACTTCACCGTATTACTTCATAAACCTATGCCCACAAATAAATCCCTTTCGTGTCGCACATAAAGTAATAGAATTCCTTCCGAATTTATTTTTAAACTAATATATAACCATGTTAGTGTTGATAACCAAATAAGCAGTAGAATTAATTTGCGTTTGTTCTTACACCTACCTAATTTACTTCATACTTCTTTATTCAAACGTAAGTTGTGATATATCGTTGCAAATACTAAGAAAAACGATCTATATACGTGAAAATCAGTGTAGTTAAACCAAACACCTTGTATATTATGCTTTTAAAGGAAATATCAGATTACAATCATTCTTGGATTATTTGGAACTTATTATGTTTCTCGAGAGAATTTCCATTAATCGAAACTGCAACATTATTCATTTAAGCCAATCGTTACAATAAGAAAAGTTTCAATGTTATTCTACTCTATTTGGGCGTGCCAAATTTAGTACAAGAAACGCAGTTAGTTGTCGATTAGTGGAATCTATTCAAGGCTAGGTGGTCCATAATAACATGATTCCGGTTGTATTTTGCTTAACATCCCGGACTAGTAACTTTATTGGCGTATATGTGTTACCTGGAAGTGTTATTTACCCATCAAGGTACCTACGGAGGATAAAAATGCCACTTTCATGTTTCCTCAACGCAACCCTTTCAAAACTCAATGTGCCGGTCTGTATTTTCCGTGTACACGTTTTCCAAATTCCGAATCGGAATGATAGAATATGGATGACATTCGAAATTCTCCGAAGTCGACGTTTTTGACCGATGAATTAATTCTTGTTTTTAAAATTCAATTGATGTTGACACATCACAACAATCATTAAGCGTTGGGTGACTGATGCGGAACATAGTGCCATCCATCAGAACCGCCTCCCAGGACTGATCCACCAACACCGAGCGTATATGTTTGACATTTAAACATCGAAAATATCGAAACTGCTGAATGGGACTGGAATTCCGGCACCGTTTGTCTTCGTTCTGTATCAGATCAACATAACAAAACCTCCTACCATGCTGTCCCGAGAAGATCCTCGTTGCAGATCCGTCGACATTTCTCGGGGGCTGAACGAGCACGAAGACTTCGACGTGAGTCTCCGTACTGTTCAAAGTTGTCTGAGAGCTGCTAAGCAAATGCCCATAACCCTGACATTTTCGTTTTTTTTTTTTTTGTATAGGTACCTTTTCGGTACCACTACGACCCTGCATCAGTTTTTGCGTGGTTAAGGGGTAAAGCCAACACGATTATTAAAGACTCTCATTATCAGTCTATTTTAGATAGCACTTTGCAAATGTGTAGTTGTTCAAAAAAAGCATTTAATCCGACCGATATCTCTGAAATTAAGGTAATAATAAAATGATTTCAATATGTATAGCTATCAACATTAAATCGTTTTACTTATGGAGTCGTATTTTGTAAAGTAGCGAGTGCATCAACTGTTAGTCTAACTCAGATTCAACCGTCAACACATCACATTTTATTCATGAATATAAAATCGTTATGAAAGAACAAAATATTTAGTTGGGATGCATAATAGATTGTTTGCATAAATGCAAACTTTTTACATCTAAATCACTGCAAAGCGATTCCGCCAATTTAAACTTTGCGCATATATAATATGCAGACGAATAATTCATCTATGTAACACCCGGATAATATGAAACATCAGAAACATTTGTGTTTTGTTGTTTTGTTACATATTTAGCGGGTAAAGCGCTATGCATTTTGGTGAATGCGCTGGGTTACCAACAAATCCCATACTAATATGAAATAATTACAAAGGCAAGATAAATGTGTATATGTAGATACTATAAAGGAGTTTGCGCGAACAATACCAGCTGGTTAGGTTATAAAGCAATATAGAAAATTTGAGAATGTAGAATAATGTTATGGAAGGAAACTCTGATGAAGTGTTAGGAATCGTGAATTCGATAAATTTGGTCGAGCTTTTCTACGTAGCGTAGTGGATGATAACAAAAAGTAAGAAGAGAAGGACTAAGGAACAATATTGAAAGGTCTGCTTTCAACAATAACTAATTGAAAACATGTGCTACCATACTTACTGCTGCTATTACTCTTTAGAGCGCCTTCGGTACGCATCCCCTTACACAAGGTTTTCGTTATTAAGGAATAAGTTACAGCCAAGACGAGCAGCGGAATCACTAAGAGGACTACATCTAAAAATAGATTGTACGCCCTCTCGTAGTCGAGCGATGGCCAATCTTCTCTGCACTTGTGATTACCTAAAAGAAATGCTAGTTTGAGTGACACGTAAAGAAGCACCATATTCTTTGTGTGGATATAATTGAGTATGATTTCTAATAAACGTCAATAAACTGTAGAGGTTATACGTCTAGCCGACGTAATTTGTTTGCTTGAATAAATGTACTGTCAACAATATTTCGTGCCCAACGTGAAGGTAACTGAAAATAACGCCGATTACGCGTCTTTCTAAGAAGTAAACTTAATTTTTTCTAGAAACTCGTATTAATATGAAATAAGACCGACGAACGAAATACTCAAGTTACAAAAGCTATAAATCACGCTCTGAATATTTTAAGCCGATTGGAAAATGAAGTCTCGGCCGCTCCTTAGTAGTCAGAAGGTGTCATCGTAGTTTTTTTTGGGTCGATTGCTACATATACACTCGCAAATAATAGATATAGACCCTATCGAATATTTATGGAATGAAACCGATATGCTGAATACACGATATTTGGTTGAATAGATAAGAAAACTGACATTAGACGAGAGAATAATTGGTTTCTAAGGAGGACAGAAGACAAGGTTCATCCTTTCACCTTATTTACCAGAAATTTGTAAATTTAAATTACGAGAAACCTTTTGTAACTTTCCGAATGAGCTGTTGCGTAAAGCGAGAGCTTTTATCGTTGTTTAATAACAATTTTTGTGTGATAGATACCCACCGTTCAAGCAAAAGCAAACTTATTAAAAAATAATATATGTTTTTACAATAAAAGCTCCCAACCAGTAAATTCAAAAACATATGTTCCTGGTTCCAAAGCATTTTTTCTTATTCGTAAATAAGCATTTTAAATGGACGTTAACACCCTTGAAAAGTAGGATTTCCAACCCTCAATGAATATTCGCGCAACAAGGACAAATAAAGTAACAGCTAGCCCATGAGCATATAAGCAGACGACGGACTTTTCGTATACAACTTACGCTGAAAAAATATGCTGTATTACCTAGTATCGTGTGAATATCACTGGAACATAACGTTAAAATCCTATAGAGAGCGTCAGAATTATTTGTTGTGAGATAATTTTAGGAATAACTGTTAATCGTTGTTTCGGCGGATGAAGTAACTCTATGTATTCAGACATTTCTGCCAGCCTTGGGAAGGCCGCAAGCATATTTAAGGTGGAAATTTATGCAATCACTTTATGTGCTCGGGAACTATTGGAAACCTTTGCCAGAAATAACAGGATTGATATAGTAACTGACAAGCCAGGCGACTTTGAAAGCTCTTAGTGCGTCCGAAATAACGTCAGGCCTGACACAGGTTCAGTTAGTGAATGTACTCTGAATGCTGAGACTGATACGCGTACCCTCGAATACCAACATCGGTGCCAAGCCCTCCTTTGGGATGCTTTTGGAGATAGATTAAAAGACGGCTACACTAGTACCATAAAGAAAGGAGAGGAACCAGGAAACGTTATTCGAAAGTTTTCTTGGTTGGAGAAATTTCTGGCATGAGCAAATCGATCTTGTCCACTAAACAAGCATCCACACAATATAAGAACCGCATAAAGGATGCAAGAAGGAAGAGAGACACTGCTCTATACTTTATAAGGTACTGCGAAGCATATAACAGCAGAGGACACAGAGACCTAGATACACGAAAGGTAGGCCCGGGAAAACTGAAATATACAGCCGAAGAAAGTTCTCGACTTCTCTAAGGTCACAGAACGGCATTAAGAAATTATTTAGAGGGCACAATAGAGCACTCACCGCAGTGCAGGAAACCTTAGGGATAACCTAGATGTAATAGTAATACCATAATAATATACTAATTAACACAGCAACAGAGTAAAGAAATACAGAAAAACATGAAAGGGGTGTACGGAAACTTCCTGGAACAAGCGTACACTAAAATCCTCTTACTTTTAGAGACTAATTCTTTTTCCAGGTGACCCGCGAACCACAATGCCTCATAGACTTCTTTCTCAACAGAATTTATTTGCCTTCCGTTTTCTATCTTACCTTGGTTTGTCGGTTTCAGTTGACTGAGTATTGCTATCGGTGCCATACACATCAGACTTCCAATCCATATTACGACGATCAGCTTGTAAGCGTGACTGAGCGTCTGCCAGCGCAGCGATCGTAGCGGATGGCAGATGGCGTAGTAGCGTTCCACCGAAATAGCCACCAGTGTCCAAACCCCAACTGATACCGAACATGCTGAAAAATTGGAGCGATTAATTTGAGAGTACGTACGATGACCGAAAAGAAAAAATAACTGAATTTTCGACTTTATAATTTTCGTTTCGACTAGAATCCAGTATCGAATACTTGTTCAGCCAATTAAAACTTGACCGTATAACTACTCTTCCACCAGGGTCCGTTCGATAAATGTTAATAATTAAAACGCTGATCGGGTAATAATTATTAATTATTTTTGCGCCACCGGTAAAGTGGAATTATAAGTACTCGTCGTATTAGGCAGAGAAGAATATTTATTGGAATTGTTAGGTATTGCCGGTGAAATATTTCAGGCCATAAACATAGAATTTATGACTACGACGCTAAGTGATAAATTTCCAGCCAGAGTCAGTGAAAAATATTTAATATGTAAATTGCGCTATCAATTTGCGGTGAAACTTGCGATGTACAATGTCATAAGATGTCGCCTACTTCCAATGTTATGGATGTCAGGAGTTACGCGGTATAAATGTAAAATATGCATACAGAAGCTTCTGTTTCACTTTCTAATATTTACTCTACAATTCCGTAGTTTGCACGAGGACTATTCCGTTAGTTAAAGTAAACGGAGTATATATCTTCTCCAGAGGCAATCGTCGTTTACTTCTTAAAAATAAGAGAGGTTGAAACATTTCATCTAACAATATCACGTTTTCATTTTTATATTAATTAATTCATTATTTAATTTATGTTACTTTGCAAATTCTTCATTGCATAATTATTTAAACACAAGTGTGTGGACGTTCCTTATATGGGTCATTCTTTGTTTGTTGAGATCATTATGTGTGTTGCTTGTCGTGGATTGTATAAGACGTTCGTTATACAGAGTATTTGTAGCAGGCATACGGAAAGCAAGTAAAAGGCAGGCGAAATGTTTGATGTTTAGCATTTATTCCAGTTTTGCTCATGATGCTATTTGCCCCACGTTTGCTATTATTTATGTTCTTATCCAACATAGAATTTTGATTTTATTAGATCTTGTTTACTATTCCGAACAGTTTTCTGGGGTGAGAACTTTCCAGCTAACTCTACACATTAGAATAAAATAATCAAGTAAATACTAACGAACTACAAAAATGCATTCGGTACACAGCTAATATTTTAGCTTTATATTATTTCCAATAAGTATACTGCCCTGATATTGCATAAATTCAATTTTATATTATGTTTGCGTTTTCATAAATTCTCTTATTGTTTTTGTTTAAATAACGCTCACGTTTATTTCGGTTAACCCAGCGCAGTGACGCTACTGCTGAGCAGTCGACTTGTTGCGCTCTAGAAATAACTTATCACCTTACTTAAGGTGCATGAAAAACTGAGGGGACAGCCTTAGAATTGTCAATTTAGTATACAAAGTGATCTAAATTGACGGTGCATTATTGCTATCTTCTATATTATTCATCCTACGAAATCAGTGAAAGTAGCAAATTTGTAGGAATTCGTACTTTTTTACAAAAATTCCGTATATTTTCCAGATAGCTCAATCTCATATGAAAGCTTCATAAACTATTGTCCTCAAATGAATAATAAGAAAGTTCTAACATTTACAATAAGGTATTGTAATTCATTGTGAAATCAAATAGTTTAGATACTTAAACAACTTTAATTAATTATATAATAATTAATTAAACTTATATGGTGCGGAAGTTGCCGTTACTTATGTGTTGTTTACACATAAGTAACGGCACGGGGACCTACGCCACAGTTCTTGCTATAACTATAGATACTTACAGTATCAAAAAGTATACATTTATCCCAAGTTTAATTGCTAGATGTGCCTTTTCGAGACTTAAAATTAAGCTATTTGGTTTCGCATAGAATTACAGCAGTTTACGAGAAACGCCTATTATGTTGGTGCTGTTTCTTTTGCATTATTTATTTCAGCACTATTGTCTCTACAGGCTTCAGAAGCTAAACTAGCTTCCAGAGTTTTGAAAGATATACGCCATCATACTTAAAAAAATAGTAATTCTCGATTTTTTCATAAAGATGCGTTATCCTATTGCTCTTCCGTCAGCGATGTTATAACTAGCACCAAAAACACTTACCTAATTTGACCGATTTCGTAGGGCCAATAACGTTGGAGGCAATAGTTACCCTTTAATCTACAATTGCAATGGTGCAACTGCGACCTAGTTCAATTGTTTGGTAACTTATGTAAAATAAGTTACCAATCAATTAGAATCGATTCGAAATGTTTTACAATATATATACATATATATATATATGTAATTTTTCTTTTGCTTTTTGGTTACTTGTTTTCTTATGTATGTATATTTACAAACAAATCTTCTACGCTACTGGCTTCTGCCTACGTCCACCTAACAATTTCAAACTTGTTTACAAGTTAAAAATATTTATTGTCTCGTTCTACTTTCAGTGCATTATTTGCCAAAACTTGGCTTCATTCCATGTAACTTATCGCTTATGTAATGTTTATTTGGTAGAAAACGCCAGATAAAACCATTCTGAAACAATATCAAGGCATAATTCAATTCTGAAATCTACAAATTTCAAAAAACAGGGACGATGTACAATGAGCCAGATAGGTAATGTGAAGATAGTAATTTAAGTTTATCAGAGGATCGTGCCAGCGTAACATATTTGCTTTATACGGAGGTATACGCTTGCCAAATATGATACCGTGATGAAATATGCCGTAGTATAGATATTAGGTACATATTTGGGTTAATAATGGGAATTGAGGAATAGGTTGTGATTGAGGGCAATAAATTATGTCAAACAATGGTGTATCTGTATATGTAAATAAGTGATTGAAATACCTTAGGTACTTGCTAGTTAATCCCACCACAAGGATCGGCATTATAACGTAAAATACATGTGCACATCTTATAAGAAATGATCTTACACACATGTAGACTAAAATAAAATGCAATACTTGGAAGAGAAAGAATAGTGTCCGCCTTCTTTCCGGAATAATTTGGACCGCAATAATGTGTCGTACCCTATAGCCTTCACCGGATATACAGCAGGAATTTGAGGAATCTTCGCTGTATTGATAATAAGAATACCATGCACCCACGGTTGGTGCATCTTCAATGAATGACCAATCACACTCGGCATACTCGACATTAGTGCTGTCATGGGCTCTCCTCTGTCCCTGTCGTAACTAATATTTTCGGCACAAAAGTTCTCGGTTATAAACTGCTTGATTCACCCTCCCTTGGTCTCTCCAATCTTCCCACCGAACTGAATCATGCACGGAAGACCCCCCTGAATAATGGCTTTCATAATAAGAATATTAACAAAATCATCAGCAAATATCTTTATCCAACCAGTAAATTAACAAACGATAACAGTACCACCAACCTAGCAACCGCTTATCTTTCCTATGTCCACAAGGTAACGGATAGAATCGGTAAAATTTTGAGGAAACAAAATATCGAAACGATCTTCCAACCCCTCTCAAAGGTTTCAGAAATCCTTCCGTCTGCCAAAGATACATTTCTTCCCTTAGCGAGTAACGGTGTTTGTAGGATCCCTTGTTCGTGTGGTTCAGTGCATATCGGCTTGCACTAAATTTTCTCGTATTCTATTCTCGTCTTAAAATGTATGGTTATATGCCTTTGGCTTCAGTTATCTCACGCATCGTTAATCCTAATCCTAATTATTCAACACCATACTGTACACTTTCGCCATATTTTCAACTGTGGTTGCAATCCTTGTGCGTCCTTACAAGGATTATCTTCAAAAGATATTCGACCACGTTTGACTACAGCTACTTCAAGATGAGATCCCTTACTCCTTTATAAACTTTGGATATACTTCCACTGGCGATAAACCGTCCAAGACGAAGACAGCATCCTTTTCCAGTTCATCTATTTCAACGAAATCTTTCTTAAAAAGCGATAAGGAAAAGCATTTTGGAGATCAACTTGACACTTAGCGAAGGTAACGAGCACAGGTGACGAGTGTGCCAATTTCACAAAAAAGGAAATGGTAGCAGTGGCATATTTGAGTTGGGTCGAAAAATTTTTCCCATCTCCTCGTACAGGTAAAAGTGCAACGAACCCATAAAATACAATTTTGTGATGAAAGACCAACTAAAATAAAACGAAAAACCATATTAAATGCCACCACGAAAAGCCAATTTCAGCATTTATAGCGGTGTTATTTTTATTTAAAGGAAAAACGGCTCCTGAACACGGATCACATCGGTTAGCTTATGCAAATTATGGAATATTTTGTATCAAAGAGATATATTACAGCATAGGGAGTAATATTACAACGTTCAATGTAAATTTTATACCCCTATCTGGGGGGAATTCGGTGAGTTTCGGATATATCGCAGCTATGTTGTATACTGTAAATTATGTATAAACTAAAAGGCCGTCGTTGTGTAAACCCGCCATCCTAGAATCCTGAATTAAGTAATTCGAGCAGTTCCATATGTTTATAGTTCTATATATACAGCTAGCGCCGTTCCAAACAGATAAACTTGGGTGACAAATTCGCTTTTTAGAAGAGGGTTATTATTTAACGTTTGTGGCATACATATTACATCCGACACATTAGATTATGAAGAGGACTTGCCTGATATTCCGGACCAATTAATCTTAATATATTAAGTTTAGACTTCGGTTGGGTACGTCAACAGTAAACACACAGGAAAATTTGATACCGTGGGTAATATATTCAATGGCGAGCTTCCTATTGTCGTACGTGAACGAAATCTAAATTAACTTCAACGTATACATAACGCCGCACTTATATTTACTGCAAGAGATTGGGTAAGTGTTGGTTTGTGGTTGCGCAAACCACATACATGCACCTAAGTTTTGGATCCTTGAAATGCATTTTCGGGATTAAATTATTATTTATTGTTTAATAGAAAGGATAAATTTTATGTAAATACCGCCGTATGAACAAGAAGAGGATAATTTAAGCCACGGAAAATTATTATGTTCTCTTAATTACAATTACGCCTATAATTCAATATCACGCATCAGCCCCTGGCGTAGGTTGACAGCCGCTGTATGTTAGTGATGGTTAGAGAGGAACACATTTTAAATGACCTTGCTACCCAGCGGCGATGAGTAAGCGATATCACTACCGCCACTGCTGCAAATTTATTATAACTACTCTTGCGTTGGTTTTGTTTAAAATAACTATTAATTGTTTGAGTTATCTATTGTTTATTGTATATACTTTTTTTTATTCTTTCAGTGTGATATAAACTTATTCAATCTATTAAACAATAATGAAACTGATATTTCGGAGACTTTCCTTAGCCTTGAATTAACGCCTTTATTGATTTGGTGTATTTGTATCGAGGGTTAAGTTGCCCATTAAATTATAGATAGGTTTATTTAAAATTAATACAAAAAGAAGAAGAAGAAGGTTTAATTCCTGGAATCATCATGGCTAAAAGCGTCATTGAGATAAATAGAAACAATCCTGAGTATTGTGGTCAGCCTATTAATTGAAAAGAAAGACTAATTACAGTCTCATAACGTTACCAGTTTAATATACATGACGTGTAGCGTAAGCAATATTGTTCTTCTTTTCAACCCTGGAAGTGTTGGAATCACTCATAACCTCGGTATACGTTTCATGGTTAAAATTGCACGCAACAGAACATAATATTAGGTTTTCTACTATTTAAAGAACGCAGCTGTTTTTGCCGAAGCGTAATTAGTTTCCATTTTTCTCGTGCACTACGTACATGACCACGATTCACATAGTAAATAAGGGCTTTTGCTGTATTTGAAGCTAAAAAAATAAGAAAAAAATGTAAAACTGAAAAATTACTATATTTTTAAAACATATTTACGTATATTGCCTGTGCTTACCTATATCTGTATAACTTTTCAGCAAAGTATGGATCTAATCTTTCTGCAAAAAAAAATTGATATTCTTGGATGAATAACTTGAAAAGACATTGTCCTTAAATTGTGTAAAATGCTAATGCGCAACCATTGGCGTCGAATAGAATGGGTGGCGTTATATCTTTTTTGCTTTTCAAATACCGTTCTTATTTAAATATTTTTAATTTTAAAATGCAAATCCGTGTGGTGCAGCGTAAAATGAGTACCGGCAATTATACATTTCGTGAAATTGGTCGTTCCTACAATTACTCAATGAAAACGTGGTATGCACACACTTGCATATAAATAAAATTAATTTCTGCGATTCTATCGGGTTTTGTAATTAAAAATTATCAATTCTCACGCCCAGAAGTACATACACATGGATGCATCCTCTACCAATATCAGCAATGTCTAGCCATAAAGCTCTCAGTTTTTTTTTTTATGTTTGCATACGAGTTTCATGTACGTTATTAAAATTAAGTGTTCGCACATATAGCGTTTTTAATAACCTGTCGTATTTCCATTAACCTTTACTGTTCAGGCATTTATTTCAGATTTTTTATACCTATTATAGAAGGGATCGTTATGCTTTTATACTTATATTAAAAAGGGTAGCGCAGTTTGACGGGGAAAAGCGAGTAAAACAATAATCTGAAAGGATAAATGGAAAATTAAATGCTGAAAATGTACGATTACCCTTTTTCGACCCAGTTTCCTATAACAAAAGGTACATAAAGAGGCCAACTTTATTTCAAATTGAAATGCGGTGTTCGGTTAAACCCAGATGGAACCTGATTTCTGCTGTTCTATTACCATAATCCTTGTAAAAATGCTTTAGTTAACAGCGACAACGCGTGTGGAGTGAAAATATTGCATAAATTTGGTATTCAATACAAAATTAAAGGTACGAATTTTAATGGCAGTTTTAACGTATATTCTATAATCCCTGCATTAGTTTTCTCTTAATCTTACCGTGGGTGGGAAAAATAAGCTGAAAATGAAACAGAAACAACTTACTTTATATACTAGGGTACGCTCTACAAACGAGGGCCAAACTGATTCGTCGAAAAAGACAATATACGGTTCGCTACCTGAAATTGTTCTGTCATTTTTTAAAAATTTCATAGCAAATTTTCAGATGCCCTGCTTTTTGAAGCAACTTACCGAGCTCTATTATCCTCTTCAATTATTTTCTTAATAACAGCAATATTTTCTCATTTCTGATGTTGAACGTGTTTATATTGCATTGGCAGATTGTAGCCAAAGA
Organism: Oryctes borbonicus; assembly: GCA_902654985.2. Lineage (NCBI taxonomy): Eukaryota > Metazoa > Arthropoda > Insecta > Coleoptera > Scarabaeidae > Oryctes > Oryctes borbonicus. The sequence continues at coordinate 787,113 of LR736879.1, read as the reverse complement.
AGGTGTTTTTCCATTAAAGCTTGAATCTAAGCTCTCATTGCACTTATAAGCACTTCAGCTCTCTTTATAATCATAATAAAATAATTCGAAAATGCTTTCTAGCCAATTCAATTTTAAATGTAAAAAAAAAAGGTAAACGAAAAAATAAATCTCATAAATATATTTAATTGAATTTGCTGACCGGTTTCGTACAACGTACATCTTGAGCCCCGACTAAAGTAGATAAGTAAAAGTTAACAATGCAACAATAATCCCTAGATTGCAATAAAATTGATAAAAGTTGTTGATACAATTTGTGAGATATTTGTGAGATTTAGATTATCATGTACCCACTTCTATTACCATGAACACATGTTAACATGTCGACATTTAAGGGATTAAAAACTTGGGCACTAACTTACGCAAATACAACAACTTATCTTCAATTGACAAATAGAAAGTTGCGCTGAGTAACAGTGTATGCTTCTTTTTTCACTTTCTACTGGATTTCACATTCTCAATAATATCAACCGGGCCCTCGTAATAAGCTCAAAATGTCATCGGCAATTCAAAATTTAAAAATTATAATAGGCTGTCTGGTTTAAAATAACAACGAAAACATTCTCTTTTTAAATTTAAAATTCTCCTCGCTCTCTAGGTTAGTTAATGTATCAACCTGAAAACAAAATATCCACTCCCCACAGTGCAGTCACTTTTGCAGAGTACTGCAGAAACAGGTCTTCGTAGATACTTAGAAAACAGTCTCGTGTAAGTATAAACTAATCAGAGTCCTTCTCGATTCAGAAGCAGAAATCAAATGTGCGAATACACAGGGATTCTATTTGGTCTTTGGTTCACCATATGTACGTTAGAGTAATTTTAGATTATGTTACTAAGTTCTTTCCTCTCATCAATAGTAAAGGTATTCTTTAAGGGTTATCGCCCGGCCTTCCGTGTACTCATGTATGCAGTAATGTGTATAAGGTCTATCTAAATATAAGTTTGCACTGGATTCGAATTCATTTATAATGTAATTTTGTTACATTGCAGCGATCAAGAGTTTCGATATGAATCCATTTCGGCTGCAGTTTTATTAAATCGCCAGCCTTGCTTGCGATTGGCTTTTTCCCCAGAAATGTTTTCTGTACGGGGAAGAGACGCTATCGGCGGTTAGTAGAAAAGGAACCCAGAAAAGCATTTTCAACGCAACATTACTCACTTACATAGTTTGCTTCTATTGACAACGTTTATTGCATTCCGTCAGTCTAGTATCAGGCAAATTTAAGCGGTACTAGATGAGTGCGCGGGTTGTAAAGGCACGTGTTGCGTTTTTTCTGTTCTTTAACGCTCGAAAGGCAACGCGATTTAAACGAGTAGAGAACGGTTTTAAATTGGTTGCGTTTCAATGGAGATTTATCGTTGTCAGTGTTGTATTAGCGGAAAAAGCCCGTCGAGCGGATGGCACGAGTTGAACGGGAACTCGATACGTAAAACTTGAATAGTACACAGTGTGTTCAGCGAGAAGTGAACATAAAGAAACTTAAATGCTCCAGCACCAGATGGCGCTATCTAATCTACCTTTGTCAGATGCCAGTCTTCTATTCGATCTAAAATCGACGGCGTATTTGTGATAATTTTCCTTATAATTGCTACCAACGTAGCTGTTATGCTTCTCAACTGACTTATTTCCTGAAATTAATAAAATACTTGAAAACGAGGGTAAGACTGTCAAATTAGCTCTTCGAAGGATTCCCTCACATTTTACAGATTTTGATAGTCCCACAGTGGTTACGTTTCGCAAGGTTTTCGACGTTCTGTTGCCACAAGCAGTATACCATGGACTAATTTTTTTTTTAATCTCCAAAGATTTGGTTAAGTTTATATTGTTTTGTTAAGTTTAAGTTTGATATATTAAAGTTCATTATAAATCACAGATTGCATTATTATTATTATAGCGGGGACATAGCAGAGATGCCTGTGGTCGCCGCGGCCCTTATAACAAAACACCCTTGTGCGTGTTAGAATAGTTGAAGGCTTTCAATAAGCCTTAGCACTACTCTAGGGTTTTCTTCCTTCAATTCAGTAGTTAGCTAAGCATGCAAATATTCCTAAAAGATATTTTCTTGAAAAGTATAGCGGATAAGTTGGCAATGGTTATAAGAAAAGTTATCACACGTAAGAAAACATAATATTAGGAAGCCCTAGCCTCATTCAATCATCTAGGATAAATTGCACCATCGCATTAATTCAAATGTGCCTGGTATCTGGAAATTATATTTAAAGCAATGCAGGTTCTAATTGATGTACAACATATACACAGTAGACTAGTTAGATAGTTCGTAAGACCATATGGGAACCATTCAGGACTTCACAAATCCAATTTCGTGAAACAGCATTCGTATTTGCTGAGTTCCAGCAACTGAAATACTCGACTTTCCGCAAAAATGAGTAAATAATAGCGCAATTCCATAACAAAACACACCAGTTTTGCGTGCATGTTTGATTTTCTTTGATATTATGTAGAGGTGTAATATTCCAAGCGACAATCTACAAGATCTTTCGTTCGTGTAATAAATCCGTGTTTTTATAGCTTTTAGTTGTTTGCAAACCCTTAGGTTTCGCAACATTTTGACCGCATTTTGTTTAGAAACCAGTTCGATTTGACAAACTCTTAATTCGTTTTAATCCCAGTACCTTAAAGTAAAGTGCATAGTAATTATTCAGTAAAAAAGATTAAACAGGTGGATGGCCCAGAATCACTATCGTCAACTCGCAGAACAAATAATTGCGCTTCACCTTCTATCGCGGTGCGAAGATGGATAATACAAGATGAGCAAAACCTATATTCAAAGTAAATTTCAATGGTTTTACTTGCAAATAAAAATCGATTCAATCTCAGGGTAATCAGCTGTCAGGTATTATTTCAGGTTCGATTTCATAACAATAAAGGACTCACGCCATTATCAAATGTTAATTCCGTATTACAACCAAAGCAATTATAGTTCTGGTAGTTACTGCGCCACTGCAGCAACTATGTGTTTGGTTGTTAGAAATTTTTCAGATACTGGGTACTGCTTGGGTTCCTTCCATTAACTATTGTACATCGGGTAATCATAATGAAGCTTCTAGAATATAGAGAAGTAATGGCTAAGATGTATTGTTTCTAGGTAAAATGAATTGGTATACTTAAACAGTAATTAGTTTAATTTGGCATTGGTGTTTTTGATTTCGACCACAATATTTCAACCTAAACATGATTTAGTATTTTATTCCTTCAGCTTTATTTTAGCAGTTTTGGAAGAAAAACGTTTCTTGGTTTCTTTCTGTTGGGACCCAATTTTCCTTGTTTTAGACTCTTTATTTATTTTAAAAATTCTTAGATTTGCGTTGGTTTGAAATGGACACTCAGTTTTGAAATAAATGTTATAGACGCAATATGTTTTATATTATTTTTAGTTCAGCCTCCAAATGATAGTTTTAGAATTTTAGGACCTAATACGTCAATGGATGGATTCGGAGTAGAGTATCCAAGTGAAACATTCACCAAATAGTTACCATCAACAAACTTGTTCTCATCCGCTTCCCTAAATGCGACCTTTTTTTGCCTATCAACAAGTGGTAGTGTTGGCAAAACCCTTTCCGTAAATAAACGACGCAGAACCATCAAAATAAAATTCTTGAATTTAGTTTTACACAATTCTATTTGTTTACGTTAACAAGTAATTTACATTTGCATTACTATTGTATTGATTTCGTGCATGTGAATATCGTTGAACGTGTCGGCGGTTGGCAGCTGTTTCTGTGAAAATTAACATTGTGTACTGAATGGGTCATTTCTTTCTATGGTATGATGTTATAAATCTCATTCGATTGACAGTCTGCTAAACATGAAACTCATTTATTTACATATAAAATTTACGTTTATTGAAATTGATCACGACTTATACCTATGAAATTTCATGGTTTATATGTAATGCCATTGCCACTAATACTCATATGAGGCTATACAAAATGGCACTACCTAACGAAAATTGCACTAAAGTAAGCACAAAACTAAGTAAAGTAGATACCAGTGCGGCGTTCTCGTTCATTACAAAATATCAAAATTTTTCTAAAATAAGTACCTTAACATTGGATAGCAGCGGAGAAAATGAGGAAAAGTATACGGACAGATAATTACAATTAAATTGAAGATTAGAGCACTGTATTTGTAGTTGCGCTGTTAATGTACCAGGCGAGAAAGGACAGAACAGAAGGTTGTGAAATCGCGGTTTTCTCAAGCGTCTCGACTGACGGGTAATGAGCTGCCTATGATGAAAAATAGTTGAAGCTTGATGAAGATTAAAGTTGGTTTTAATATTTTCCGGGTAAAGTATATTAGCGATTGGTGAACACATAGCCATTATTTTTCTTATTCTTCACAAACACATTTTTTAGTTTACAATGCTAATAATGATTATAAGGACTGTGGGGTAGTATATCAAACATTAAAGTACGGGAATAAAACCGATTTTATCCTTAAAAGCAGACCAGTAAACAATCTTCAATGTACAAAACACAATTCGCCTTCGGAAAATCAGCAGCGGCACATCTAATTGGTTAGCGAAATTTCCGGACTGATCGCAGCCTTATTTGATTGATGCTTACGGATTGCGAGACTCTTAATTCTGGGGTAATAAAAGTAGTCGAATATTAATCAATAAAAGAATTGATTTCAAATATTAACAAAGTTTTATTAAAAACACTATTAAGATGAGACGACTTACGTTTAAGAACGATAAGTTGAAAACACGTGCAAAATGTAAAAATAAGGTTTAATGCGCAAAAAATGGAGGCGCCAAAAATAAGATAGAACCAAATATTAATTATATTGAATAGTTAGAATTTATAATGACAAAAAAATATAATTTGAACAATTCGGAATAACAGGCTAATAAGGAATATAATTATTTTTATTTAATAAAACTGTTAAGTTCTCCAAAAGTTATTTGATTTTGATTTAACTCTATTCACAAAATAAAATTTACTCTATTTAATCTAATTTTAAAACTCTACTTATTCAATATTTCAATTAACGTTTATTCCTAGAAAGCTCATTAAAAAAAGTCTTACATGTACAGTTGTTGATGATTGTATCTTGTTATCACTCTATTTCTTATCATACTTTTACACTTTTCAGGCCTATTAGTGAATGTATCTCGGCTTATCTAGAAAACCACTCTTCTCAGCATTTTAAATATTGCTTAGACAAATATAATGGTCGATATTACATTTTGTTTTACGTATAGTGACGGCAAAAGGAGTTAATACACAGTATTCTTATAACAGATAATACTATATTAGTTATTTGGCTTATATTATCACTATTATCTCCCGCAAGGTCACAGCAGGCATTGATTGAGGACTAGGCGACAACCCCTGCCCTTACCTGGCTACGCCATTGTTCCCTAAACCTGCAGAAACGAGTACAATTTTCGCGCGCTTCACGAAATTAGCAGAGGCTAGACAGACTCGTGTTTTGTCGACTCTCGGAGAAAGTAGTAGACAACACGAACCCATTCTCACGAGACGAATAAACGCGAATCTGTCTAGTCTCTGCTAATTACGTAAGGCACAACTAGTTTCTGCATGTATCAAAATTGGTGTTTTCGTGTATTTATATAATTAAGATGTTTTTGGCAATACCATAATTTACACTACACTACATAATACCGGCTAATATCAAACAGCAGAACATGCAATATCTGGCTATTATCCAAATTTAAAGATGGGGTAGGAAGCAATAGGTCTATATTGTACACATTATATAATCATAATAATAATAACAGCAATAGGTATTAACGAAACTTATAACGGGTATTACATTTTTCCTACAACCCAGATTGTATTGGACAGTTTTCTCTGTGTGGTTTACAGATCATTTCTTAATAAACACTCGAGGTAAAAATATCTTGTTATTGGCTTCCTTAAGTGGACATTGTGTGAGTGATGTCCCAAATTCAGTACCAATGGACAAAAATGTTAATATCTTCACTATCCCAAAGAAGGCAGTATTAATAGTGCTGTATTTGCAGAAACCAGACAAAGTGCTTCTTGTTAGTTTCATAGCAAGTTTAGCTTATGGATTGGTTTACCTCCTCAAGTGTTTTCTTCGTTTGGATGCGAAATAATATCTGTCAAATTTCACATTTTGTTGTGAAACAATCCTTTATTATTTGTAGTCTTATTATTAAACTGGATATATGGATTCAATTATATTTGATAGATTCTTACTGCTTTTATAAGCTTTTGGGCGGCAACATGTACAAAAAGCTGTCTTTTAATGCGAATGTTCTAAAGAGAATTAGAGATAAATTATAAATAATAGCACCACCCAATGTCGGAAGCAGAGGAGAATGGAGAGAAGCATTAATAACGTAGTATAGAGTATAGTATAGTATATAGAGGCAGGTCTCTCTATATCAAGAGACAATATATATATATATATATATATATATATATATATATATATAGTAAAAGATTACCAATCGATCGCCAACGAACAATTGAACAATCAGTAGATATCAGCAATACAAGCGTATTTTCCTTCTTTCTCCCGTTCTTTTCGTGACAGCGTCGACACGGATATAGAGCAATAGAGCAATTACGATTCTCGTTTCTAAGAATTACTCTTCCGGATAATAGGAAGATGGCTACGCTATTAAGATATCAAAGAATTCAAACGACTGGACGTATCAACGGTCGATATTCCGAGATTTATTTTTTTAGTTTTCCTCGACTTTAAAAGGCAATTATCGGAGAACGACAATTTCCAGGAACCCTCTTTCCAAGTTCGGTCAACCAGGGTACATAAGTGGTATTTAAAACCGACTTCAAGTACTTCTGTGATGTCTTGAGGGAAGTAGAGGATGCGGAATTCGCTAATAATTCCGGACCTTTCGACCACCATACAAACCTTGAAAACTATAACGTAGCTAAGATGTATGTATTTATTTAGGTCGTGTTCGTTTCGTCGACATGAAGTTAAGAGGATAAATGGGGGCTATTTCATGAGATCGTGTCTACACTTTACGCAGTTTATCAACTTAAACGTCGTAAAGTTAAGTACTGCATTGTACGGATTTAAAAGGGTATACTTGGCTTTACAGTTCTTGGAAAGAATGTAAGCTATGATGTCTACAGTTTAGAAATATACTGTGCCTCTTTTTATACTCTTTTAGCGCCATCGTATTCGTTATTGAAGATATACCATACTTGAGAATGTGACTGTAAGGATTTGTCCCTTCTGTAAAGCAAAATCAGTGTATAGGTTTTTCTTTTATTCATTTATTGTTATAATTAATCAGAAGCTCTAATAGGTTTTGTACTTACTACATACAATATTTCCTTGTATGGAGCAACTCGCCACCCAATGGATAGCAATGGTTTCGGCAATGTTAAAATATACACTGAGTAAAAGTTCTGGACCCAAGAAAGTGTGCCCAGTTTCCTTCCTAGCAAGAGCAGTGACCGCCTCATTGCCATCAACTCCAGTATGTTCTGGTGTCCAAATGATAAGCTTGCTCCTTCTATTCTCACTAGTGATATTGCTTCTGTAGTCAGCTACGAGTCTAAATGGAGTCTTTCTACCCTCGAAAGCTCCCAATGTAGATTGACTATCAGAAAAAGAAATCATCAACATGTGTCTAACACACCTGCTCATGGGTACCCCGATATGAAAACTCAGCAAGTATTTCTGTTATTTTATGTGTGCTTTTGAAAACAATTGTAGATCTTTGGGATTCAACTGACTTTTAGCAATATCTTGAAACGAATTAAACTGGACTATTTATAGAATGTTGTTAATATAAATCATTAAAATGCCAGAATTTAAATAGCGTGTAGGTCACTTAATTTATATAAATTTAATATTTAGTTAAAAATGCAAAATGATACCCAATTAGCTGGAATGGAGAGATTATTACATAGCATATTATATTTTATTATTGTATAATTTCCTTCTATCGAAAATTTTAGGGGCAAACGCTTCAAATATTAGGGTAGCAGTACCACATATTCTCGTCTTAAAAATAAATTCTGGAATTTTACTTCGTTTTACTCCCAAGCAAGGCAAACACAGAGGTGTTGATTACGTTAACTTCGATGAGCTGTCATTTTGTCTCCACTCATTACCTACTTCTACTTCCAATACCTTCAGTTAGGTTTTGAACTAATCAAATAACCCCGTGTTGTCTTATGAGAAATGCTATTGGCAGTACAAAACGCTATTAGAAATTGCATTCTTATATTCGTTATCCAAAACATTACCAACCTTCAACGAAGTAACCTCTAGCAGCTTTAAAAGAATATTAAAGTAAATAAAGATTCTTTTATAGTCTTCGTTGTCTTTTCTTTGTAAAATGCACAAATTATTCCATTAAAAGATATTCCATGCAAAGGTTGTTGTTCCAAAAAGCCGCTCGCCGCTGTGCGCAAGATTGTCGAAGAGAGTAGGCATATGACTTATCGTGAGAGATGGGGGCAACTTTAGCCATATCGAAGACTGTATTACATTCAATTTTGCATGAACACTTAAGTATGAACCTACTCCCGATAATTCGACCTAACACCAAAAAAGGGCTCGTGTCAATTGGCGTAAGGAAATGCTCAAAATATTCGACGAGGAACTTCAAACTCCGTATACAGCATGAGGTGTGAAGCAACAGGTGATGGCACTTAGATATATTCGTACGAGCCAGAAGTTGTTGCTTACAACAACAACAACTGCTTAGGTGTTTGCAGATGAACCGAATCCAACAAACGTTATCGGTTTACGAAGCACTTCCAAGTACTGCTTTGGAGGATCGAAGGATAGTTATTGCTAACTGGTATATAGCAATTTGTTTGCTCGAAGCCATCGACGAAATCAGGAAAAACAATCGACAACGCATTATTCTTGATCATGACAATGGCAGCTCTCGCGCAGTTCGTCAAACAATTAATTATAGATATAAATACATGAATAAATAAAAAATGCGTGGACAGTGATTTTTATCACCTCAAGAAGCTGTTGAAGTATACAAAAGCCAAGTTTTGAAGATATCACCTTCAGAGCGGATACATATTTTGACAATTGGTTCGAACGCATGTAAACGTGTATAAACCTTAATGACGAACATTTTGATAAATAATAGAACGATTTGTACCAAAAAGTTTTTCTTTCTACCTATATCCATATCAGTTGCTTTAGTCACGTCGTGCTTGCGGTTACCCTTGTGACTGCCAATACTGCAAGGTTAGACGTCTGTATGTAGCTGCCGATTTACATATTTAATGCTGTGGATTATCCCAGTTTAAGTTCTGTGAACAAGACGAACCTATTAGACTTATCCTTAATTAAATTATCCTCGGTTTACTGAATCTAATAGCCTGGAGCTAATTCAAGATAAAATTTCTACTTGCACGTCGTTTCATTGTGCTTATATAATTTTTTATAAATTGTTAGAAATTTGTAATACACTTTGCTACAGGCTTTTGTTGCTTGTCATGATAAGCAAGAGTCTTTTTATTCTGCCTTTTTTTCTTTGAAAAGAAATAGCGGACCTTCACGTTATAACAGAAGTTAAGCAGTTATTGAATTAAAACGTCGTTGCCGGCAAATTCTGCAGCACATTGCGCATAAATAAAGCAAGAGATGTCGAGTGTTTTAATTTTTCAGCCGCTTTCACCGAGTCAGTCATGCGTATCTCATCGGATTGAAACAAATAACTTAATGTAACAAAAACAATCCATTCAATTTCGCTCGAATTTGAATTGAATTACACGGCTCTCTGAAGATGTTCAAGGATTGTACGTTGTAGAGATGATAGCATTAACACATTCATACTACACTTGTAAACGTTCCAAGATGTTTTTGTTCTTATTCGAACATGGCATACATGCATATGTTATTTATATACTCTGAGAGGAAGAAACTTTACGTACACGCGATATTGCAAAGTTTAAATTCTTAGCAAGAGTTTCTGAGTAAATTTGCGGCAAGGTGTCGCAAGCAGATATTCTCGAGCTATTATGGTAGCATCATAGTCGATTCTTGTAGATTGAGTATAGAGAGAAGTTTGATTGTGAGAGTTTGTAAATAAATACAGTACGGTATATATCTGTACAGTTAAGTGTGAAAGCTTCTGTTTTCGGGACTATCTTTTCAATGAAAACCAATTTAAATAAAATGCCAGACAGGTTCGGTAACTACCTGTCCTCGGCAGCAGATGGCGTTACTAGAATTAAAAAAACCCAATTTTACGTAAAGATTACCCTGTGTATAGAAGAATATTTTTGAAAGATTCTCTAGGATGTTTATTATATCGCCAGAAAGTTTTAACATCCTACTTTCAGACAGTAGGCGCAATTTCACAATTCTAGAAGGTCGACACCTGTATATTAATTATTAATTATAATTAGATTAAATATGTCCCGAGATGTTACAATACATTTGCAGCCACCATAACAACGAGGTATATCACAAAAGGATTTAGGCTTACCAGGAAGCCACATGGCTTAGCGGTTAGTATACCCGTCCGGTGAGCGGAAAGTCGTAGATTAAAATCCTATAGGTGGATAAGAATTTCATTCCGCTAATTAAATTTAATTACATCCGTTGAACCAAGGAAAGTATCAATTTCCAGATATGTGAGTAGTTTCTGAATGACATCTACTTAAAGTGAATAGCTTTGTGATTTGAACAGTGGCTAATTATTTGTTTCTGGAAAGGTAAAGGAATGATGAGAGAAAAGTGAAACTCGGTGAAGTTTATAGGGCACTTTCGTTATCGACCATGAAGCTGAATTTAATCGCGACCGTACGAGCATTTTTGATGAAGAACGTCCAGGCTGTACAAATTAGGTCACCACATTACAAATGATTGAAAAATTTGATATGATATGTGACATTGTTGGGGCTGTATGTCTCTCAACTAATCGGGTACATAATACTTTAACAACTCATTTGGATGTAAGGAAGCTTTTCCCAAGATAGGTGCCGCGAATGCTAACAATTGGCTACGCGCACTTGTGTCAACTTTAGAGAAACGTTTGGCGATGTTAAAGCGCAATACAGATGATTTTCGGCGTTGATCCATAACTATTGATGAAACATGGAGTCATTACAGCACACCAAAGAATAATCCAAACAGTCCGTCTTCCAATCGGCGCCAAGAAGGTCAAAGCCGCTTTATTGGTCAACAAAATCGTGGCTACAGTGTTATAGAATACACGCGGAATAATCCACGTTGATTACCCTAAAGGGGGCGACACAATTAACGGCGAGTATTAAGCCAACTTATTGAGTGGTCTAAATAATTTTGTAAAAGAAAAACGTCCAATTAGCGAAGAAAAGTATCCGCTTCATAAAAACAATACACCAAAATTTCCATAGGTTAGGATACAAGCTATTTCCGCACACATCATATTCGCCAGATTTAGCCCTCAACGATTGCTTCGTAGTGCTCAATATGGGAAAATAGCTCGACGGAGAAAGATTTGGTTGGAACGATGAAGTATTGCTTAGATGGAATACAAAAACAGATATGTGTTAGACTATATGTATTGACCTCAAGAGAGAGACGTTGGAAAACAAAATTGATTTTGCACATAAAAATGTTTCTTCTCGGCAAAGTCAGGTATTTATCAAAATCCTCTCGTATTAATATCAAAAACCGAAGTTGGTCTACATAGATTCCATGTGAATTTGGGCATCCGTAGACCATAGTCTGTACTGTACACTCAGCTTAAAATTTATAAAATGATTTAAGTTGATATTCATAATGTTGATTTGGACGGTACAAATTGTATCACAATACCAGGAACCTATACGCGGTCGTTTCCTCACTAATATTCATTGAACTATGACGAACGACAATAGGAAACAATGTGAAACTTGAAGAGGCCAAAAGAAGTGTTAATCTAAGGATCGAAAAATGCTCATTTATCTGAAAAAAACATGTTCCTGAAATAGTAAGTGTTAGCCGAACATACAGACTGAATACACATCTTTTATGCAAGAGAGATGTATCGGTTACCATCTTTCATCAACGTTGAACAAAATCTATAACATTCCGTCCGTAAATTTGACTTACAACAGCCACACAATAATTATTGTCGAATAAATCACCAAGATATAGAACAGTACATTTTATTTGTAGTTATGGTGGCAGCGCTGGTTTAGAATTTACAAAATTTGTTGAAGGCCGAAATATTTTACTACTTAGTAATCTCTATGTATCTCGCTTGCATATGAATACTCCTGTACAAACTCAACCATTCTACGTGAGAACTTGTAACTGCGCTAAATGGATCATAGCAATTTTGTTTTATTGCCCGGGCATCAAATCCTAGTTTCGCATCGGCGCTAATAGTTTGGACTAATTGATAAATTTATAAAGCATTCACCTTTGTAAGTAACAGAGTTTGAACGAAATCCATATCGCCGATATGTAAGTACAATCCTCTCATTTAACTTGGTTACGTTTTAACAATATTTAATAAAGCTTCCGCTACAGGAAACATTTGATTATTGTCTTAAATGCAAATGTATACATAAGTAAATGAAGCCACACAATAACCACTACATGTAATATGCAGTTAGAGAAGAATGAATAAAAAGTTAGATCTATATGTAATTGGTAGCATCCGTCTCTTAATATTAGTTTATTATCATACAAATACGGTTTCTCCCAAGATCAACCTTTTGTAAGTGGAAATTTGATATTTGATGGACCAAAAACTGACGTATATAAAGAAATATCATACGTTTATTTGCACTTTCTAAGTCAGCGTGCTAAATAAGGAAACCTGCGTTCTTTCAAATGATCGAACACGACTCAAACTTTATGTTGAAATTAAATATAAATACTGTTGACATTGGCAGTTGTCTTCAATGTAATACATAGCAGCACAAATCTTCTCTGAATTAAATTCGAGCTGGAAAACCAGCTCTTCGTTCATCTGCTACTTATTGCTTCTGTTTTTAGACACCCACATCCCAAGGACGTTACACTTTTCGTATATAGCAGTATTCTATACTCTTACGCTTCACTTAATGTTCTTTTCTTTTAATACATTTATATTACGAATTGTCATATTCTACTCGAGTTCGTGGTTTAGTATCTAACCGAACTGACGTTAGTGAATATCAGCAAACCTAGACCTAAACGGCGGAAGAGTGACATCTAATTTGAGAAACTAATCAATTATTCTCTATGTCTTTACAGAAAAAATATTGAATGAAAATGAGGTATATGTGCTCAGAATTAGAGCTGACATTAGCTGATGTAATTACCTACTAAAGCCCGAAGGACACAAAAAAGGGATTCACGCGAGAAATCTTGGCTAGATAAACCGCTGCTGAATGGAAAAGGGCGTCGGAAAAGCACAATATTGGTAGATGCTGTCGGAGGGGTCGTGGCTGAATGTTATTCGTCGTGCCGCTTCACGTAGTAGTAGACATAAATTATGACGTTCGCATTCTTACCTAACTGATAGATAAGATATTCGTAGATAGAACTATTACCACAGCACAGTGAAAAATTCGTCTGTGTTGTATGGCTTCCAATCGGTAGCACGTCTGCACAGGTTGGAAATTTATCAAGAATTTTATGAAAGTTGCAATTGGTCCGGTATTCGCAGTGTTTAAACATAGCTAGTTGTTTGTGGAATACAATTTGTGAAAATTCAAATATATTTCAGCAGAAAAGTAATACAACTCTTGCAATTTTTTTTAGATCTAGAAAAGAACACACAAGTTAATTTCAAGGACCTTTTGCTTTTTTACCAAATTAATTAATAAATGTTTTATGTTTACCAGCTGATTTATTGGTCATTAAAATTATCGGCTGCTAGGTTCTTACGAAAAGAACATTTGCCACGGTAACAGCTTCTTGGGGCTTAGGTAGTAGAACCTGAGGGCTACCCAAGAAACGTCAAAACCAGAGGTCCCATGTAAGCATGGCACGGTAGTTAAAGTACATAATAAGCAACGCAAAAGAAATGAAATCTCAAGATTGGTGGGAAAACATTGTAGATCGCAGATATGCCAAGGAATTTCTAATTGGAACCAGTCCCTAAATTTATAACTGGGCTACCGGACAGGGGTTCAAGGCCTGTTGAAACAAAATTAAGCTTGCTAACAGGGCATTGAACGATCAAAATGCATATAAGTAACCTAAGTCTGACAGAGAAAGTAGTATAAAAAAACTGAGAAACATTTTATTGTTTTAAGATCGATATGGGGATATTTCAATTATCGTGAGTTTGCACTAGAGAGGAAAGGCTGGACTGTTAAAAAATGAAATACAATATAAGAAGTAACAGTTATTTAATTCTCTAGCACTCTTTTTATAGCTCAGTTTTGTTGGAATTTGAAAAATTTTCCACGTCTTTAACAAAGACAACCTTAACTGTAAATTGTTTTAATTTATTGTGCATCATATATACATAAACTGAAAGCAGATAAAAATTCCATTCTCATCTGCCTGTCAGTTTTCTGATGTACCTCTGACAACTAAAACATATATGTTTGTTATTGAATGTGAAAAGACCTACATAAGTTCGAATAAACCTTTTTATTACTTTATTCGTTTCATTATTTAAAAATACTCGTAACAAACACCTTACTTTACTTTTTTCTTCTTAATGCAGTATGCATTTATACTTAGATTGAAGTTACCAAACTTAATCTTTCTTTGTAAGAAAGAAGAAAAAACGATATTTATTGATATTGGTCGTCTGGGTAAGTATGAAATATTTGCAGCGGGGCAATCAATTATTGGCTACAGGCTATTTTGATAATCGCACAGATCTCCTTGTAAAGTTGAAATGCCTATCGATCGCGAAAGGATGATATTATAAATTTGGACCTTTTCTTTCTGCGACAAGAATGTTGTGATTTATATTCTTTTTACTTACCCCGTTTCAAACCAGCTTGTCGTAAAATTTATCTAGAGTGAAGCGTAGTTTTCTACACGATTTGCATGCTTTATAATAAATAATGAAATAGCTCACGAGCAAACTGATGCAGAATTCGCAACGGAAATGCCACGCATACCAGAGAAAAGAAGTCATTTTAAGAATCCTTCTATTTATAGCTTCCTGGCAATTCACTGAGACACGCTTCCCTTTAATCTAAGGGAACGTATTCAATTCGTTACATTTGAGTCCCCTGTAAAGAAATGCTAGCTTAAAATATTTCAAATGGCACTTGATAATTTGTGAATCATCGCAGTAAACAGTGTATTACGACGGAGAGTGTATTAAAATGTTTCGCATAGCCTGGCCACAAGCGATTATTCGTATCTAGTAATGCCAATTATGGAAGATCAAAGAGACTATCTAAGTAAAACGGAGCTTACAGCTGGACGTATATGAATGCTGTAACCATGGTAATTTAAGGGATGTTAATACTGTACAAAATAAGGTTATGTCGACAATCGACTAATAGAAATGACTTTACCTTTGAGTTTGTATGTTTTTATTCAAATTTTACACAGACTAGTAGTTTCCTAGTAATAGTCGGAATGTCGACAGAATGTCATAAATGGTTGGAAGATGTACAGTGCGTTCCCTTATATTTTCAACAATTGCCTATCACCGCCAATATTAGTTCTCAACGGAAGTTCAGGTAACCAATGCGTTAGTATCCACAGTATCCTTGAAAATTTGGAAAACTGATGTAGGATGTGCTAAACGGACCACTCGACAGTTGTCAAGTGAACTGTTGTGGATCTTAGGCGGCTGGTTTTCTGAACGTACAAGAACATCCTGTATATTATCATATTTCTGAATTTCTAGTTAACTTTTAAGATATATTTGATAAAACAATTAGTTGCTATTTTTAACCATATTTGAAATATAGATATTTATAACAAGAACTCTTGACCGTATAGCAGGTGATTAGAAAACGAATGAAGTTTTCGTCAGCATTTGCGACCTGTATGTCTAAAATAGCAGAAAAGACCGTGTGCGAACAATTAAGAGGCTTTTTGCAGGACCACAGCATCTTGCCTGATTGTCAAGCGAGATTTAGGCCGAAACGAGGCCGCGCGAAACTACGTGACCCTGGGATGTGTTTTACACATACCTAAGTGTATCAAAACCGCATATTTTAGTTAAAATTTATATATCCTCGCAGACATTTTTAACCGCAGACACTGCGCGAAGCCTGTGTGATGTCACCTTTTAATTATTGTAGCTCTGTTGATGGTCCTTGTCTCACGGTTGTTAACTTTGCTCGCATTCAACGCGTTTAGAATTCATGTTTGCGACTGATATGTGGCATTAGGAAGAATACATATGAGCGCGTTTCTCACGTTGGTTTAACGAGCGTGATCGTCGACTTCTGCATGCCGCCACTGGGTTATACAAAGTTGTCCTAAGCAGTGAGCTGAAAAGCTTATTTAAAAGAATTAAATTTCGTTCAGATGTTCACACTGTGAACATTCGGTTTAATCCTTTACTTGATTGCCCATTCACTTATAAGACTAGCGATGTTTTCAACATCCAATAATTACTTTTAGTTATAATTATTTTTAATAATTAATGAAACTCTCTTTAGTATTTCGCAGCACGTAGCTTTCTCAAATGGTACGATTCTTGAGTAGTTAAATAATCATGTACCAAGAAATAAAAGAGTTGATTTCTAAAAATTACAATGTTCTACTATTAAAAAAAATATGATTGATGTTATAGCTATGTCTTCCTCCACGAGATAAAAAGGATTTGTTACACTTTGCTCAACTTTTTGGGCAGTTGGGATTTTTTGCAGTCAACGGCCTATACTTCGACGCTAGACATTCGTCGTTTGGAGAAGACTTTTTACTTTCACAACGCTCGAGGTGACATCACCTTAGTTTTTCGCGTTTTTTCCTAAATAGAATTATGCACTATTAATCTTTCACGAATCACAACGCGCACAAGATATAAAAAAATCAATACATTTCTCTGAGTTACGCGCTCTCCTAATTTTTAAAAAATTCACTCAACGTACAGGGTGAAATAAAAAGTAGTCTGTCTGCCATAGTTAGGAGCAAGCCCCGTATCACTAGCTTTAATTTAAGTTTAATATGAATGTCGACGGTATCGAAGGACTATCAGTTTTCAGCTAAACATAAAAATTTTATTAAATGACCAAAGCAGGCAGAAGTTAAACATCGATTTCACTCGACACGTTGTAGAAGTCAAAATACTCCATTATTTAGAAAACATAATTTTCTTTTGTTGTCTGTCAACATTCCTGTTTAACTACTGCTCGTAACTCCTCTTCTAGATGCTTTGCGAGCTGATAACTTCGTTTAACTTTTTCTCGCTCCTATTCCAGGTTATCAAATGCTCCGTGTTATCTGCCATGTACAAAATAAAAGCGTACAACTACAAATAGTGGGGTACATTCCTTTCCCCAGTGTCTGACATGTAATGCGCTCCTTCTCGTAATGCTGCACTATCTCTGACAGAGTATAAATTCGTTCTTGGCTCGAAATGTAGTAAACCTGTGCGAACATGTAAAAGTTTTATTAGTAAATTTTTCATGTAAGTGCATCTATATTGCAAACGTCTGAAAATTGTGCTACTCCTCGCACATTCAGCTGTATATAGAAATGTTCCCCGTTTACCCATATCAATATTGTACAATATCCTTTTGCGAATACGTAGTGAAACTTAAATTGATATGTCTACGTTTTCGATTACATTGTATCTTTGAGAGAACAACATATGAAATATTTCCACTTTTTCACATAGTTCACATTTGGTACAAGGGTTTCATGCAGAAATATGTTTATTAAAATTATGATTACTTGAACAGTTGTTTATTGAAAGTGGAGACTTTAACTGAAATCTCTTTTGTATACGCTCCGTTAATTTTCCTGATACGTGTTTGAACTTGGGGTTATCAATATGTTGCTATATATGTGGGTATGGTTCGTAATACACCTACCAAATCTCACTTACGCAATCAAAAATACAAACTTGATATCAATGATCTATAACAAGTTTATTGTTTCTTATTGTTAGTGTACTTTGCTGTATTATAACGAGATTGTTTGGTTATAATTATCTAATACATCTTCCGTCTCTATTCTTCAGAAAACACTAATTAGCACTTAGTCATCAGTCTGTAGCGTGACATGCTTCAAGTGGACTACGTGAATCATACGAGGGTAAACTAAATATAACTAAGATCTTTGCTCGCTCGTAAGGGTCTGAAACTGACTGAGGCTCAGCGGAGGTTGGTGGGACCTAACACTGTCAAAGCGTTATATAGAAGGCGCATAAAGAAGGGGTGGAAAGCGAAAACCATGGTTGTCGCTCACGAACAAGCAGAATATAAAAGCCATTCGTAAACTCCTGATGAGTCCTACGTCTTTTGATTGTACAATGTCTGCTGGATTGAATGAAACTGGCCCTGATAGGACAACGATTCAACAACAATGGAGTATCCACTTGTTTTTACGATGATTTTTTATAAAGAAGCTATCCACTTACCAAGAAAAATACAGATTATTTTGAAAAAATGATGTATACTTGACTTCCTTATCCTTGCAAATAAAAAATTTTTAATATACCTATCTTCACTGGAATTTACCTCTACAAAACTTTAATCTATGCCTTTGAAAATCCTGGTTTAAAGACTAAAGCGCGGGTGATCTAGGTATGCATCAGCACTGAAGCAGAGGCGTATAATTTACGGAAACGCGAAGGCGAAAGTCGCATTTTCGGTATCGCTTTACATATAAAATATTGACAGTAGATGCAATAGATATTTGTGTCGTCTGGATGCAATATTCACTGTAAAGTGCACTTCTCGTATTTTGTTTGTCTATTGTTTTTATCTGTTGAAGATTTAATATTTTCCTCTTATTTTAATTATTTTAGTTGTTGGTAAGTTGTTTGTTAAAAATGTACTAAACATAATAATTCTAAGAAACAACTTTGGCAGTATGAACTCAAAATAAATTCATATATTCGTATTCTTGTATTTTCTCGGAGGTTATCGTACACTCTTAGTTTTAAAATTGTACTTACCTAC
Organism: Oryctes borbonicus; assembly: GCA_902654985.2. Classification (NCBI taxonomy): domain Eukaryota; kingdom Metazoa; phylum Arthropoda; class Insecta; order Coleoptera; family Scarabaeidae; genus Oryctes; species Oryctes borbonicus. The sequence continues at coordinate 768,081 of LR736879.1, read as the reverse complement.
CGCTCAGTCTTATCTGGCTACTACAACTAATAAGCCTCCAAGCAAGACCGGGCAATGGAAGACTTGAACAACATTTTGACTTTATCCTTTATTCTATCTGAGGAAAAATTAAATGCAGTAGTTTTAGAAATATTATATCAAAAATTGCTACTGAGGAATATCTTTCAGCTACGAGAGGTTCGACAACGCCTGTTAGAATAACGCTTTACGGACGCCATTTTAGACTCTGGAATGACTCGCATCTTTGGGTTCTGTTTAATAAATATGTTTCTAGGCAAAATGATCCTCCTCCTTTGGTCTCTGATTTCTTTCTACCATTAGTTTCGTGTATTTAAAGTAACTTCTTCACTATATATATACAGAATAAGTTGAATTGGTTTTAAAAATGGTTTGCCAAATTACATAGCACTTCTTAATTAGACGCTAGATCATTAGGAATGAGCATAATTTAACTGTTTAGTTGTGTGCTATACTTTCAAAGTCATTTCCAGTGTTAGTAGTGTTTAAAGTTCAGTTTCAAGTGCAAGTTTTTAGTTTCAAGGAGAGGGTGCACAAATACTTTCGCGTCAAGGTTTAAGATAAAATCGATTTGTTATATAAAATTCGCGCCATCTTTTCTTACAATTTTTCGATCCAGATCATCTGAGCACTAAAGTGATATAGTATTGTGTGCGATTTTTAATCAGAAATATTTCGTCAGTGTTACAATGGTTTTATATGGAGCGCCTTAATATAATAATAAAGTCGTTCACCCTAAAAAGTCACGATTTACTCGTTTTAACAAGAAGCTACTTTTACAGAATTTGTAGCTCGCGGAGCATAGATTCCGTTGCTGTCTTTAGATTGTCAGTCCTATACATACTTTTTCGAAAAAAAATGTAAATTCTAAGATCATGTAGAATTTTATCGAGGCGAGAAACCTGCGAGGAAGGTTCTCAATCCGTACGACGTCTATTTGATACTCTTAAAGGCTCAGCACCTGTCAGCTCAAACCCAGAATTTCACTACTCAATGGTGACTATATCGAAGGAAAAGAAATAATAATGTATCCTTTCTCTCGGAAATTTCTATTGTAATATTTATATTAAATATTCAATAAATTGCCGTCGGTTTTGTGCTTAGCAGCACATTCTTGGGCAAGAGTGTGTATAGCAGATAAAAAGTTTTCTCAACATTTTAAATTAATTAAATTGCAAGAGAAATATATTATTGTATATTCCCTAAGTACACATATGCAAGATCGCCTTAACAAATGGAAATATCTATATATATAAAATTAACGTGTAAGGGGACAGGCACAATATCTTTAAGGTTAAATTTGCAGTCTTCATTTTATATTGTGTTTGTTAGAAATTTAGAAGTTCATGAATATAAAAGGCACATTCCAAATAACTTATATTTCCTTATTAGTCTTATTTACAACGAATCTGACTCTGAGGCGAAAGAAACTCAATTATGTCAAGACATAATTTTTGTCTATTCAAATGAAAAAATACATACGCCGAAGCATATTGGTCTAAGATTTTCAGTTCATTAGGAAGCAAGATCGAAGAAACTTATCGATGCAATACATACTTACAGTCATTCTATATATTACGTCAATATTTTAAGAGTACGAGATAGAGTTGCCCAAGAAGGCATAAGACTATTTGGAAAATGATCGAGTGGCAATTCCGAGACAATTGGTACCCAATATATTCGTATAGTTTGCTGCAGACAATATGATGTACTACAAGAAATATTTAATAAAGCATTCCCTGAAATCCATTTTAGAGAGGTTCAATCAATGAAGTCGTAGCTGGCTTAAACACTGAAAAAAGGAATATTTCTGATGAAAATTCTAACATACAACTATATCAGTTTAATGCACAGGTGGTAGGGATTTAGAAAACGTATAAATTGCTATTTTATGAAAACTCTTCGAATCCACCTGTACAGTACGATTTTTGGACAACCAATCGATTTTGCATCCTTAAGGGATGGGAAATGGTCGTTAAATCATAAAAAAATATTTTATATTTTAACAACTAAGTGCAAACGGACAACACGATAGAATTAACTATTTATTCATTTACATCTTCGGGAAGGGTATACTCCAGCATCTACAACGGAAAATATCTGTAAAATCATTAGTATAACATTCTAGTACGGAACATTACGGTATTGTCGCTGCAGTTTAGCCTAGTACGATATACTGCATCGGGCTGATTCTGGTGTCCTAATGTGAAATGGATATATGAGGGCATGATGACCAATCTTCATCAGTCTCTCATTACATCTAATGCGATAGGTTGCTTTTTTTTATTGTACATATTGTGTATCATACCGTGTTGCCTAGGAAAAAAGCTCTAAGCTGATGAGTCATGTAACTAGAGCTTTGGTTCCAACACAAAAAATATCACATAGCTATGCCAAAGGTAAGTTTTTTATCTGCAATTTATGCTTTTTATGTACTTTAATTTTATTTCATTTATTAAGAAAATAAACAATAGCATAACTATAAAAATGGAAAACTGCATAATTTCAAATGAAAATATAACTTCTGAGTTACAAAAGAACTATTAATTTTCACAATATGTTTAACATATTAAGCCAATTAACCATTAAACCTTTTTCAAGATTTTCAATAGTAAATTTATGTTTTCTATCAGTTGGTTTGTTTTTATACGTTCTTTCGTCACCGACTGATGTGAGTGATGCCTATTTTAATGTAACAATATGGTCGGATTTAAATCTAAAGCATTATTAATCTGTTTCAAATGGGAATACAGCAGCTAATGTTTGAAATCTACCATTCTTTACTCTTCTGCTAAATTTATCTAATACAGTTTCATTAGTTTTATCTGAGACCATTTTTAATACATTTTCATGAAGTTGTACAATAAAAATTTTAAAATTTTAGTTGGACTACTTAAGAAACTAAACAGAAAAACAATTGGATTTTTCCATATCTGGGAATAGTTATTCTCATAGAATATGGCTGAGTGAAATCCTGGATTCCATCAAATAATTGCCAGTTTAGGGGAATTGTCGGCATGTTGGAAGCATGCTTTAGTAAATATCATTTTAGGATCGCAATTCGAGAATTAACTAATGGAGACTGACATTTCACTCAAAGTTCATCCGAGTATACTGTATGTTACCGTTATTACGAGACTGGAGTAGCGGAATGCCCAGCGCTTACTCGGTCTCGGTGCAGCGCATTCGAGACCCGGGCTCGCAACTCTCAGAGTAAAGTTTTCGGTAATTTTTCTTATTCCAAATTTGTCGAATGTCGAGGGTCGACATCTTAAGATGCTCTACCGGCACAGGTGTAGTAATAACTCGTGGCAGGCCGATGCCCTCTATAATTGATAAAAGCTATCGGGAGATATTAAAAAATGAAAACTATGCGCGAAAATTAATTTTGTGCAAAATATGTAATTTTCTTATACTGCTAATCTCAATGTGCGCCTCAATGTAGTTCCGATATATTCTAAATCTTGGATTTATACTCTCAATAATAAGAAATATATGTATTTTTTGCATAAAATTCTAGCTCTACGTAAAATACAAGGGTTAAATGGGAGTAAATATATGATATACAGGTAGAACCTTTAAAGCTTTCGAAAAGCTCTGTTCCAACTGTTTAAATTTCTTCCAAATAGTCCTTTTTCGAATCGTAATGTTAATTATTTCTCCCCTGCATATATTTTTTGCCTTTGTGTCATTTCCATTCATTCACCTGTCTCTACATTCTGTTCCCTTCTTGAAACCCAGTTGTGGTTATTTGAACGAAAATATATTACTATATATATATATATATATATATATATATATGGAGTAAGTATCCAGAAATTCATTTTTATAAAACGCAAAAGAAAACATATTTTTAAGACGTGCACGGTCAAAATACTTTGGATGTATGTGTACGCTTTGATTCACGGAACAAAAGAAGCACGTCACTTTCTATTTTATTGAAAATATAAATAACGTATTCGGACGTAACATCAGATACACGAAGACATTTAATTTATGCACAAGAAACATAAGCAACGAAATATTCCCTCTCATATTTCTTCCTAAAGACAATTTATGCTTCAAAACGACCGGTGACTATCGATTTCTACAAAACATTTAACGCCTTCGACAGCAGTGTTTTATACTTATGAAACGAATTATGTCTATATAAATTGTGACGATATCACTACGTGGGTGGTTTGGGGATTAAATCGATTCTTTTCTATTGTTATATTATTGAATTTTTGTGTGGTATTTAAGGATAAAACTTAATGTTAAACTTTCTGAAAATGGTAATTTAATATTTTATTTTACTCAAGTGTTTCTAATCTAGGACTATTATTTTTGAAAGCCCGTTTGTGAATATCGTATCCCCTACGCGGAACCCAACGCCATTTGCGTCCACAGCGTCAGTCCACATGCTTCGTAGAGTTTAAGAATTTTAAAGAAAATCGAGCGATCCGGAAACTGCAAAATACGGTTAGTCATTCAATGAGAAATGGTAGGCTGAAAAGTTTTCGACCTAACAGGAATAATATTTTTTTGTTAACTACAGTTGCATTTCTCACCGTGGTCTACTTATCAGTCTATACAATTTTCCTAGAGGGTCTCTTTTTCATCCGTCCAAATAATAGTTGGCATCTTGTTCCGCAAAACACATGTTTAGGAATTTGAACGCCTTCTCGTTGGAGGCAAATATGGGAAATGGGATTCGAACCACTTTGTGAAAACGTGAAAAGACGTTCGTTTCCTTCAAATAAGCGGTTTTTTCCGCAAATTCTACCAGCACGTCACATAATGATGCGTAGTATGCCTCCATTTTTCCTTTTTCCTGGTAGTCAATGAACAAAACTGAATTTCAAGAAACCAGTCGCTACTGCTTTGCTTTTGAAGGGAGAGTCTTTTTTAAAAACTATTTTTTCTAGTCTACTGTGTCGATAAAAACAGAAAGGTTTGGTAAGTGCCTTAACCTTTTCTACCCGCTACAGCCAAAAAGGAAAAGATTTATTGAGTCATATTTTCACAAAGGATGAGATATCAGACTTCTCAGTCAAAACACTAATAGCCGCTCCCATTGGGCTATATGCAAAATCTCCAATCAAAATGAAAGCAAAACAAATACTCTCAATGCACAAAGTCATTCTGCGATAGAAAGGGTGTATTGTTAGTGGACCTTATGCAATCAATGTGACACATAGCGCAACAAACGGAAAACTGCGAAAGGGATTACAGGTATGTCCCTGCGCAAAATGGCGGAAATCTTGAGCACTTAATTAAATAGGCTTCTATTTAGCCTTCTACCCAATTACCTACGAAAATATCCTCTATTTCAAATGTTAGCGATGTTGGTTTTTAACATTGTTCAACTGTTTTGATTTCCTTTTTTTTAATAGCTGCCTTGAACACTTAAAATTCTTTCATCGCAAATGCAAAAAAGCATTTGAAGATACCACCAAACATCATGCATGATTTCAAACAAAAAACTTTTTTGTTTTTTTCTTAAATTTTAATATTAAAGAGTATGTCTTTATTGAAAAACAGTATATATTAATGCGGTCGGAGTTATCATTAATCCTCCTAATCCTCCTAACAGACATCAACGGAGATATGGGTTCCCCAAATACCTCGAATCTCTGTCTAACTCGAATACGGTCTGGCGGCTTATTTATGGTGATTAGTGGGTAGGGCTTAAAATTGAGCGAGCTTTTGCCCTATTGTTACGCAAATTGGCAGTAAAAAGTATATTGATCCCCTTTGTTAGATCTAATCTCTATTATCATAAACCAATTTCACTCCAGAATCTGGTATCGTATTTCGGTAGTTTCTGCGTCTTCACTTAAAAATATTATGTTCATTACAGTATAAGACGTTAGCAGCTTCGGGAAATTTCCTACAATTTCAAAGTTGAATGGAAAGTTTCGTAATGCAGTATGTATATATTTACATAAATTGTGCGGAACAATGTTTCTACTGCGACTATACTACGGTACATGAAAAAGATTTTTCATATGACAGTTGCTTGTCGAGATATTGTTTGGGCTACGGAAGAAAAAATGCTTGTTAGTTTTACGTATGATTTGATAAAGCAATTCTTTGTAATAGAAATAATATTTATTAAAAATGTTGCGAACAGAAAAAGGTGCAAGAAAATATACATTTTAGTCCACACGTTTTTTATTTGAAGAGAAATTTAAGAAAATCTAAAGTAAATATTCAAAATGCTGACCACCAACAGACAGAAAATAACCTAGTCCGACAAATCAGGTTTCTGAGTTCATTTCGAGGTAACAATTCCAAACATTTTGTTATAAGAACTAAAGAAAGTTCACCGTTCTGTTTACAAAATGAAGTCATGGCATACGTTAAAACAAAATATTTTGTTACATTTGTTTGTATAATCCATAGTAATTCCAGAATCTCCGTACATTTAGAACACGCTCTTTGTATGTTCTTCCGTAATTAACGAACACAACAACCATGTCTCGTCTCTATAATTCAAGTAATTACATCAGACCTAAAATATAACCTCCTTGTTTTGTTATATTCTTTTTACCCGAAGGTGGAAAATTATGACAATGGGGGATATACCGAAATAGGTAAAATTTGATTCGCTGCGTATCAGAATTAATAATACATCTACCACTTCTTTGTCACTGTTTAGTTAAATTTTCTGGGGTTGATTTATCGTGGACGTTGTACTGTCTCGCATTCTAATGCATCCTTGATTTTCATTTAATTAAAAGACTTGGAATAGCTTCCACTGCACGCAACGCCAATCTTCAGTGCAACGGCCTGTCCTAGAAGCGAAGAGAAAGAGAAAAGGAATAAAAAATTTCGTCTCCCCAAAAGTTACTGTCGCGATAGAAGATTAATGAATTAGTAACAGTTTTTGTAACGAACGCGAATGTTAGAGAGAATGAATGCTCCATTTTAAAGTATTTCTTTTCTTAGTAGTTATTTCCGTTTATCCGGAGATTATGGCACATCCCTAGCTATGGCAAGATGATTTATAGGTACACAGGATACCTGATCTATGTAATAACCAAACGAAACGTTGAAATTTATGTTTTTGTTAAAGATAAATTTTAAGACTACTAATTTACTTCCAATTAAGCCCAAATGATGAACAAGGTTCCAAAACAAGTTCTGGTGTTTTTAATCGAGCGGTACTACATTGGTTCACAATGATGTGGGATTCTTTTTTTTCTCACATCATTCGGTCGTACGGTTAAGAACGAGAATCTACGAAATCTCGAAGCTATTGTTTCAAATTAATCAAAAAACTTGAGTAGTATGAAGTTTAGTGCTTGCCATACGTCAATTTGATTACTGGCTAGATAAAATATTCATCATTGCATTTTATTTACATCTTTGTAAATTATACACCAAAAGAAAAATATAACGGTAGGAATTACTGTACTTAACTCAGGGTAAATGTAACATAAAAACTTTAGGTAACTGGAGTAGTTATTTCTTTCTCGCAACTTTATTGCATTACAAATCCATCACGCCTAAAAGCTCATATTAAGAATGTTGTTACAAAATTAAGAATAAAGATTCTATTCAAACGAATTCGAAAAGCCAAGTTTATCCTCAATCAATATCTCTCTTCAATATCTCTCTTCATCCTTTTTCTGTAGAATAATAAGGTAAAATTAGTCATGTGTTGAGAACGATATTCGAGTTTGATGCTTTTAGTTGATAGACAGCGATTCATTTATTAAAGTAATATTGAAAGTTGTTCAAGATTATCTCGTAAATCACAAACCTTTTACAAATTATTTACTAAAAAAAGTAGACGCAAGCGTCGGCAGATCAGAGGGTCTTTACCGCGCAGAAACGTTTATCGAAAACTATTTTTAACATCAGGGATCGAAACTCATGAAGAGACATTTTTGACACGTTAACTGCCACATGACGCAACTGTGTTTCGCACATCTTTGCGTAAGAGCCGTGTGAAGCAAGGTTGCCTCGCACTATATTTCCTTCTTGCCCTACGATACCCATGTATGTACGTCGCATTAGCTTTAGACTTCGAGGCATCGCCTAAGGAACACGAATATGGTCTTAGTAATTGCTCGATATATACTGGGTTTATTCGATGTACCTTAAATAAAAAGTGAGCAAAGTTATTTTAATTTATATTTTCGTGAAAGTCTACATGAAAAACTATTATAAAAATGTAAAAGTAAATACCAAAATAATTGCAATCTTTGCATGCAAAAACTAGAAACATTTAAATTACACCGTTGTACATGTGTATTACTAAAAAAAAACATAGTGAATGTGTGTTTTACTAGAAGCAGCTTTTCTTCCTGATGTCTTGAAATATTTTGGAGCAGGTCACACACTGATGTCGTTGAGTAAGAAATATTTTCAACGCACCACAAACACACAGATTCAAGAACAAGTGGACAAATATTTCCATTTAGCGTTGATAAGCCTGTATCTGTTGGGAAAGTTGGTTATGATTTAATAACGGTTCAGTCTATGTGTGACCAGCATAAGCTGAAACCGAATGCATCCAAGAGTACAACTATATTGTTTGGCGCAAAAGCGGCCATTGTTATCGAATTAAAAATCAATAATTGTTAAATGCCTGTTGTTGGCAACGCGAAGTCTGGATTCAGAATTTAGGTAATTACAGGTCTCGGATAAACAAATGTACTCAACGCACATGAAGTGCTTTGAGAATGTTTTATCCACATTGGTAAGACTTTATTGTGGGATTCTTTAGTTCTCTCTCACTTTACCCACCTAGTTTACGCACCATGTACTAATACTTGTGATCGCAGCTGCAGAACGCTTGGCTAAGATATATCATTATCCAAAGTTTAAAGAGAGCAGGATGAATGCGAAAACAAAATGCAATTCCTCTAAATAGTAGCAACATACGTTATATATGCGCTAGTCTATATAGAAACTGAAGACTACGTATTTCAGCTAACTGAAGGACTATTGATTTGCATTTGGTGCATTATGCCAGGTAAGATGTCACTCACAGTAATTGGCTTAACCTAAAATTTACAGAATACATACGATATGACAAGCAAGTGAACGCTTTGGAGATTGCTAGTCCATTTGTAATGAAATAGTACTGTAAGGCCTGGGTGGTCGTCAATACACTCTGTTTGAAATTATTAAAGCAAATGCATAATATTACTGAGAATATACAGAAACCTCCACCAAAATCAATATTTACTTTTTAATTTTATTGGCAACAAATTTTTATTCGCAGCGAAACACAGTATTTAATATCTCGACATCAACTTCAAAATAATTTTCTGTATTATAGATTTAGAACAAGTCTTCTAGGAACGGATATTGTGCGCGCAACTTACAATTACTTTTTCTCCACTAAATTCTCGTATTCTGTTAGACCATAAATTAAATATATATTAGATTACAATTTCCTTTGCTGCGTTTTATTGTTCGCTGAATTGAATTTTATCGTGGAATTTCTAAGTGCTCGTAGTATTCAAGCACTAACAAAATGCCTAGAGCTGCTCTCTGGAGACAAAACAACGGCGACGATTGCAACGCCACAGAAAACACTTTAAGAAAATCGACTTCCATTTGTGAATAGAAATCCTCTTAACTTTGCTGTACGATAACGCAGTGCGCAGCAAGAATAATATAATATAAGGGTCTTGTATAAGGGAATATTTTGAAAATTAAACAGTAGGTTCCTACGCATTTGAATATGCAATGGACATAATTGTAAATAACAATACTTTATTTGAATTACGACTTTTTTTGTAAATATTTTGTAGATGGTCAAAAATATTACGCAGTTTTTGGGAAAGTACCTTAAAATTGATTTAATGGTAGAAATGTCTTTCGAGTGATGTCGCGTTTCTAAAGACTGTCTTTAGAAATCTCCTGAAGAAGCTGACACCATGGTCAGCGAAACGTCAAGTAAAATATTAACTACGCGACATCGCCCGAAAGACATTTCTATTTTGGATTACGGTCATGAAAGCCTACACTCAACTAATGGATTTAATGGTTTTGTCCCTAACAATCTCAATACCTATAGTAGAAATGTCTTTCGGGTGATGTCGTGTAGTTAATATTTTTTTTTACTTGACGTTTCGCTGACCATGCGGTCAGCTTCTTCAGAAGATTTCTAAAGACAGTCTTTAGAAACGCGACATCGCTCGAAAGACATTTCTACCATTAAATCCATTTTAAAGTATTTTCCAAAAAACTGCGTAATATTTTTGACCATCTACAAAATATTTACAAAAAAGTTGTTAGAAATCTTCTGAAGAAGTTGACCGCATGGTCAGCGAACCGTCAAGTAAAATTATTAACTACACGACATCACCCGAAAGACATTTCTATAATGGATTACGGTCGTGAAAGCCTACACTCAACCAATCTCAATACCGTCAGTGATAACCGTGAGAAACATTCCGCCGAAGCATTTTTGAAATAGAACAAAGCGGAAATAGAAGATAAGGATACTTACATATCACTGAGCGGCGTTTTATGGACACGTGGTGTGAGGTCTATAGTTATAAGTTTGCGGTGTGAAGCATTGTTAATTTTTCCCACGTTCCTTTGTGCACTCTTGTCCTGCACGTTATAACCATCCTTGTATAACCAAGTGCTAGTGTAGTGATTACTAACGGCAACAGTAATGTGAGGGAAGAAAGTACTAACTATCAGATATCTTTCTGCCTACCCGGTGTCATCAGCGCTGGTTCGTGTGCTTCTCTATCTCACGCCACTATTTGCTCCTCGGCTTAGATCGCTTCTTCCAAAAATAGATACAAAAATTAAAGTACTTTAGAAAATAGTGGGAACTACACCGGATAGGAAAGGTTCTAATTCTAGCGAATTAAATGTGCAAATTGTTCCCCATTTACAAGCCTTATACTCAACATATCTCCACAAAAAACATCTAACGGGTTTCCATATATCTTCGTCTTCCAATCCACCTTTTGGAAATACATGGTCTGTGAACTCATGCACGTTTGCACCACTGTGTGGTGAGATACCGTCCTATTGGAATCAGATATTATCATCAGGTAGATTCGCATCTATTTCATTGCGAAAGAGGGCAACGCAAACCATTGCGAGTATCTGTTTGTATTAAATTTCTTTCAATAAAAGGAGGACCTGTAGCTTTTACCGCTAAAATCCCAACCCAAACGTTAGTCTTCATAAAGAGGATTTGATATTCCATCAAAAAATTAGAAGAAAGGTGATAGGTTTGTATTTAAAAAAATATCAGATAATGCCATAGTTGAATAAAAATAGAATTTTTAATGTGAGTTATATCGATAAGAATTTCCTGCACGACTTTTGTTTGAGATTTTTTTATAAAATGAATAACAACAGCACAAAGGGTTTCCTCAGATATATTCATTCCCTTTAAGATTGTTATTGCTTTATTTATAAATTAAAGTGGCTTAAAATGCGCAGCATATGTAATTAGCACCTTAACCTAACATAGCATACATAAAAGTTAAATATCTGTATGTATTAAGGGAATTGTGTGGTTCGGTTTGTATTTCAAAGATGTATGCATTTTAATGGCAGTGCTCATTGCCAGTAATTGTGTACAAAGTTAAATTTATATGTAATGCCCAATATATATCCTTCGCTACCCTTTATCTATAAGCATCTATCTAAATAATATTGCCTTACATTGACTTAATACACGTACGAATCCCAGTTATATGGGAAAAAAAACCAATTTCCGTTGTAATACCCTTCCCCAACAAATGGAAAAGGTGCTCCGATACATATCGTGCTTGCTTTAGAAACTGAACGGTGAAATGTCTTTTCCTTTGTTGAAGGTGAATATTTTATGTTTACATTTATTCTGATATACAAAACAGTTGCATTTGTACCATATTCCCGTTACAAATCTCAAAACAAATGCTTTCAAATACATTTATAAATAAACGAATGCCGTAGCAACATAATATGTATAAAGCATCTCTTCTATAAGCTATTATTAATATTGTACAGACGAGAAAGGATGCCAAAGTTTTAATATCGGTAATATCGAAAGCGTAATGCAGTTATAACTGTACGAAAACAGGGAATTTTATTAAAATTTCATTCCCCCTAAGTCTTTATTTAGACACGCCATTAATGCCTCCTGCAATTTGATTAATACAATTGACAGAGCCGCTGGTAACCCTACGTACTTTCCGTTTGATCCCCGGTTTTGCCCGAAACTGAATAAAGAGCGCCTCCGTTCCACTGCTCTCTCAAATATTTTTAATTTACCGGAGTTAGTTAAACGATCTTGTTCGCGAGGTGGAAATTTAATATTACTTTTCGAAAAGTCTACGCCAATTCGTTTATTTTCGCGCCGCGAGAAAGTAACGGATAACGTGGAATTACCGCAAGGGTCTAATTCGATTTAGTCGCGAGATTCCGTCGTGCGAAATTGTCGCCCGGAGATGAGAAAAAAGACGATTATTGAGATTACGTGTTTTGCAGAACTACGTAGACGTATAAAGAAAATAATCTATTTTGCTTGTAGTACTAATTCTAAAACTGTTTCTTTGCAATTTGGTCTAGAAAACTTATCCTTTAATGAGTACTATCGATCTGTAGCGTAGACTTATTTAGTTTGTGCTTGATATTCATCAAACTAATAATGTTTCCCAAACAAAGCACTTAATATTTTCTATTACTTCTTAACTAACCGAAAAATATACTAATGCTCTCATTCTTTTTTATATTTACTTGTTGCAGCATGAAAAGTATCAATAATTTTTTTAACGACTCTGGTGGCAAAAAAGGCTACGTCTGACTGGGCAGAGTTAGACGTTGTGCGATAGAGTCCCGTTAGTCCGGCAGAAGTACGTTTCTGGCAACAGAATTGAAATTATCCTCATATATCTCTGCTATTCCTTTATGAATACGGACAATAACGTCATCTATCAGATACAGTAAAATATACCTTTTCTTTTGTGAACCAATACATCAAAAAATCCATTGGAGTTAAGTCAGTAGACGGTGATTTATTAGGAAAGCGGCGATTCAAAATTTGTTGCACTAATTATGTAGCAACTGCAGGTGCTCCATCGTGGTAAAAAGACATTGTCGCACGCTGTTGTAAATGAATATGCTGTAACAGACCTGGCAAAGTGGCAAAAATTACTGTAATTATCACCAATCATTATTTTTGGAAAAAATATTCTTGTTTTCAAAATACTTATGCAAACATTCACAGATCAACGTCTTTGCTGATTGCTCTGGCGTAAAACATGAGGATTCGCATTGAGCAATTAATGAAAGTTGTGGTGATTGAAAACACCTGGTCGGTTGAAATGAGCTTCATCAGTAAACAAGATATTATGAATAAAGTTAGGATTGCTCTGAAAGTGGTGTCATGCCCATGACCAAAGAATTGTTCTCAACAGGTCACTTCCGAGATGCGGCATTTGAACAGTCTGTGGATGGTATACATACAAGTTGTATTTTCGAAGATATTATGAACTGAGCGCATATCTCTTGACAACAAAGTGTACTGATAGCAGGATTATCAGCATCCTGCAATAACTCTTCCTCCTGTTGCCACATAAGTTTTCGAGGTCAACCGCTTTGTAAAGTACGTTTTGGAGCGGTAAATCATGTCTCTACAGCACGTATCTTTACTTTTTAGATTGTTTTGTGCTCTGAATGGCGGCGGTATGGAAACCGTCCTCTGTACAAACGCTCGGCAGTACGGGCGTTATCCTTACAAGCGCCTAAAACTTTTGTCATATCGACATATTCTGTTAGCACACCCTGCCATTTCAATTTAAATATACTTTTAAAGCTTTCGATAGTCAATAAATGATACAAGTCAAATAAATCCATAACACCTCGGTTTTACTTTCTATAAATATGAAATCCGCTGGTGCGTGGATTTGCTATACCGCCGTAATAGAATCGTTCGTAAATTTTTAATTTCCGTTTCTTCCTCGAAACAGCTCCGCTTTTGGAATTATGTTATTCCTAATTTTTGCTTTATTTTTAATTAGAACGCATATCCGATGGTTGGGGAGTGAATATTCACTTATCTTATATATCCTGTTGGACCCCCACCACACTTCAAAAGGGATTGCTAGCTATGGTTCTGATGCCAGTAATGATGTGAAAATGCCGAGGTTAATTTGAACATGAGAATCGGGACATGTAAGTAGGCAACGCAGGGGTCGGCACATAGAAGGCGTTTGATTGATAACCTTATCGATCACTGTAATCAAAATCACGACCCGTATAATTTCGACATGCTTCGTATACGGATAATTGTTGAATAACTGTGAAAATGCCTGTTGCCTAAGGACCATATTCTTGGATGATTTAAAAACATTTACTTGGAACTAAAGTAAAATAATAAATAACAAATAAACAATTAGTCGAATAAACGTTGACTTCGAAGAATTTTTGCTTTTCTTTAGAACTGGGTCACAATTACGTCAGAGCGAAGGAGGAGTGGTATCTCCAGCGGAAGATTCTAATTAGAAAAAGAGTAATTTATACGATTTCCGTTTTTAAAAGAATAACCGAGCGAAACACATAAGGAAAAATAATACCGAAAACCTTTAAGTTAGATTTAAAATAAGCAAATAGCACGACTTCTTGTATTATGTGAAATTTCTAATATATCTCCTTTAAAATGGTAATTATTCGTATCATAATTAGATTTCGGATCTAATATTTTACCCTTATAGATTTTAGCCAGCGACTGCTATTTCCTACGAAACAAATATTAATTTCTTATGGTATACGAGCGATTAGCTGGCTGCTCCACATCATTAATCTCCTGATTTAGAACCGTTAATGTTACACATTTGCGGCTCATGCTTTTTGCTAGAACAATAAAGATACGTTTAATGTGGCTCTTAATTGAGGAGAGCCTACCTTCACCTAAGATAATCAATATACAAGAGGGTAGTTTAGATTTAATGTACATTTTATTCCCCTTGGGTTGAGACGAGATTTAGACAGTTCTTAAATCGATATTGTATATAGACGTATTTGGTCTTAATGTGACAATAATTCGTTTAACTGGACCATTCATTATACTCAAGCGGTTATTACATGAAAAAAAAAACTTTTCTTCTTAATTTAGAATTCCTTAGGAAAGATACTGTCTAATTTAAAACTTACTTATAGGAGCAAATTAAAGTAGAAATAGGCAAAGATATGTGTTCAGAACAATATTTTATTTATTTTCAACTTCTTGCTATAGAAAGCATTTCGTCAATAATTAATAACAAATCAGATGGTACGTGAGAAATTTAAGTTACACTTCAATTGAGTTCGAGATCATTTTTAAGTTCATATTACTTAAGAGAGGGACTTTTCAACGTGCATAATAAATCATTTTTCATTTAAAGTAGAGGTAGTTCTTGGAAATTGCTGGATGAGATTCAACAAACATCTGAAAACAAATCCAGACCATGTGTATTTAAGACTTAGCGAGGCTTAATTATAATACGTAACTTACGAAAACCCTCAAAGTATGAGCTCTTAATTTAAATCTCGGTTTTGTGAGTTCGAGATTGACGATAATCCTACAGAATCCCACGGTTTGCGACAAATATTGGAAAAAGCTATAAGATTCGTGTCATATCTTCATTATACGCCTTACAGTTTAGGATTTTGAGATAATTTTTTGATATACATATGCCGTTACCCTCCGCACACTTCCTTTTTCCCATAACACTTATATGGAGGGTGATTGCCACCATATTTTCTAACTGGCTGCTGAAATATCGCTGTAGTGAAAGGGTTATGTTAATTAAATCGCTTAATAGAAATATTTTTAAGACGGTTGCTTTCCCGATTATACCGGATCTCAACATCAACTTCCTTATTTTAATATGTGCCTTTTTATCACATATTTCATTCTTTAGGATCTAATTGTGAATTTCTTAAATGCAATGACCAATTTTGTATCCCATTTATAGATCGATACAGAATTAAGATCTGTATCGATCTGTATTTTCTATACATATTTTTAAAGAATTTTAACTTTCATATCATTAATTATTCCGGTGCCATGACAACTTAAATCATCCTGTGATCTTATTGTGTAAGTTAAAATGAAAAATTAAGTTTATCTAGATATGAATGTTTCGAATTTATTTTATATTCATGAGGAGTGTCTGAGGAATATTGATAGAACTTATCCGATATTCATTGACAGGCACCCTCATCTGCCACCAATGAACAAGAATAAATTTAAACAAATAGAACCTACATTTCTGTAGTATGCGTGATCTAGGTACTACGTTATCTATTTCATTCATCTAATATCTTAAAAAAATACTACAATTACACAGATGACGATTAAAGTTACAAAAATGAAAAGAAGTAACATCGCACACACTAAAATATTAATCAAGAATATTTACAGAAAACACCACATTACGTATCGCAAGTATGTAATTTCGTGTAGTTTCGGTTGCATAAACCATCGAAAAATTACCTAGTTTCGATTCGCATTTAATTTGAAAAAGTATGTCTCATGTATGTGTAGACAGGCTAACGGAAGAAGTTTTAGTTCAGTAAACAGCGGACGGCAAGATTTAGAGGTTTTACTCCCATCCCGTAGTGAAGAGCTCGTTCTTGCATCAAACATGGGATGAATTACCTCCAAAAGATAATTACGTACGTCAGCCTAGATTGAAAGTGGCTGAAATACATGCAGTACATCTACGTCAACAGCATTGCGCAAGGAACGAATTTGATATATGGTTTCACTTAACTTGCCGCATAGCGAATCACAATGAGGTCACCACGACAGAGTATTAGTGAAAGTCTGTCCTAAAAGTTTTTGAGGGGCTTAAATGTACCTTGTTAGAGGGAACAATATAAATAACTTTCCAAGAATTAAATTACCGGTACGAATGCGAATTGTCAACAGCCGTAGCAGAGGTATCGTCTACACACATAATTATAAAGAAATCAATTAGAAAGGTAACAATATCGTTCAGATACGGAAAAAAAAAAACAAGATTGGAGCAATAACCGCGCTTTAATGGACTCCTAAAGTTATCTGACTATTGTTTTGCTACGATTTCTCTTTTCTAGGCTTGGCCGTATTAGGCTAAGGGTAAAATAATGATTTCTTTGACTAGGTTTTTCCGTTTTTACCCAAACTCCGTCCAAGGTCGTTGCTTCGCCATTTTTACTAGATTTTTGATTTAGTTTGATTGAATCTCCGACAGTCTTCTAGTGTTGTTATCTATCTTATGTTTAATTTTTCTTACTTCCGTTTCTACTTCTTCTTGATATCATTTTGCTCTCTTCTCTTTTAGTTTATACGTTCTTAAGACTTCCTTTGTATTTAAGATATTTTGTAACGGAATGCCCATTTCAAAATGTTATTTTATTTATTTTCATATAACAGAGTTGGTTTCATTTCTTGGTGCATGACTACCAATTACTCGAGAACCACACGGCCTGAGAAAGCAGCGTGCTACGAAACATCTAAAGAGTCTCATTAATACTTAAAAATAAGCATTTAAGAAGTAAGTGGTTACAATTTTACACTTTCGTTTAGTTTGCAATCAGTCCCGGTGCAACTTGGCGCCAAACATGGGCTTTGTACTGTTGCAATTTAAAAAGAAACTTAAATGAAGCTAAATTTACATACATTAAATAATATGGACTAATTTATTAAGTCTAAATGAACCGAAATATATTAAACTTGGTCCACTTCGACGAAAAAATGTTGCATTGTAATAGTGTGGGAGTTTGATTGATTTACAAGAGGATATGACGCTCTTATCTCCAAAAGCTAAAGTAAATTGCAATCAATTCATTTAGTTTATCTATTGTTCATTCTACCATATTTGCGTTTCTTTCTTAGCGTTGCAACGCGATTACCTCCATCTGAATATTAACGAAAATTTTAGGAAATTGCTCCTAATTGACAATCTTTCCACACCGGCGGTTTTTTGTGCGTCGCTCGCTTTTATCAAACCTTCGGGTTCAATGCGCGAGAGGTGGCGGCAAATTGTAGCCGCACCAATTACTTATTTTAGAAGGAGATCTCGCTACGGGGCGATGGACGCAAGGGTTACGAACGAGTGACATCCTACTCAATTTTTAGCACTTGACTTGTTGCCGTTATGTATTGCATGTCTCGGTCGTTAATTATACTTTACCCTAGATACATTGAGCTTGGTCCCGCACCTTCTTTTAAATCCGAAACTTGTACGAATGATGTTTGCTCTCTGGGATTTTACCGACATAGTTTTTTCTATCGGAAGCAGGAAGGTACCTCCTGACACCTTTTTTGAAACTTTTCTTCCAGAGATTACTGTCGAAATTTATTCACTCATCATAAAATAAATATATTTTCTTATCTATATTTACGTGTCAATCTAATGAGCTAAATGGAAACGTATCATGGCTGAAGGTATAGATTAGATAATACGACACACGGTTGTGTGTCTCTTGATTTCGTTCCATTTTGGTAAAAGTATATTGAAAATTCAAAAACTATCAGATTTAATTTTTTTAAATAGATCATCCTCTATATTTTTTCAGAATCTAATAAAAGAAACGTCTAGATTTTCTTATAAACATTTTTTCACGCCTTTTTTCTATTGTTTTGTTTATTTGGCTTTTTAGGTCTTTTTAGGAAAGAAAACGAAAGAACTTCTTTTGCTTAGAATTAATCTCACTTTTGTTTTCTTTCCCAAAAGGACGTAAAAACGTAAATAAACAAAACACTCGGAATTTAGAAACTTAAGGTCAAAAAGAATAGAAAAAACAGCTTCTTTCTATCTCTACCTAAAATACGTCTTCCTTTAGATAACATATGTTGCCACGCATAAACTTTTTCGCGCTGCGGAAAAATACCATAAACTTTCCTTTTGCTAAAAATATTCATTAAAACTAATATGCAAACGTTATCTTTTAGTGCAATTCCAGCATCTGCTCGAAGTAAACATCATTTTCCTATATACATTGTCTAACAAGTTAACAAGCACGTATATAATAAATGGCGAAAATAAGACAAACACTAATTGAAGTTCAGCATAAAACGAATATATTTAATTAAAGCGACGCACGCTAACGTTTTTCAATAGTAATAAGGACGTACTGAAAGTTACTAAGAAGAATTGTTATTTAGCTAAATAATTCGAATTTAGAAATATTTATGGAGGTAAATGTTCACAAAATAGAACGTACATTGTAGTTTGTACCGGTAAGTGTTGCAATTGTATGCGTAAATTAAATGAAGATTATCTTTAATGAATATATATAAATTAAATAGCATAAATCAAATCTGGCAACGATTTCGATGGCCATCTTGTACAACTAGTGGATAGAAACAATTTCACTATGTATATACGTATTGTAGAAATACTTAATCCAATAACATTTGAGTTACCGCTCTAGCGTGAAACGCGCTTATACTGACCATTAAAGAAGTAGTGACATTTTACAAAAATTTAAAATTATGCTGATTAGGTATCTTAAAAACTAAAATAGATAGGTATAGACAACGATGGGAGTTATCTTCACCTCAGCCAAAGCAAATCAGCCTAATGCTTTTATGGTACAGCAGCCTCTGGCAAAAAATAACATCGTTGTTGTTCCTCATCCAGTATACGTGTCTAACGTGTGGGACTTCTCCCTCTTTACAAAGATGAAGATCGGGCTGGAGGGAAAGATTTGCTGTGGTAAGGGAGATTGAAACTAAATCGTGAGCCATACTGAACACGTTAACAGAACAGGGCTTCCAGAATGCATCACTTTTGTGGTGGAGGCGCTGGGACCTGTGTACGCACTTCCAAGAGAACCATTTTGGAAGTGATGAAGGTGCATGAAATTGTAATATCCTTCAATCTTACTTACCGTATATTGGGAACTTAGTAGCTCTACTCGCTGCCGTTGAGATAAGAACATAAGTACAATGCATCGCAACAAAAAAATTATTATTTAATTCATTGTTATTTAATATAAAATTCCAGCGAAGCCACATTACCATCCTTGCATATTACAGTAGTAGAATCTGAGTTCACGTACACATGAACACCATCAACAGTTTAAAATTTTGTACATATGTAATACGAAATAGGTCAGTCGGTCATTTCCAGGTTTCCGCATTAGATGAGCTGATGTTGAAATACTTTGAATCAAATATTC
Organism: Oryctes borbonicus; assembly: GCA_902654985.2. Classification (NCBI taxonomy): domain Eukaryota; kingdom Metazoa; phylum Arthropoda; class Insecta; order Coleoptera; family Scarabaeidae; genus Oryctes; species Oryctes borbonicus. The sequence continues at coordinate 747,951 of LR736879.1, read as the reverse complement.
TCTGCATATTACATATATAGATACGTATATATAATACGTATTATTACGGTTACCATCTTCAGTTCTATTTTAAAAGGAAAACTATAACTACAAAGAACTATAGCTAAACCTATGGACACAATGCCCCACTTACTCAAAACAAAAACTGAATAGATCTAATTAAATAATGTAATTGTTTGACGTCCTTTCACCAAAAACTAGTAAACAGGGAGGAAATTAAATATTAAATTACTGCCGGTGATGGTGAAAAGAAATCTAGTCTAGATATCTACATCCGATTTCATTCTTTATTCATGCTTTTATCTCACGCCTTTATATTTATCTTCTGAAAGAAAAGGTTTACTCTACTAAGAATAATACTGCCATTGTGTATCTGCGATGAGATTACAAGAGGAAAATTATCCCCAACAGAATTATTCCTTGGATGCCGTCTTAGGTGGAAATTGATTTGGGATTGTTTTGCTGCAGTAGTTGTTTCGTTTGCATTTCTGTTTTCAAAATTCAATGTAGCTCATACACGGTTTAGTAGCATCGAGGGCGAACGGCAAACAAATACTATAATATTCCATTTTTCATCAAAGCTGCATTTGTAATTAGAGGTAACAAAGACCCGGCGTAGACACGCAGAAGAAATACAACCTGAAGACTATTTATCGTTGTACAAAGTTTCCACTTCACGCTGCGAACTTAAGCAAGTCTCCTTCGCCTTTTTGTACCATTTCTAAGGAATTCTGTGTGGAATGTTCATTTAAACTTTGTAGTTTTCGTTTATGACGCCGGTGGTAATGAATGTTTGTCATCAGTAGTTTATAAGAGGAACTTGCCTCCAGGCAGAAAGATACCAGTATTTAATCGCTAAGAGACTCGCGTAAAATTAAATTATGAATACATTATGAAATTAATCCGAAATATAATTTAGGCAATTGATGACCTCCCTTCATGGTTAACGTAGTAATTGAGGCGAAATTCCTTGTACTTTATACGTTGTAGATGAAGTATAGTCAACGTTACAGAAACTAAGTTGATTAGGTTATTTAATGGAAGTAGACACCTCGAAATCTGTATTGGATGATATATTTTTCAGTTTCAATAAATATTCCTCCCAAAGGAGAAACTAGCAATTTCTGTTTAATATTGTAGTTTAGTCATCTGTGTACGTGTTTTTGCATTTAAAATATAACAATTGGGTAATGGCGTCACCAACCATTGTTTACTACAGTGGGTATACATCCTTTACTAACTGTTTACGCTTAAAAAATAGTACCAAATAATGTCTAGGCATGTATCACGTGACTTTCAAGGACTAGGTCTAATTTGCGTCAAAAATTACTAAATGTTGCCTTAGATAAACATGTTTTACGCTAATGAAACCATATTAACTTAAGTTTCTGTAAATATAGAGTCCTGCTTGTTCACGTATATTTGATACGTACCTCGGTCGCATACTGACAAGCAAAATAAGTATAGAATTAAGTACAGACAAGAAAAACGCAAACGCATGAAAAACATAACCAAAAAATTATTCAATTCTGCAAACATTCTGTCTGTTTGCAGTAGGCAGATACACATAAAAACGTTTAAAGTGTATCTATCTGTCTGCGGCAGGGGTAGTTTAGGTAGCTAACACAAGAGAAAAGAAAAACCTTTTGTTGAGATAGAGATACCGAGAATGATTTTCGGTGCGTTTGTCTACTGGTTTCGCTGTTTGCAGAATCCAATTTTTCTTTGGTCATGTTTTTCGTGCATTTGCGTTTCAGATTGTTCTGATATGTATATTGTTGTTGTAAACAATATACATGTCAGAGCAATACCACCACTGTGCGTTTACATTCTTTATATAATAATAATAATTTCGGCCATCAATCGCCGATGTGCTTGTCCTATAGATTGACTTAAAAGAGAACAAGGCATTCAACAGAAAACTACAAAATGAGGATACGAAAAATACCATTAAGAAAATGAAATCTGATGCTCTCAGAAAAGAAGATGCCGCAAAAGAACTTACCCAAAAAGACTGTAGCCCTTCCAGTATTTCAGAAAGTTCTATATTGTCTGTTGCCTAAAATATGTGCCTGTTTTAGACAAAACGATCTAAAAAAATAACGTATTCACCAGTTAGTTTTGCAGAATTACTTAATTCAATTAGTCCTAGTAATTTTGGTATAGAGAGAAAGCAAATATATTTCCGGTCCTTCTCAAATAGAAAAATAAACCTGATGTTAAAGGTTTTTGTAATATAAGAGATACTTTACTGCCCATGTAGCCCCGAAAATAAATCAAAAAGCAAATGGAAGTGATGGTAAAAGCAGATATTAAAGCGTGTGCTTTCAACCATATTTCTTTTTATTAAATCTTTCCCCAAAGAATATTATACCTGCGAGCCATCTGGTGGTTGACTCCGGAAGTACAAAGTCACGATACATTCAGCACTATGAAGGGAATAATAATAAAAGCAAGGAATATCGTAGCAATTCAATAAGTTATCGAGCATCATTATGTGCACTTTAGAACGTTCACGTAATGTTTCTACAATACCCATTACATAAAAGTTTTGGAGAGATAGCAGTATATTACGTATATTCGTTTCCCACAAAAATTGTTATGCAATGAAAGACGGCAGTCATCGGAAAGGCTAACGGGGAATGAAATAATGGACAGCAATGTATTCCCTTCTGCCTCTATGTCGTTTCGTATAATTGCACGACGTTGAAGAAACGCCACATGAGAGAAAGATATATACACGAAAAGATCCTGCTGACGTTTACTAGAAGATCAGTTGCAAAACTGTTTTCCCTGGAACTACAAATAAAAGTAGAGGAGTACAACTGACACTAACTCTCGAAAGAAATAAAAGTTGTCTGAAAGGTTTTTAAATATTTCTCCTAGGTAGCTTCGGAGATATTCATTTAAATTGCGAAAGCTGGTGGGGCCCAACTCTCCAAAAACGGACTACTGGCTACCGTTCTTACACTACATCAGTCTATAGAAGTTGTAAAAAGTGTTCGAACAACCTCAATAAAGAAAGTTCGGTGAATATGGTAAGAACTAAAATAAATAACACTACAATTCTGCGATTAGACTGGAATTCCCGAAGATAATTTTACTCTTTCACACGGGCATCGTGTCTGCCTATCGGGTCTACAACTATCTGCTGAAGAAACTAATTGGTTGTAAGATTTTCACAAAATCACACATGTATCCGCTGCTATCTCTGTATCCTGAGCACTACCATAATTATTTAGTAAGCACGTTCGCTAGAGGATCTCAAACAAAAAAATCTCGGGAATTCTTTAAGCTTTAGTAGTTTTATCGTAGGCAGATCGTCATTACTTAAAATTGGATTTATTTCTTGGACGTTTTTAATAATCTTTATTGATGTTAGCCACGCTAGACGCTTTGGTCTATCACGCCATTTGACGGCGACAGATGTCACCTTTTGCGATATTCGCTCAGTCGGGGGAAAATATTTCAGGGATCAAACGTAATTCAGCTTAATTAAAAGGTTTCGATGAAATAATGCCTTGCTAATTTAATTAACTCAATAACCGTCGCATTCAGATGACAGATCCTTATATTTTACGTACATTTAGTAATTTCAAGATTGCCGCTCTAAATTTACAGTTCGATAAATTCTAGAGAGAGATATGAGATTAGGTTTTCCCAAAGGTGCAAAAGATAGATTAGGTTCTATATAACTTCGTTAATAAATAATTTAGTAAGAGCATCCCTAACAAGCGAAAATGATTTAATGACACTTAGGGTGTCTTTTTGTATATTGTAATGAGATTCTTTTGAAGGAAATGAATTTCTTGAAGACAAACGTTAATTGATGTATTAAATGTGCGGGATCTAACAAAATTTTCTTTTGTCGATTAAATCTTGTTTACTAGGTTCTTTTTTAAACTCAAATTGCCTTTCCCTAATGTGTAGAACAAGGACAATGAATTAATTTGGGAGAAAACCAAAGGAAGAAGCCACGAACTCTGTTTCGCCTCGTAAACTTCCAACCACAAACAATTAAGAATTAATATAACTTGAATTGAATGCGAGTAGATACATATTTGAATAATAAAATCATTGCAGTATATAGAAGAATAGAAATCACAAGCATTCCACTGAATAAGTTACGATTCGAGGCGACAACTTAATGGCGTTGGAGTGTATTACTCCTTTAACCTGTCTCTTCTACGCTTCAATACGTATTATTAGCTTAACGTGTAGTTTCGGCCGGTTCCAGTTTGCCGTAAAACGTTACTCTAGTGACACGGCTTTTACGCCCTGAGAAGATTTAGAACTTTATACCGAGCAATAAATTTAACGTCTCATGATTTTAGACAGCGGATGTGTTTCCTTTTATTCCTTCCTTCGTCTTAACTTATTTAAAGGTAGAAACTGAAAATTAATGATACATTAACAGTCGGGTACCCTTAATTTTATTGAAATAATTTCGAGGTTCGTCGAACCTTTTACTTTTTGATCAAATTTGAATGCCAAATGCATTATTGATTGAATATTGATTTGAGGAAAATGCGTCAATCAACATATATTCACAGATACAGATATGTAAGTAAATGTATATAAGTCCTGTGCTATAATTGACTAGTGTCTTACAAAAGTAAGTTTGCTTTCAAAAATTGGCGACTTTTGCAGCGCGCAGATTTTAAAACTCTAACATGAGTATTCTAGAGTCAACCTAAACATAGGAGCTAGATAGGGGCGATTGTATGTCAATCAATCCTTTTATTCTGCGAAACGTATTTGCCAAGTATACGGTGTCTGCAACTCAACTGAGGATCTTGTTGCAGTAAATACATTGTTATTACTTATGATATGAATAATTTCGTTTCAGCAACATCATTTGAACCAATTTCCAATATGGTAAAGGCTTTTTTCAGTTTCCAGTTTCAATAACATCAGGCTTCTTTTTTCTATAGTTACAAGAACATCATCCTGAAACATTGCTACACCAAGACATTCAAGAGCGTTCGAAGAAACAAGATATCCAATAACTTCAGAATGTCTGAATTTAATTAATAATGAATTCAAGCTCCAAAGCTTTATAACTCTTTTTGAAATCACACGAGTTATCTACATCACTATTTTTTTCATTTAAGCAAGGAAATATTCAAGTCGAGGTTCTTTTGCGTTGTAGAAGGTTAACCTAAAGATTGCTCATAAACTTTTGAGGATGCTGGAGGTGAAAGGATTCTTTTTCAAATGTGTCTTACTTAAGTGGTGCTAAGTTCTCTTTCCATAAGCAAACCAGCTGTATTGTATTCAGGCCAAGTACCTGCGGTCATAAATTTGATATAGATATCGGAAAATCTAATGATATTCATTTAGTGATATCAAAAGGATATGTGGTATCTCTATTAGGTTAAGTAGCGTTCAAAACTAATAATTTTTTTAATCTGCTGGTCGCTGGACGAATATCATCGGCACTAATTTGTCTTCTTTAGGCAAAACAACGTTCAAGTTAGGGTTATAAAATCTGTAATTTGAAATAAAAGCCTTCCTCTTAACAGCATCTACTACTCAAAATTTAATTAAAAATAATTTCAATAAACTGGCATAACAAGCTTATTGCTAAGCTAAAGTTCGAGTACTAATGATACAGATATTAATTTACAGGGAACCGGTTTAATAGTTAGGCTATGTTAAAAGTCAAATATTTATTAAATGGAATGCACATCAACAATTTATTAAATCTTGGTGGCATTGTGTAGCGAAAAAGAGAGCTTAAAGTAGGAATTCTTTAAAAGATTCCTAACGTTTATTAAATTGCTTAATTAAGGATTGCCGTAGTTATTACCTTATTCGAACTGCTGTGATCCTCATTGACGTAAATATTGTTTTTACTGCACATCGCATAGAACTTTCCAATAAAACATAACCTAGGTTATAATTATTTTAAAATAATGAACATTATAATGTAATAATTATAGATACTACAATGCACGGCACCAATTTCATAATTTGACAAAATATGAATAATTATGTTGAAAATTAGTCTCATGATGCAAACTATGCGCTTTCACGCTCTGCACCCGAAATAAATTCTACAGATTCTTCCCGATAAATTTCCTCTTCACTATTTCACCATCTTTGTCGTATATGTTCTATCGTCTTTTCCAAATGCATGTACTTATTGCTACAAGAGCATCTAATTGTGTTGTCTCCAACACGTCGAGTCTAATAACGTTTCGATAAGCCCCAGATATGTTTTTTCGGATTGAAAATATAATGATATGACGGCAGGAGCAAAACTTTATGAGCTTATTTCTCTGCAAATTGACCTATTTCGCACACTTGAGCAGATTTATTTCTACAAAATCATAAGCGACGGAAAGAGAAGTTTGCTAAACTTTTTGAAGAACTTCTAACTAGCTCAAGTAACTAAATTTTTAATAAAACTGCACTGTACGTTACATCTGAATACCCACAGTAACATCTATCACGCGTAGCAGAGCGCCCAAGAAATTCAGGATGATACGCTGTTTTGCAATGTACGAAATATTCATATTCTATTTTCGCTTGAGTTCAAGGAGTTGTTCCCTCTTTCGAAGATCACAAGAAATTCTGCTGACAGCTGTAAAGAATTAACATATATTACGTCATTGATTGTTATTGTTGTTACTGATCCGGATAAGTTTATTATATTCGTTACGGGTAAAGTCGCAAATCGCTCAGATCCTGTATAATTTCATATTATTTTCGTTTATGCAGAGATACAAACATTTAAAACGAATAATTTTGATTTATTATTTCTATGTAAAATATATGTTGAATAATGTCGTTTCTTGTTAATGAAGCTCACCGCCGCTGACAGTAGTTTCGGTATGCTGTGACTTGATAACGTATGTGTCCTAATATTCATAGTCTACCTGTTAGTTATCGAAGGAAAGTAATTTATATTCAGGTAAATACATGGAGTTATTATATTTGTTAGGGTTATCATAAAAGATAATGATATTCGAAAGTCTAGTGTTAGTAGGAAGGCCATGAAACACATTAAAACTTCTTACCATGCATGCTTCTTAATAGTATATTTCACAGTGAATATCAAGGATATTATTAATTATATCGGTTTTCAGAAAGCTATCACAAAAGCCATATTGTTCTGACAATGAACTTGGCTTCAGAAGCAAATCTTTTTCTTTAATGCTTTAGATTTCATTTTAAAAGCGCTTCAGGCCAAATGAGAATCTCCACATTTTATTGCGTAATTTTTTTTCACATTAAGTCTCATCAACTTTTGCTTTAATTCTATTATAAACCCTTCATTATCGATCTCAAATGTATTAAAGCTTTTTCCCTCAATCTCCACCTGTCAACATTGAAATTATAATACTTCACAAAAATTACTTTCTTGAAAAGAACCATCATAAAAGAAAGCATCCTTCTATTTGTATATTAGACTACTTTAGCAAGGTAAAGCCTATTGGAACATCATTAGTTCCCCAAAAATTTATTCAATCTCACTAAACGACACTGAAAGCTTATTCGACACGCCATTATTTGTAAAACTAGAAATTAACTTGGATTGGAATTAATCTAGATACAGAGAAAATACCGAATAAGAGGGAGGTAGAAAAAGTCCAATTAAGTAAAGAAGCTACGGACCACCAACGAGAAGGTTAATGAACTCTTTTATACGAGAAGATCGTTTATTTTGCGACGAATATAATCGTTTCAACTAGCAAACTTCTGATTTCTTTGGCGGGAATTGAATAAAAATCGACGCGTGTCTAAACCCCGCAATTTTATTTCTTTTAAAAGCTAGTTTCGATTCTCTATTCTTCCATCAGATTGCTTCTTGCAATGTGGATCGTGATCTACAGAACCTGTTCGTGCATTACCGCTTCTGTTTATATCTTTATCAAAACGAAGAAGAACGGCAACTACTCACGCAACCGATGAGAATACAATCTAACGGCGCTTCTAGATTATTGCGACAGACAACTGCCCTGTTATATAGAAAATGTAGATCCGAAACAAAGTTACTTCTTGATTGAATTGAAGACATTGCAAAATCTCATTCTCGTCTGGGACATTATAACGTGGGTAACATCTCGAATATATTGAGTCTTATTTTTTTATATCGTATTATGAAAAGCATTTTAATTCTAATCAATTCCAAACGATATCATTGGGAACAAAATTAAACGAACATGCCTGTACCGTTTTATAATACAAACTAGCATAGTTTCAACACTGGTTAGATTGCCATTGTTTAGCCTTACTCCAACATTAGCCAATTACCAAACAAAACGTGGAAAGTTGTACATAAATTTATGCGAAGTGCTATTTAGAATGGAATTTCGTAGGCAATGAAAGGAAATATCTGCTAGCGAGCGCTCCGTGCAACCTTCGCACGTCTTAATCATCTACAGAGAGGGGTAAAAATATCTGAAAACATGAAAAGGTTCATTCAATAACATTTCCAAGCCCATTCACAGCTGTCGATTTCGGGTAACGTTTGAGAGAGTTGAATTAGTTCTCGTTTTGCGAACTTTTCGGTACCCCGTGCTAAATTACCAGCATTTTAAATATAGTTAAACCTCTGTTTTACTTGCGTCTGGTGAAAATTTGTAACGAGATGCTCATTTTAAATTGGTTTCATTTGCTTAATTTATTGAATGTGCTTACTTTATGTACGCTACTCTTTATTTCACCTATGTATGTTGGCAGCATCTTTTCTTAATTTTTTATATGTAAAATGTTGGCAAGAGCGTGACTTGGAGAAAAGTATTGATATTTTTTCCAATATGACATGTGCGCATTGTGATTGGTGCAAGATGACGCCAATTCAGGAATAACATGATATCTCCCACTAAAGAGTAAGATTATTATAGAAAAAGTAATCTCTCGGCGGTTGGCTGCACTAAACAACTGCCAGAAAAGTCGAGTAATGAGTAAAAATCCCCTTTATCTTGCGAAGAGTAATACTATTGGCGTTCCGTCGTAGCCGCAAGAGTCAGTTTTAATGAAATATATAGTGAAGCGTCACGAATGCGCTCGCAAAGTTTGAAAGCAGTAATCAACGTCAAAAATTATATTTTTTGCATATTATTTAGATTATAATTCATTTTCCTAAATATGGTATGTACTGCTTTAGTTCTTAGTATGGGTTCACAAGGTTAAGGTATCTTTTTGTAGTTGTCGTTCTTTGTTCCATTCAACAAAGACTTAATGGGTGAAAGCCCGAATTTCCAGAGAATCGTACTATTATTTTAATATTATTTGTCCTGTTTCTTTCTGTAAGTGCGTTTGACATCGTTATCCTGCTAGAAAACGGACTGCTGGTCTGTTGTGTATTAGATGGGAATAGTATTATTTGGAACGTTTAACTACTTTTCCTTTCTTTCATCATTTCTGTGATTTTAGTTGTCACTCGTTGTTAAACCGGCAAAGTAACCTTAATCCATGATATTTTCAGCTCCGTGTTCCGAGGAATTTATGTGCCAAATTGGTAGATAATTAGAAAGCAGATTGCAAGATCATAAAACTCAAATTATTTCTAAGGTTTGTAAACATAAACACGAACCAGGTCATCAAATATGTTACAGAAATGCAAGACTTTCATGAATGGCAACAATGTCATAAATTTTTAGAAAATCCCGAAATTGAAAAGAGCACACGTTATAAATTATTAAATGATAAAATACCCACTTCTGATAAACAACTTTTCACCTATATATACATTTCCTTGTTCGAATGTATGTACAATGCACGTGCAGTTACATACACGAATCTGCGTTTATTAATATTATGTTCTTAGTTTCTTTATCGTTTCATGTTACAAGACTCTTCCTCTGTTGAGAGCTTGACAATAGTCTAAGAATATTTCTCTCTCTTTCAGTTCCTCCTCAATTGGCATTTAGTGCACATGCTGTGATTTTAATTCCGTACCTTAAATTTTAGTATACCTTTCTCCCTATTTCTTTTTATGCTTTCTATTTAAACTCCAAATTTAATTAAATTATCCGCTCATTTTTTATATCTTCTAAATCTATTTTCTATGACTCCCTTCAACATTTCACCAATAAGATTTGACCATTTTGCTTTTATATTCATCAACTTCTGTCTTCTACTTTAACATTTTACAACATTACCTTCACAAGCTTTTGAATTTCTAGGGTACCTCAGTACTTCATACTCTCTCTTAAATATTATTTTGTTGATATATTGAACTACTTTAGATTCCGGTTAATGATGGCATATTGCCGAAGCTAATTCCAGTGTAAATAAAAATGTTAGTAGGTATTAAAGAGATTCTTTTTATTTTACTTTTTTACAAGAATCTGTAGTTTTAAATACAAGTACGCGAGTTATTGCCTAAGATGTTCGTGTTACCGTAGGTTTTTGAAATAAGCAGTGGTTCACTATATATGAAATAGTTGATCAACCACCATAAGCGTCTCATAGCAAATTAACAACGAATGTCTTGGGAAAAGTGCTGAATTGTGGAGCTTCCACGTATTGTAATTAGCCGTCATTAAAGTTAGTGGTAAAAGGACAGTTTATTCATTCTTTCCTTACCACAAGTGTTTTATGTAGATTTCAGCATTAACTATGTGCAACCATAATAATGAAATTTCCAGTTTATATCGGATAGTACAAAGTTTTGGCCAACATTAGAATTATTTTATATTCTTATTTGAAGCTTTTGTCTCAAAATGCTATCATTTTGCTGTAAACAATTTATAACTTGTGGTTATCGCTTAAAAGCAGCAGTTTACCAATATTCAAAAAAAATTGTCAGTTATCCAAACAAGAAACGTTTCATATCAATGAAATGCTCAAGCTTGTCAGCTGGAGCACATTGAACAGTGTTAGTTCTGATATGAAGTACCTGTTTCAATTAGTGCCCTTTCAAACGCGTATTTTTATTCAATTGATTCGTTGCAGTTTATTTTTGTAATAAAAGCACGTATAATTCAATTATAGATTGCAGCGAAAACGGAAAATTTTTAATTACACCAGTCCATGTATAAAAACCAATTCCCATATTGGAAATATAATTTATGGCGTTAGTATTTAGTTTGGACTGGAAGAAATATAGTCAATAAATAACATGTAAATAATATAATGTAGAAAGAGATAAAAAGTTTGAATATTGAGGATATGTACAGGAATAGTAAATTAATTAATGCAGATTGAATTGGTGTCTCTCACAATCTGCTTCGAGTAAGGTTATTTAATCCTAATAAAACAAGACGTTATGCCTAGAGTACAATCTGGACTAAGCATGTTTACTTCTTTTAACAAATGTTGCAAATCGAACATTCTATAAAGTAGGCAATAACCGAATGCTTCCCTACGAACATATCATTTAAGAATATCAATAGATCTAAAGTTCTTGCAATCCCTGAAAATGAAAGACAAATTGCGGTAACACCTGGAAACAGGAATTTATAAGTATGCGGTTTAAACGTTAATTTTTCATCAAAAGCTGCGTCTAAGTCCGAGAAATGTAACCTTTATTTAATTTATTATTACTTAATCAACTCTACTTTTGTGCGTAGAACCTTCGAATAGAAATTTTATAATTTTGGAATAAAATCTCAATTACTCATTTCATATATAAAATATTAGAGAAAATTATTCCAGACGATCTGTATCATATAATTTTTTTGAAGAACTTCTCCCTTGCTGTCTAGTGCCGTCTTCTTGAACAAGGTTTTAACCTTAGCAAAGTCCGCATCGTGCCTAAACTACTTCATGTTCTCCGGTCTATAAAGCACTTAAACGGATTATTAATTTCCACCAGGGTTGAAAGCTTTTGTTTTACTTCCCGTATATGAAATTTATAGCAAACTATAGCTCCTTTGGTATAACACAGGGTGTGCGAAGTGAAGGGACCAAACTCCACGAGTGTATTATACACGTGAAAATAATCTAAAGAAACTCACACGTTTTTATCCGATTTTCATTTGTTTAGAAGTTACAAATAAACAAGATTTCAAACATCAACATTTTTTAATAATAAATGTTCAGGAATACCGGCATTTTACGCTTCGTCTACGAAGGGCGCGTGTTGCTTTGTTGATTGCTTCATGTCCTTCTTTAACCTTGTAACGCATGCAAGAAGCTACATAGACCATACCGCACTTCACGTTTACATATGTACTTGGGTGGAAAATTACTTTCGACTGTTGCCTAGGGAATTTCATCCGGCCATACATGAGAGTTCCCAATATTATTAATGCCATCGCGGGTGCTTCGTAAAAATTATGCACGGTACAACACGATGGTTATTATTTATCTACCAACAAATCATCCGGTTGTTTGGCCAATTGAGTATAAATTCTTCGTGAGCCGGTCAAAATGCATTTTATTCGCTTAATCAAAATTAATCAAGTTTAGTCAGTGCGTGACTTTCATACATAGAGTTGCTTCGAATTCTGCTGAACCGCCCCCCTTATAAATCGCAACCGAACATAAGGTGCAATCTCTTGTTTTTTGGATCCTTCAGAATTTATAACAACAATGTCATAAACTTGAATTTCCATAAATGGTTATTGGACGCTTAAAGATATCGATTCCGAGCGCAAAAAAGCTGCCCCGATTGAAACAGGGCACTCCCTTGTGATTCCGTTTAACGCTGTAAATCGCTAGAGTGTAATTCAATATAATCTGCTGTCCTCTGTTTGAAATATAACGGAAGAAAAAATCCCCTTTGATTTTATGGTATGCGCCCAATTGGAGCAAATTCGCAAATACGGATTACGAGAATTATACACGGCAAATGGTAATAACTACAAGGGTGGGAAGGCGCAGTAAATAAGCATTAGCTTTATTAGCTATAGAACTACTTGTTTATTGGAAATTATACAGATGAAATTTTGCGTATAACATTTCACCAACATAACATCACGCCAGATTTATTTTTTTCAGTTGCGTTTCAAATTGGAAAAACGAAAAATACTTCAACATTTGAACTAAACACAAAATACAAGTGTTATAAATGTTAACTGATATAATGTAAATTTAGAGCTATAAGATTCGATTGCACGTCTATATAGCGTTATTCTTTATACAAAAACTTTGCTGAAAGCATCAGTAAAAAAGCAAACAAAGGCTTTTAATAATAATCGCATATCTATATGGATAACAGAATTGATAAAAAAAAGTGCAACAATAATGCAAACAAAAATAGAAGATGAAGTAAACTAAACTAAAGTCCATCATCTATATTAAGTTAAAAGCAAGTACAAGCATTTAAATTTCCTTCCATAGCAACTAAAGTAACAGCATTCTGCACATAGCGGCATTGAAGCCTGTACACCGAAGCTGCATAGGTATGAGTAGTATGAGTTATTCATGTCAACTATAAAAGATGTTATCCATCTTATGCTCTAAATAGCAAGAATTCGATTACGCTGTAAAGCTCCGCGCTGAAGGATCTTCAACACTTTCTTGCTGGTGGCATAGCTTTCGAAATGACGTGCTGCTAGGAGAACGTTTACATGCAATCCCTATTGTATTGATGTAGATATAGAACTACCTTATGTAAAATATAATTTTCAAGCTTTGTATACTTAAAAAGATTGTACCTTCGTAAATGGAGATTTTTCTAAATGGTTCTCTTCTAGATACGAAACCCGATAGTTCCATAAGTTTCTAGCTACCCAAATTTCCTCTTTTAATGGAAAATGCTATATATTATTGAACTTTTTGAAATTCTCGTTAGTTTTTGAGCCACAATGTAATCAGGTAGCATTGTCCTGAAAGTAAGGCTTTCAGAGCAATTGGGCTTTCTTTTTTATAAGGTCGATATTAGCAGCAATCGTTATTTTCTTTGGAAGTGTGCTTTAGACAGATATAGTTCTTGGTACCTAAATTGGACATAAAATGACGTATACACTCGAGTACCCACTGAGGAAAAGGAGCTTAATAAAATATTTATTAAGAAATTTATATTAACAACAATATTTTTATATTCAAAGTTCTTTATTTATTTCAGACAACTGTAACGTTGGTAGCAATGGTCCCAGATGGACAGCGAGATTTCTATTAGTGCATTTTTAATTTTTTTGCTTGGATATTAGTTTCATTTAGGATGAACTACTTGTATATGGGTTAGTTGTTGCGTAAAAGTGGTTACTGTGTTCAGTGTCATACTTTTACGTTACAATCATCTGCAAGAAAGAACAAAAAGTAATATAATCAGTCATGAGCGACTTTTATAAAAGATTCAATGGATATTTTGTTTCTGAGATATTCACAAAAATATTTTTTAAATAATATGCATTTGTAAAAATGTTTCAAAGATCGGTTTAATTTGTAATACAGAATTAAATTGCCAGTACTTCAAAAAGAAAAATAACTGATATTAGCATATAATAGAACGCTATGGAAGAAGAGAGGCAGCTCTGAAATCCTTTAAGTCACATTTGTATTATAGACGACAGTATGTAGGGATGACAAGAGAAGGTTGTATATATAAATCAGAATTGTTGACTACTAATGACGGCGTGCCACAAAGTAATAGTATATCACGTCCAATACAAGATTCAATACAAAGCAGGCGAAAGGAGAGACAATGCAACACATATTTTTGGAATAATTCCGTCATTGAAAAGAAATCTCAAACGAATGTTTATTATCGAACATCGGTCATAGTTAGATCATATTGATTACTTAACCAATAAATTAAATCAAATAACTCTTAGCATCAAAACCATAAGAATGCATCTGAGTACTTCGGTGTTAAAAACATTGTATATTTCGAACATTGAATCCTTGGCCAGATTTGGTATAATATATTAGGGAGCAAATAGCACTATAGAAAAGATCACTTTACAAAAGAGGTTGGTGAGAATCATCTTTGATATGAATTTTAGTGAATCTTGTAGGAGAAAATTCAAAACCAATAACATTTTAAGAAGGTATGCTTTGTATATATATGAATGTCTCATGTTTGAACTCAAAAACAAGGAAAAGTTTCTTCAAGACAGAAATCATAGTTACAAACCTCGACGTATCAGTATAACTTATCCAATTCACAGATTGGCGCTCACTGAAAATGGCGCTTATTATACGTGTAATAAATTGTCAAAGTATCTCAAAGACATTCCCGATTTGAATTTCTATAAAATGAAAATCAAAACGATATTGTTGGAAATTGAACCATATACTATTGATGATTATTTATTACACAGTAATAGTGTATAATGTTACGTTGTTTTGTTTGTGACGTTTTTCCATTTTCTGTGAGTAACTTTTTAGAAACAATTCCTTTATAAACAAAAAATAGCGTTATTTTAAGCACTAATAAATCTGGATTTATAGAGAATTTCTACTGTTTAAGTTTAAAATCGCAAATTTTTGACTTCCATTGTTATTCAACTTCGCTTCAATCGCTTCAATTAGTAAAAGTAATTTATTTATATATTTATGATAGAATAGCGTTTGGATACCTGAAAATTTGTGAAAAAATCTGTAAGCTTCAAAATAATTTTAAACCATAGAGACTAGAGACCCTGTACAAGATAACGAAAGTATGTATAACGTAATTACTATTTGATGAGCAAGCAAGTAAGGTAAATAGAAAAAGAAAAGGCAAATGTATAAAATGTGCTCCAATCAAAACAAGTTTTCCACGGGCTTTCTGTAGCATATATGCGAACGAAATTTATTTGGAAACACATTAGGGTAAGCAAAAAAACTAGGCCATTTCTGGCAAAGTAAATGCTCACTTCGCAACAAAATATTTTCCCAAGTTAATTGCTTACATGTTGTACAGTGAAAAACTTGGACAAACGAAGGTTAATATGATATTAAATTACTTCATTTCTTTTTGCTCTGAGGCATCCATACTGCGTATGATTTATAGCGTTGCGTCTACAAAATATTTATTTGAATAGTCGGGGTATTTATCCTTTCTCTTAAACGGTTCAGTTATTGCAGTATATTTGCTAATTCTGGAAATGGTTTTTGATAGTTTTCGTAAATGAATTATCCCCTGTATTTAAACTTGGAAATTTCCAGAAATCCTACAAATGAAATAAAAAAGCTGCCTCTTCAAATGCGATACGTTTTTGTTTATTGAACTTTTATAGATCCTGCGAATCTGTTAATATACTAACAATGCAAGCAAACGAGGCTAACTTATATTAACTCAATTTGTTTGAAATGCTAATGTGCACTAGTATTTCTCATTACGTCATAATTCGTAATGAAACATCACTCTATCCAACTAGACGGTGTAATGAATATTTAATGAAAGTTGTATGTCAAGAAATTTGCATAGACATGTGCATAAGGAGAACCTTCCAAGTGTAGCAGGAAACAGGATTCCCTCTTATACTTGAAAAAAAATGCAAATGCGCAAGTAATCTTTGGTATCTTGAACCTCAACGTCGCTTTCCTGCGGTATTTTTTTTTCCTAGGGTAGTCTTGCATGGCACATAAAATGCTTTGATAGTAACGTACAAGGATATAAAGATATTTTAGGTAGAGGTTCGTAGTGGTAGGGTTGATAAATACGCCTACCGAGGGCTGTTCTCTACTAACATAACTTAGTATGCGGGGACATACATACAAAGTGTAGTGGTTCCTTTTCTTGCATCAACATTCTTCTGAGTTGAAAAAGGACGTTCCTTGAGGATTATACACCTTTCGCGGGTATATTCGAGTATTATATGCAATCTGTTCGAAATAACAATACAACATGTTATTTGGAACTTTAATTTTTGATGTTATCAATTAATTAGTACATATCATTACTTTTTATTATATTTGAAACACAGCATTCTTTTACAAATTGCTATCCCCACTAGTACTAAATTAACTGCTTGGAAGCTTTATTGGTGCATATGCTTAAATGTTAGCTTTCTAAATATAATTTGAAATGTAAAGTAGCTACTTACTAGAAGTGTCGACATGGTTGTTTTACAATTTCCGCGGTAAATTCTTATAATAGTTGTTACATGTAATTAGGGGAAGTTTGCTGACAGTAAGTAAGGTATTAGAACTATGTAAATTGTACAAACTTTCCAGCAAATCATGACAAGACAAATTGGAGAAAAGATAATAGCAGAAAAAAAATGCAATATGCTTCATCGATCTCATCGATATTGAGACAAAGAGGAACATCAGAAACATTAATAAGAGATAAAAACAATTGTTTGAAACAATGGGTTTTATGCAAGGATGTAACCTCTACTATTTACGATAATATTTTACACGGTGCGTATAGCGCAGGAAGAATTGACATCTAGCAGAAGTATATGAGAATGTGCTAGAGAAGATAAATATGAAATTCTATGAAGAAAAAACGGAAACAATGATCATGGAAAAAGCAGAACAACAATATGTAACAGAGGCAGGGAATGAAAAACCGGAACAACTACATAAATTCGGATACTTGTGGTCGACATTAGCAGGACATGGAAGATTAGACGAACAAATAAAAGAAGCAGTAAGAGCTGGAGTAAAACTATTCAATATTTTTGGGTAGGGAGGAAATACCTTAAAATATCAGATCACAGAAGTAAAATATCAGCCATGCAAATTAGATCTTTGACACAAATTGAAAATAACACAAAAATAGATAAGATCAGAAACACAAAGTGTAAACAAAATTTTAAGGTAAAACGTACAGTGGTACAGTAGATAAGTGGGATGGATACTAGAAACCAGAATAGCTATACGGGTGTAAGAAGAAGGAAACGAAACAATACACACAAGATAGAAAACTATGGAGCTCCAACCCTACACACGACATACATCCTATAGAAGAGTAGAATGGCTTGTAAAATAAAATGAAATCATCTATTTCTACCTGTTGTGGGAGATCAACCAGTCTCTCCTAAAACCCAAGGGACCACGAGAGGTACTCAATCCGTATTTTCAGAATTTAATGAAATCTTGGTGGTTTACAGACCTTCCAATACTATGTAAAATACAAGTTTTCGTTTCAGCTGAGAAACGGTTTTGGAGGGGGACATCTGTGTTTGAAAATCGGAAATTTCTGCGTTTCTCCTTCTTTCCTACTAGACGTAAAAGTTATCGACACTGTTAAGCGTTTAGCACCCACCTGCACCCCTATGTACAAAAGGCTCTGCATCTGATTTTGTGGTGATTCACCTGGCAGTGCATATATTTATATACACTCTTGATTCAACCTCTGGATGTGTATGGATTTCCCGTATGGAAATTGTTTGTTAGAAAATTTTTTGGCCTTATGATATTTAAAGGTTATGACCTTGATCTCGGCAAAGGAAGCACATTGCCACATAACTTACAGTTATTGTTGCAGAACTAACCATTGGCACTTAGATATTGAAATTTACTTGTATATGTTTGGTTTAAAAGCGGTTCCTTGGAAAATACGCCTGACTGTTTCGACTATCGTGTTGATTTTGCTGGACAGTTTTTTTCCCTCATTTGTAGAAGGCTCGCTACATTATTAAATATCCAAGATAATAGTAATAATAACAAAAATTTACTACAAGAAGAAAATATTACTAATAGAAAGAAAGAAAAGGACGCCACATTAATAGATTCTGATACGAATAATCAAGTAACGCTTTGCGGTAAACGGCAGAAAGTCACAGGATCTGCACGCGAATGCAACTTCTGTTTCAACTTTCGTTCCTGCCGCGATGATTACAGCTAAAAGAAAACGCTGGATGGCTGTAACCGCTATATGGTTTTTTTTTTTTTAAGTTTTGTGTCACCATGCAAGCCAGTAAACATATGTATAAAAAAAAACAAATAATAGAAAGTATAGAACAATTGTTTTATCACAAGTCATTATTTGGTTAATGGTTGTGCTTTCGGCTTCGTACAGATCAAGAAATTTTACGTTATATTCTCTTTTGAGCCGCGCTAATTTTAGTCACAGCGCAGCATTTTCAAAACATTAGTTTTCCAAATCGCTGTTTGTTCTTTTAGGCTTAGCTTTCATCCGTCGATCATTCAATGCGACTTACTCGACTAATTTGATGTTGTCCATTGCCACTACAACAAGGGGTTTTCTTTCGCTTCTCTATTCCAACGGAACAATTTTGGCCAACGTTTAGCTGTGGCATGCGATGGCGCAAAGTCTCTGTAAACCGTGTGCATTCGATCTTTGATTTCGGTGTCTTTTCATCCAATGTGATGAATTTTATCACTGCACGATGTTCAATTTTGGACATGCACCGCTCTCACTGATTGTCTCACTTAACGGAGCAATAGCTATAAACTGTTTTGTGTTAACTAATTTCCTCCTTACCAAATACCTTAGGCCCCAAACGTCGCGCCATAATTAAGTAATTGCAATAATGTTCGATAAAGTAAAAAAATAATAATCGGCAACATGAGTAAATCAAGAGCGAGTAACAAGAACCGTTAATGCCTTCAGAATTGGGATTCGACAGCTTGGCAATTGTTATGTTTGTTATCAAGGAACGAGCTTGAGTCTTGCGGAGGAGGTCCAATATTTTTTATAGTTACATCACTGGCTCAGACCGAAAAATTCAAAACAAAATCAGATACATGTAGACCTTCAATTCACCCTGCCATTCCTATTTTTACCCCTTTTACAATTTTCTATTAATTATAATAGATATCTTACCTACGTTTTGACACCACATTAACAATACACTGAAGCAATTTAAACTTACATACCCAAGCAAATTTGTTGCGGAATTGCCAAACTTCACCGTGACATTTTACCACCTCATCTTGTATTTTGAAATTACACGTATTTTAACGAAAAGATTTACCTTCAATTTGTGTTTTTTTGGGGGCTATAATTAAAGCACGATTTAATTCAACAACATTTTCCCAATCTAAACTCGCCCTCTTCTTACAAGTTTGGGGTCTGTTACTCTTAATTATTACATAAAGCCACGTAAATATTTATTAGAAAGCTTGTTGCTTTCGAACGAGATCCGTATCGCAACCCAACGCGCGACGGGAGGAGCACTAAGGATTCTAGCTCCGTAGTTGTCAACCTGAGAGAGGCTGGGAATTGTACTTTTCCAGCGTGGGGTTAGTTAAGGCTGATTAAATCCGATGAAAGCAGATCGGCGGTAATTCAGGGAAAATCCGCCAACGCTTTCGTTATTTTGTAATCTCTGTTGCAGTTTTAATTACGAGAACGCGCTCATATTCTAGACGCTACCGAAGGTATCCTAGATCAAGTAAACCCTGAACATTTCGCAAGGACAAATTTGGAGGATAAATTCACTTTTTCGAAGATAACTGGCAGACACTTAAAGTTACCCTAATTTGCAGGATGTGAATCGAATCGCTGTAGTTTGAATACTGACAAATTTACCTGTGTACTGAACTAGTAAAATGTTCAAATTTCTTTACGTGGATTGGATGGTCACTGTTTAAAGCATGTATCAATACGAGGTGATACCCAAAAATTCACGGAATTTTAATATCGCCATACAAGGTTTGCTATTGTTTTTGAATTTCTAATATCCGGTTAAAAAATTTTATTAGCTTTTCAAATCCATTCTAAATTGCCAAAAGTGCTTTAGAGACACTTCTGAAATCCACGACCCTAAATTTCATCTAAACAAGTTCCGTAGAACCACCTTTCTTTTTAATACATTCGGTGATTAGATTAGGCATTGAATTAATTAAGGTTGATATTGCTTCTTGGGGTATTTCCTGCCAAGTTGTATTAACTTAGTACCATAACTCGTCTCGGTTGGAGCTAAAATCTATAAAGCGATTTAATGTAAAAGTTAGTAATTTTCATTTATCTCAGTCTATCGTCAATTTTATCTTCGAAAAATAAAGCGTTGTTTCATTCAACAGTACTAAAGCTTGTAGTGGATGTTAATAAGCAAATACGCTACAACCTTGAAAGGAATTTGGATATTTATGGTTATTTCTTTTGGGATATAGCTCGTTTGTTAAAGGAGGGAAACGAAGAAAGATTTTGCGCTTCTTCTTTATTCTTCTTTCTGCATCGTTTCGTTGCGTGTGTTGTCAACCTTTTCAAGATTACGTCTCTTTATGTGGATTTATATATTTAAAAATGTAATCCACAGTGGTATAATAGGGAAGAAGAAACGCAAAAGCTTTTGCGTTGC
Source organism: Oryctes borbonicus (assembly GCA_902654985.2). Classification (NCBI taxonomy): domain Eukaryota; kingdom Metazoa; phylum Arthropoda; class Insecta; order Coleoptera; family Scarabaeidae; genus Oryctes; species Oryctes borbonicus. The sequence goes on along the minus strand of LR736879.1, from coordinate 726,901 downwards.
AATGAATATTCAAATAATTATATCAAGGTCAAGAAGAAGAAGAACAAAAATTTAAAAGGAATGCAATCTGCTATTTCATTAATGTATAAAATCAATAAACTTGGTCCCAATACCAAACTTTGGTACTTAACATATGACTTTGTACTTAATGCCGACAATTTAATATTTGTCCGAAAAGCGCATTTCCTCGCCATTCTCTAATTACTCTGACTTCCAAATACAGCTCAACAATTTTACACAATACGGAAACCAAAGGGATCACTCGAAAGACGCCTATTCCACTTTTAAATGTCGGTACAACCCTGGACTTTTTTTAAAATGCGGGAAATGCATCACTGTTGAAACAATGATTAATAAGATGTGCATTTTTTGATGAGTACAAATTTAGCAAATTTTAATGAACTATCTTGAATTATATACGTCAGTAGATTTGGAATTATTTAAAATGTTGACATGATTTACTTCATAACTTATACATGGTGATGTATATTTTGCGGTAGATTCGTACGAAATCATGGTCAAGAGACAATGATTCATTGCAGAATACTTGTGGATGGTCCATATCGTAAAGTTCGGTAGTATTAAAATAAAATACAAAATTGCTCTTTACATCATGAACAAACTGCCATACATACATTAAATAATGAGAAACACATTGGCAGCATATACTACACGACGACATCCCAACGTTTCGGAAGGATAGTATGCCAGTAAGCGATAATGGTTGTAAAATAATGTGGGCATTTGAGAAGTGCTTCAAAATTTTTCCAGTTACATATGGACAGATAATTAATTTTATCATTTTTAATGAGTGTTTTATAATTTTGTTGAGACATTTAAAGTGAATATGAAGATACTAAAACACGCAGTTTTGTTCATACATAATGGCGGTGTACCAGAAATAATTGCCCCACTGATACTCTAAAGTTTCCGCGTAAATACAAATTACGAAAAGGAAGCAATGGATTAAGATAAATATGCCCTTCACGTGATTATTAAATTGAAACTCTTAAACCTTACATTTTCACAAGAGAGCACTTCTCATCTGTCCAGCAGTGATGCAGTGTTATCTTTTAGAAGAATAAGATACAAAACTTCTTCAACATGAAAAGTAGTCGTCCGCCGCTGTTCTCTCTTCTGAAATCACACCCGGAAGTAATTTATGCGAATTTCCATTGATATTTAACGTAATCCGTTTTATAAATCAACCCCTTGAATGAGGATTAAAATATCAGACACGAGAATTGAACTAAGGGTCTTGATTCATCACTGAAAGTACGGATGAAAGTGTATAAGTGAACGTTAGGTACGAAATCTCATAATTAGATCTGTAAACTGACCGCTCCCGAGTTTCTATGTTTAATTAAATTAGCAAACTGAATTAAAGTTGTTGAATCGGGAAACTGATGCACTAAGATATGCATTTCTCTTCTTGTAGATTGGAATGAATACTTGATGTAAAAGTTACTTTACAGAATGAGATCACGGGGATTCTCTGCAATAATTTTGGAAATCTTGGTGCCACTTAAACATGGTATCAGAACATGTGCATTGAAATGTGCACGATGTTTGATGTTGGATACAAAATTTTACCAAATGGAGATAAATAGAACTGCCTATTTGCCTTCTTATTCCTTATGTCTAAGTGGTTCCTGGTGTTAATACTGTTTGATAGCCACAAGAACAGTAAGCTGAAGATGCTAACATCAATATTTATAAATTGTTAGTTTAAAATTGTGAACGCAGGAACTGCTTGCAGTTAAAGGCATATCTTGCATTTGTCAATTTGCAATCAATCACTGACATTTGTTCAGAAATAAGTAAATTCAAAATTTTATGATTCACGGTTTACATAATTTAAACTCGGCAGAATTGTTTAAGATCCCAGTATAGTTGCCAATTCCCTGATATAGCGGTAACCATAATACCAGGTCATTATAGTTTCTATAATTTCTCGCAGAACTAACATTAACATTCGAAAGCCTTACCCATGCATTCAATCTCGTAAATACTAAAACCCAAACTCCCAGAGTATGAGACGTCACAAAGCTCCAATTTCGCTAGAGATTGAAAAATGTTTTTCCAGAATTTATACAATAATTAGGGAAACCCCAAAATTGCTTTTTCAATATTCATTCGTTTTTTGCTCAACGTTCTCTTCTTATGCGTATAGGCATATACCTTCGTAATGGTCTTGCGAAATAAATAGCAGGAGGAACAGGGTAGCACTTTTAAGTCTTCCCATATCCCCTGGCGATCATAAATTTTCATTCCTAATGCTTTGGAGACAGAAGGAAAAATTGAGATACTTTGCATTCACGCTTACGTTATTGTTGGGAATTTCTACCGAGAGAAAAACAAAACCGCTAAGCGCTACTTCCCGCGAAAACAATAGGCCGCAGCAATTTGTCAAGTATAAGACGGTGCCGGGCTTTGCCCATTATTGTCTAGAAATTGATTACATCTGCGACAATAACCAGCGGACATTAATTTATCCTGCGAACCGGGACACTATCGTTACATGTTATCGCCATGATATATTTTTGATTTGCTAATGCTAGTATGTTTTTCTATGCAATATACAAACCACCCCGCTAATATTTATTCTATTTGATAGATGTCCCACATTATCTTGTGTAGAACATGACAGGGTTGATAAGCATCATTTTAGTTTTCTTCAACATTTCAGTAGCCATTGTACATATAAATAAAACGTGATGGTTAACTTTAAAAAGTGAAATATTACAGTATTCATTGTGTGTAATATGAATAAGAGGACCCTGGTTTTTAAGATGAATTATTTTCGCACAGAACATGCTTTTTAACAAAAACAAGAATTTTCACAACAGCGTCATGATATAAATACAACCATTGCATCCATGCCATCAGTAATTCCACTAAAATTACCATTCATTAAGAAAGTCTTCCGTTAGACCTTTCTAGATATTAATGTCAGTTTTTATAGCGTTAAAATGTGTTCATTCTCACTTTTTTCGACCTTACATCCATTAGTGGGGTTTCAGTTACTTATCTGAGAGGCAAACGCCGTGCTGAATGTAAATATGGACGTCGAGCATTGTCTGCAAGCGCGAAGATGCCGATTTTTATCTCCTTTCTTTCTTCGTTTCTTCTGTTCGAAAGAAGCTTGTCGTAAAGCTCTCCGTCATCTCATATCACTTGAGCTACCACAAGAATTAATTTAATCAGCCTTCTATTTACTATTGACGTCATTTTCCCATCCATTCTGCCTCGTAAGGATTTACAACGGAAGCGAGTTATTTACAATCGCAATAAAGTCTTTGTAGACAGGTAAATAGAACAAATATCGAATTGCTTCCTAGCGCGCTCGTATTTACGAAATACTGTTTCCTATTTAATTAAACAGTGGTAAACTACGTACGTTATTGAAAATTGAATTTGGTAATTACTTTTCAAATCAAGATACCTGTAATAACTTAATTATTACTACTTAAATTAATACAAATAGTCATCATCGTATATGCAGATGATAAACGTAGTTACTGTGTGAAGCTATAAACTCCATGCTTAGAGCAATAGAACCCGTTAAGAGAGAAGTAAACATATCCTATTCATTAGTTTCGGGGGCGGGGAAAATAACTAAATTGAACTTTGGCGCTTTTGATTGAAACTCTCCTTAATCTTAATCTATACCTGGTGATAATGGCTGCCTGTACTTCTAAGTTCGACAACCTCGATATCCAAGCTTATGCTTTCATATATTTTAGATTTTTGTCAGATTGTTGTTCAAACTCTATTAGGCACATTATGCTGCTAGTAAAATAGCTCCTAACTTTATTACAAGATCGCTATGCTGAGTGACGATGACAAGTCTTAGTTCTGACACAGTTCTGACCGAAATTCAAAAAATTATGAAACATTAGGGAACAATTTTATTTTTCTGCCAATATTCACTCTCAGCGGGTGAATTAACTAATTAAGTAATTTTTAAGTTTTCTTTTTAAATTTTGAAGGAAATTGAATAGTAATAGTAATAAATTCGTCCAAGAAAAAAAGGCTGTCAACATATCGACATTGTTGCATATACTATTTAGTTGAAAACTGTACAATTGGAAATTAGTCTTAAAATTAAAATTAGTTGCTTATTTCCTTTCTTCCACCATTTTTTGTTTCCATAAATCATATATATATATATATATATATATATATAACATCCTAAAAATTTGCTACAGTGTAACCGCGAATAGAAAATACATATGCTGCTTCTACGTAAATTGCACATAATTAAGACATTCGTCTATCAACACTCAGTAAAGGTCAAATCTTCATCCAGCTTTGAAAACGTGATCACAAGCGTTGCGTAAATATTATAGGTTAATTGGTACTGCAAAAATCAACCAAAAATCAATAGGCCTCGGCTCGTCGTGCGAAACGCACATAAAAGAACAATCGAATAATAAGTGTTTCGACGTAACGTGACAAAGGACGCAGGACGTTTCTTTGTCCGCTAACAAATTCGTAGATAAATCGTTTGCGTCCTCAAATACGAGGCTGTGACGTTGATGGCCGGAACAAACAAAATCGAACGCTTGGAAGTTCGGAACTTATAGTTAATTAGAGACACGTGTTTTTTCCGTGTTGTGACGCTGAGGTTGTCACACGGGGTTTCATATTTATTTCCCAAACACTCGATCATCAATTAATCATTGGATCGTGAATAGGAGGACAATAGCGGATGCAAAATGAATCCATTCATTTTTTGTTTATAATAATTTGGTGTCTTATTTAAGGTGTAACATACAGGTGTGTCCATTGTTTGAACTTGTGTCTATTATGTAAATGGCGGGGGCCAAAATTTCAGAAGTGATGTAATAGACACCTAAGAAATCTTCTGAGAGTCTAGGATCTGTTAGGTACAAGAATGTTTTTGTTTATTGATTGTTTTCCTACTACTGCTACTTCAAAAATTACTATGTGAAAGATATATAACTGATAAAAGATCAAGCTCTAAGGTATGAAACTTTTCCAGTCTTCTTTCATTGGTCGTACATGGCGCACCAAAAAAAGATATTTTTTGTCACTTTTTAATTAAAAACAAACCCTTCGCTATTTGAATTGAAATTTCCTAGAAGGCAGATATTGGATCGAAATCGTTGTATTTTCTAAATAAATTGTTACACGAATGCTTTGCGCTTTAGCCTCTGTATTGGAATTTTTTAATTTCAACCAAGACTTAGATTCTTTTTTAAGAATTTGTGTGAAAAACAATCTACTGGTAATTTGACTTTAAGTTTTGAAAAAACGGCTAACAGTTTCCAGAAGGCTACTGTACCCTCTTGTTCGTGGAACAATCAATATATTTGATAGCTCAGCTTGAAGATTTGGATGCACGCTTCCGGAAGCCACCACCAATATTGAGATTTTTAACGGAGAATATGTTGAAATTAATTAAGGGGAATCTTAGCTCAAGCGCTATACAATTGAACCAAAAGGTTTGCATTGCTCGTCGTCGATTTGCAAACATCAGCCCATCGAAATAGAAAGTATATGTGGATAGAGAGCGTAGATGTTTACGATCATCCACGGCGACCGTCACTGAATTGTAATTATGTAATACATCTTACATAGGTTCGCTTGTTTCAATGGTTTGTGCACATGCTTTAACAACAGCGCTGTCATAGATGACGTTTTAAAATTTATGTAAACTGGTTAAATTAGCTTTGGAAACAGCATAACAGGTATGCCAAATATACCTTTTATTTAGTAGGAACGCTGGCGCTGTCATGGTTCATTTTATACGTATGTACATATATATTATTCTTGTTTTGTATACATGTGTGGATTCACATTTTCTATCAAAGAATCTAGGTAAATGGATTATATATCTCCGCGACGGACTATATATGTATTAAATAACATTACGTAACTTTTATCCATTTACTTGCTAAGGGTCTCATATACAGTAGAGTCCTGAAGTATCCTCTCCCTCGTGTCAACTTTCGAATGACAGAAGCTCACAGTTTTAGAAAAAAAAAATAACTCGGTTGCTACTTTTTGTGAAATAATTTCTGGAGTCATGTTAACATTATAACAACGAAAACCATAGAGAACATGTTGTTGATAATACAAATGTATAAATATCCAATATTTAAAACTTAGTCAGATAAAACAGTAAATTTACTCTCTTACAGTTAACAGGATGAAAACGCCAAAATAGACCCCAGTAAACTAATATAATGATGGTGCCCGTCATAATTGATCAATACGCTTATTTAAGGATTAAGCCTGTAGAAACAAGTACACTTCCCGTGTGCCTCACGAAATTAGCAGAGACTAAACAGACTTGTGTTTTGTCGACTCTCGGGGAAACCATGAGACGAATAAACACGAGTCTGTCTAGTCTCTGCTAATTTCATCAGCCGCAACTCGTTTCTGCAGGCTTAATTATGACAGCAGCTATGTCCGCCGTGTTATCTGGGTGTTCTTCATCAAAAACCGATGTACGGCTACCTTTGAATTCGCTAAACCAGTATCAAATTGTCATAGATGGTGAAGGATCCCCATCCAACTTCGCTTTAATTTGTTGGCATGTTTTCCACCCAGAAACTAAAAGCGAATTACTGAATGGTATTGTTCCTTTTCCATTTTATAAAAAAATACTAAGCACGTCATACCCAGATGGATGTTAAATTAAAATTAGCCTGCAGGCTTACTGAGCATGTACATTTGGGTTAAGCTGAAGAACGAAATAGGTGTCCGTTAACCTAATACATTAGTTGATACAATTAGTCTATAATATCTCCTTAACACAAATGAAAAAATATTTTAATCAGATTAACTCAATCAGTTTGACATTTTTGTGTTCAGTGAAGGTACTGCAAGTATTTCATATATGTAGGTAACCGAAGATCAGTTCGTTCAACTACAAACAATTTCACATTACGACGTAGTTGGTACAAGGCATTAATATTTTTGATGTACAGAAACCAATGGTTCCTCATAGTAATCTATGATACCAGTTAACTAAAATCTGCTGTTTCTAGTACTTTTTTAAAACTTGTTACTATTAAAATTAATGCCCAATATAAAATAATTTGCAACACTCGTAATTTTATTGGTGTTGGAATAGTTTTTCTTTTCTTTTTCTCGTGTAACATCAGACAAACCCCCAAACGTAAATTTACAACCGTATAAATACGGAAAAAGAACTACAAAAGTTAAACAGAACACTCATTTCCCACACCATTTATTCAAACCTATATATATATAGCGAAAGAGCATTCGAAACTTTTAGTTGAACATAGGGGCACTTAAACAGAAACACTAGTTTCATTTGTCCGATTGTTTGTATTGTTAACGGCTGTTTCTGTTGCATTATATTTGTATCTGTGTATAGTTAGTCGATAGTCTAACCTCCTGTTGCTAGCACTTAACTTATTTATATGCACAAATGGAACGTTTACCGGTGGGTTCTTCTCAATAAACAATTGAACTTGTACATCCAACTTTATCAAACACGATAAAATTCAAGGTCGAACAAGTGTTGTAAATAATTAATTTAATTTCTTCCGGCTACCAATATGCAACTGCAACGCATCGAATGGTGTTATTTTGTATCTAATTCAGAAGCTTACGAACAGCTACTCTTTTCTTGTGAAAAGCGCTGACCCCTTGCGAAAAACAGATTTGTTAAGCAAATGAAGATATAAAAATATGTGAAATTAGATAAGTTTCCGCCTTAGTCAGACGGTTTGTTTCCTATTAACAAAGCAAGGTTAATACAGTGAAGAATCAAATTCAATCAATTGTGTTAGCGTTTTTCCATTTTTCGATTTTTCATTACACGCTAGCTTTTATATGAATAAATTCGTTCATTGCAAATAATGTACATATAAAGTGTGTTCATCGACGTAATAAACAGTCGCTTATTAAATTCGTTTATTGGCCAATTTTACTAAAAAAAAATGTTATATTAACAGATTTTTATCTCTTCTTCTAGATATTTTCTATCCGTCCTAGAAGTTAGCTTCCAAGATTTAACAGAACATGTATGTGCGTTTATTTTAACGATTTAGGCGTAAATACTCACGTCCAACAAGCAACCTCTATGAAAATTACTAATAAATAAGTATTGCGAAGTAATATCGTTGAGAAAATCGCCCAGCACTGTCGACAACAACATTAAATTTTCTACATAACTACACCGCGGTCAATATTACCACTCTCACCATTTTTGCAATTTCAAAACTGACACCTCTTAGGAAAAAGTAAGTTATTCCACAGCAATATATACAAGGCTTAGAGTTCCTTCCTTTGGTTCTAGTAATACTGGTATTATTCAATGCTTTACATAGGAGTAAACACATTTTAAAGAACTTGGGTTTCCGCTTCTTCTCTACATTGTGTCGCTGCTGTACGCAACATGCAGCAGCCCAGAAGAAGCTCCGTGCAATTGAGAGCGAAACGTCGGCATTCTCATGCAATTACGACGCGGTTTCAACCCGGAAACCCAAATTCTTTAAAAGAAAATAACGACCACGGAAGTCTACAGCAACAAGTAAACACCTCCTTCACGAATATACATTCTTAAAGCTTTCAAAATGTTTAGCAATAATGTTACGGAAATGTTGGTCAGAATGTCGTATATTATTAAAATTTATAGGATTGCCGCTAGCGTACACCATACCGTTGGAGTGGTTCACTCCCCAATGAAAATAATGTAGATATGTGGATTAGAGAAGGTAATTTCAATATTATATGGTGTTAGCTTTAGTTTTCTTTAAAAGGGCTTTTAACGTGGCACCAATACAGAAACAAATCATCCAGATAGATCAATTTACTAATATTAAATTTTCTAGGCACCTTAACGAACATATCCATGTCGTTAATATTCCATGTCGTTCGGCTTAAGAATCGTTAATTCTGACCGCTTCGCAGATCATTTCGAACCTACTCTATTTTGAAGGGAAGAAAATACGTGAAAGTTCGCTCAACAATTATTCGCGAGATTGAGGTCAATTCAACAAATTTCTAAGGATCAGAAGTCCCGACGAACAACGTCGAAACTAACTCGAAAGTGAAAATTTTAAGTTCAAGAGGGAAATGTATTTGGTTCGAGTTTAAAGTCATTCAGACTCCCACCTACACAAAAGGTCTACATGTGACTTGCTACGCGTTCAGAGGTATGGTTCTCCTTTATCGCGTCACTTACATACATACGAATAACTTTATAGCCTCTCGCTTCTTGAAGCGAAATTTGACATCAAACGCTCAAAAATAAAAATATCCGTGTCTTTCTCGGTTCGGTTCAAATTTTAGAAACGGTATGCTTTTATTTTCGTGGACTTCTTTTTATTTCGACGCGTACGCATCGACGAACGTCGCGTCGTCAAGATAAAGCCCGTCCTTAAGTGCTGCTCCGTTTGCAGCAGTCAACTGTAATTCGAATGTGACACCCACAGCTAATATCGACGCTACAAAATGTCAGTATTGGTTTGCCGGTCTTCTTATCTTTTATTTATTATTTCGGCCGCTAGATTTAAGATACGGATAAAAGGGCAGAACGGAACATTACGTTGTGTTGGTTATTGTTTGAACAAAATAAAATAACGGCGGTCCGATTTTTTCAGGCTGTGAACCTCAGGGAATTAAATAAATTTTTCTAATGTCCTCTAGAAACGGTGTAGTTGTATGTTTCTTAGTGTACTGCCTGTAGCGGCGTAGTATGAAAAGAAATCTGTAATTCAAAACATTTAGAACAAGGCGTGGCTTTATTTTTATAATATTAAATATTTATTTCATACTCTGAGCTTTCTACTAATTTCGTTACGATATTCCCAGACCATAACTTCTGTCTCCCTATTTATTTTCCTTTTCGTTTTTTCATTTGTCTTTTTTAACCACTATAGATCTGGCAGACTCTAGGGAGTTCATTTGCTTCGTTTTTCATTGGCTTCACTAGAGATCCGATAAATAATAAAATTTACAACAAAATATTTCTCAACAAACACGTGCTTTTCATGGTATTCGATGCTTTTTTGTCAAAAGTAGGATATGTTAGGTCAATAGCTGTAGGAAACTTTCATTATGTCGCATTTGTAGATGTTAAATAAACGCTTTTCAACAAAAACGATCAAACTGCCAACACTATGGTACAATTTATGTTAGTTTTAGTGTATATAGAGATTACTTTGATTTTTACAAAATAAAGCGTATGTTTAGAACAAATTAAAATAAACGGTAACATTGTGTTTCAAGAAGAAATTATTGAAACTCTGGGATTACAAATTCAAACTTCTTAAAATTACGTTGAATACATCTTCTACATTGCTTCATAATTGTTTTTACAACGCTTATTAAATGAGTGAATTTTCGAACTTGCGAGACCTCGTATAGTCTCGGTAACTATTACACAATTAGTTATTATTTCGTTGTTTGTTATATAGAATTTCTTGTGGGTCCCAACATCGCAGTATTCAAAATGTAGGGCTGCTATTAGCTCTCGCAATTCGACGAAGTAATTCAAAATTTCCGTAGTTTGCAAAATGAATAAGCAACAACCTTTAACCACTTCAGCATGTCTTTTAACTTCTTGCAACAACATCGTGCGCTTGGCGACATTTTCTTACAACTACCGAAAGTATCCAGTATTAGAATAATGAAATGATCAGAGCGATAACTGACGTAAGACCTTAATTTTGACCGTGAATCATTACGCTTCACTTACTATTATTTTTTATTTACAACAACGCCTGATATTAGCTTTCCAAAAATCACCTCACTTTTGCAACATAAAACTATACAATAGTCGCATACATAAATCAACTTACTAACCGGTAAACATCGAGTACATCCCTTGACATTTCGCATCTCGTTTATCTGTCTAGACGACGTTGTTTCCCATAAATTTCTACGCTTCTGACAATTGAAAATTCACTAAAATATAAAATGCAAATACTTATCCGCGCAACCCATGCAAACCGACGGTTATTTGCTTTATGGTCGCAGCAAAAGTAATTCTTTCTACATGTGTGTAGCTTGTCGAGCCTCCGCGAATACAAACTCAATCGTGTGTGAGTTGGTAACGGGTAATCTCGTGAAAAAACCACCCCTTTTCCGAGTTGTAATATCTGAGGGTTTCATTGCGACAGGATAATACAGTTAGATATACCAGCTTAGTTTTATCTTTGCTAAATATGAATGTTTATGTAAGTTCTTTTAGCGATATATTACACATATACAGTCCGTTTAGTTTTAACTGTCACAGCAGATATGTCGGCTGTTGTTATACATACGATAAAATCTTATAGAAGAAGTCATTTAGCATCAAATACATTCAAAACTTTAAACGATTTTTCAGGTATTCTAAAACTTTATAAAAGTCTCTTTACAAGGGTATATCACACGTCACTGTTATCTGTTCATTAGAAACGTAAATCGATAAGTGAATAGCAAATACACGCTTAGGTAGATTAGAGCTTTGTTCGAAAAGGTATGTCGTAAAACAAATGAAATTATTTGTTAGATTCAAGTTAAACAATGTTTCTTAGTACTAATATGACAACATATACTATTCCATATAAATGCAACATAACATGATCAAAGTGACAATAAATTGATATGTAAATTAACAAAACACATCAAAAAATACCTAGAAACAATCAAAAAAAAAATTTAATAATGCTAATATAGCTTCCTCATGGTATTGTTGACATCACTCACGAAAAAAGCAATGTTAGAAGAGAAGAACACATTGTTTTTATTTATATTTATAATACCATGAGAGAGCTGTACTAGCATTATTTTAGCACAGCTTTTCTTCAGTGTGACCTCCGCTGTTTGCAAAACATTCTGGAGATCTACGTATTATTTGGCCACAGGCCCTACGAATACGATTTTTAAGATCGTCTAGATCTTGTAGACCCCACACAAAAAAATTAAAATGGGGAGATCAAGGGATCTTGCTAGCTAGTTGATGGGGGCACCATTTTCAATTTACTTTGTACCAAACTTTCCATTTAAAATATTTCTGACATTTCGTGCATTGTGGGAAAAGTTCTCTATCCTGGGGGGAACCATATATTGCGACGTATTTCAGATATTCTTCGAATTCTGTCCTTCACAAAAATAAGGGCCTATTATAGTATTGCCTAATACGACAAGCTTCACATTAGTGAAACATCTGTGTTAGAATTTGCATGAATTCTCCATATCTCAGAAATGATGCTTTTTTAATTGGAAATTCCGTTATTATTGAAATTAGTTTCATCAATCCATGGAATTAAATTTAATATATTTTGATTGTTGTTAAGCCAATTACAAAATTCCGCCCTCCTGTCGAAATCACTCTTAGATCGTATCAAACGACATTAGTATAGTAAGTATAGGCACACTCTGCACCAAACAAGTAATTGATTAGTCTGGAACAGCTGTTTCGACGATGCGTGGATCCCTATTATCAACCATACGACCGTACTTATTTAATTTCATACGGAGTCGCTTTATATTTTTTTGTCAAGAAAATAATTTATACTGATTTATTTCTAAATCAGTCACTGCTTAACGCATTGAATTTCGTGAATATGCCCCAAAATATGCCGATACTAAAATATTTTCAGCGATTGGAGCAGTTCTACTTCTTACCCTTCGTACCTGATCATTAAGATTACGTTCGAGCCTTGTGAAAATACGAGGATGTAGATGTCTCCTTTCTGGATGTTCTGCTTGATACATCATACAAGCTTTCCTATTATTGGCATTACACTTGATGTACACAATAAGCATACCCATTCTTACATCATTAGATAATAATGACCCATTACGTGCCACTTCAGATGAAAATACCAATTCGTAGGAATTTACTTACAATTAGTTAGTTTGACGCTAGAGCTACAGTACTTACTTTCACCGCCTACCTTTTCGAAGCAAGGTATTCAATTCGCTCAATTAAGTTCTACATTTGTTACTTATTTATTGATTTATGTTTCTAAATGATCGTATACGGTGATACGCACGTCTGCATATAGCGAATCCTGGTGGCTTGGATCATTAGTAAATAATTTTTGTGCTGCAAATGATTTTAATTTTATCTCCTACCTACTTGTCTGTAACTGTCTTGTTGCTAAATAAAATAATAAATCAATATCGGTTACTTCTTTATTTGAAAACATATTGAAGTAAAGCATTATATGCAAATCTAGTTATTCTACTGAATACGGTTTCCTTTTCTTTATATTTAATATCTTGTGCTAATAGGCTCACGCTTGCAGAAAACAACACAGTTACAGATTAATCCATACACCCGTATAAATTATTACGTTATGTCTCTTCTTAGGGAAACTATAAGCGCAACGAATCTACGTTGTAGAATGTCAAAATTCGAATTTATTATCCACATTGCTTGCCTACTTATCTATGCTTAATTAAAAGAATCCTCTGTGTGTTACGTGAGAGACAAAATAGGCGCATACATTTTAGTCCTATTAAATCGTTCCTTTAGTATTGAAATTGCTCTTGCTCCTTCTCTCTAATAGTAGTTTTAATTTCAGCCTCCACGTAAAAATCTTCTCCATTAATAGGGTGCACATTTACTTCCCTGCTAAGTTTTTTCTCTTTTTGCCTCTTTTTACTATTAGGAATAGGTACCTTGATTTGTATTGGAGAAAAAATCCTTGCTGTTATTTTTGGTTAGAACATTTTTACGCCCATTCAAATAGGTGGGGTCTAATAAATGTTTTTTTCTGGCCGCATGCTCTCAAAGCTTTCATTACTTTCATAATTCGTGTCAGGTATATTAAGAATTGAAGTCGAAGGAACTGCTTTTTCATCGCTGATACGTTAAATGTGTAAAGAACATGCGCACAAAGGCAGAAAAGAAAGCATTGAAATGCATATTCCAACATGTTATGGATGGCATTTTAAAAGAGTTGAATAAACAATAGATCTGGAACTTTATTTCTGTAATCAACTTGTTAACACTTCCATATCAATATCTTTAACACAAAGACTCAAGGTCGCTTCATAATAAGGAAGTGGTGCGATTCATTCTCCCCTCTCGCTGTGGCCGTTTAGTCGCACGAAGACTCAGAAACTAACAACCTCCAAATGGTTTCGTAAGCATGTAATTTTCGCGGCGAAGTTACGTTCTTAATTAATTTTAGGTTTACTAAACTCGAAAAATATTACGCCCGGTTTTATCAAATTTGAGTTGTAGTGGCATGGTTTTGGTCTAGAATCGGCTATCGCAGTAACTGACGGACTTGAGAGAGGTTATCGCACGCTTCTCAGGTCTAGCAAATCTGAATCGCAAGGTACCACAATTTAGGTCCAGAATCGATTATCGCGGCGACTGGCAAACTTGAATTTTAAAGATGTGAACTTTTGGTCTAGAATCGGCTATCGCGGAAACGAAATTGGAGGCAGTCACCGTACGCTTCTCAAACCTAGCAACATTGACTTCCAACGTGGTGGGATATTGGCTCAGAACAGGCTACTCCTACCTACTTATGTGTTATGCTGTACTTGACGATTCTATTCTTCTCAACAATGGTAATGAGCTAAATGTTCTCTAGATCTGGTGCCTATCGTCTATGCAATATAGGCTTTATCATACTCACCGCATGTGATACTATAGATTTCCGACCTTTCCTTAGTATCCAACATCCTTTTCTCCTTCTTTCTGTTGGATTGCTTAGAAAGTTTCTGAGTGTATTTTGTGAACTGAAACACATGTTCACATCTTGCCCCTAAAAAGTTTCAGTAATTCTTTATCATTTCTTTCTCTACTGTAAGTTTTTATTATTATAAGTTTTGTTCTCGAATTTAAATTAAGTGTCGCCCGAAATACAGTGATAGTGCTTTTCTACATACCTGAGCCGGGCTCTACGCAAATACACGGCGTCCTTTTTCATAACGTTTCAGATTGTCTGGATTTCCATGGCGACTTCAAACTTATTTTGATTCGTTTTGCTCTTATTGCATTTCATATATAACTAAAAGTGCAAGAGATAATCTTCGTCAGAAAGCCACAGAAATGTTAAACGTTGTATTAATACTAAGGTTCTTGCTCTCTATGTTCTCCGCGAAAGAAAAAAAACTATATCAATGTGTACAAAAGACAACATTATTAAAACAACATGTGTACGTGCAAGGATAAGTAAATAACATTGATATAAAGAAAGCTTTTAAATGTAATAGAAAACCTCATACTTGTGATAGTTGACTATCTTTCAACACCGACAAAACCTACGGGGGTGTATTTAGACAACGTTCTTTTTATCCTTTTACCTCATAAAAGAATATACATGTTCCCGTTCTTAGGTTATAAAAGCTCGCCTCGAGCAATAGACACATGGTATTACTTGCCGAATACTAAGAAGAGTCGTATCGTTATGGAAATATTATACCTCATAAAAGACTCATCGCTTATTGAAATCTCTTTTAAGCTGAGGGATGGGACATTTTGTGCTCAGATATTGTGCAATTTGTGCTATAAATTGAGTTGAGAAAATTTTCTTATTTAATTTTTTATAAGGAGGAAGAAGTATAGTTTTTACGGTGAAACCAAATGGAGGGTTACAAATCATTTTTCATTAACAATTTAAGACCCTATAAATTTTGTAGTGGCGGTAATGGAAATTTTGATTAAAAGTATTCTTTACTGGTTTCTCTTATAAGTCCATAGTCTTATATAATAAGCGAACCTAATTAAAAATTAGTTTATTCCGTACCGTAAACCAAAGATATTTATCGTGTACTTAATTGTATATGATTTGGTGTTGACATTTTCTCTCAAAGGTGGTTACAATTGTCCATAGTTTCTAGTGATTCGTTATGCTTTGGTAAAACTGAAATTTTTTTCAGTATCGGGGATATTAATATCAGGAAAGTGTGTTTGAAAAAGAAGTGTAGTGTAGGCCTACGCGAAAGCTGTGCTTTTGTTCAGAGTAGCTCCGTAATTCGAGAATAAAGCTTCAATAGTAACTGCAATAATAATTATAATTTATTTTCTCCTGCCTACAACAAAATAGGGCAGATCGAAGAAGTAATAGTAATAATGAAGATATCGATAGTTGATAATGAAATATATAAAGGCATATAACTCATGCACGTTGTAAGAACGTAGATAACAAACAATGCTCTGATTAACTTCATTTATTCAAAATATATATTGAGCAGAAAGCAGTTTGTTTTTAGAAAGGGCTATATACGGGATCGTACTGAGACGAAAATTACGTTCTGTGATTTCAGCTGGGTCTTCAACTGTGTTAATGTAATGTATTGCTCGATAAACTGGAATACAAGCAGACGTCCATACTTTACTAAGTTCTTATTTATCAAATTGCTCGCAGCTGGTAGACGTAAAGAAAAATATTTCCACAATTATTGAATATGGGGTTCCTCAGGGTTCTGCTACTGCTCCTCTTTACCATTTATGTAATTGATATTTATGAATATATTACACCTGATGCGTGTGCTACGTATGCAAATGATATCTATTGAAGACGCAAATACTGTATTTAAATTGCCGGATGAGTTTTGGACCATACTGAGAGGTGGTTTGCTTTTAATAATTAGAGTAAAATTAAATAATCCCAGCCTTTGGATTATGGTTTGCGTGCATCTTAGTATCTCAAACTGTAGAGCTCCTAGGTAACTATTGCAACTGATATCGGTTTAATAATACAGATACTCATGGTATGATTGCCTAGGCTTACCATAATGTATTGAAAACACATCAAGGAAAAGACAATAACCAAAAAAATGCTGCTAACACAGCTACTTGTGGTATTGGTGAAGATGCAAACACCGATGTGGGTAGAGATACGTTCAGAACCACGCTTGCTTTGATTTTGCGTTAAAGAGTCCCTTACGTAACTGCTTGAGATGGATTGATATATTATTATAGTTATGTACTATTTGATATGAAAATGATCGCTCAAGCAGTGCGGTCGAATGCATTGGAGGAGTCAGAGAGCCGCTAAATCGTATGTTGCGAGTATGGACGTCGGTACAAAACTTTAGCTTGTTGTATAAATACAATGGCTATCTATCCACAATTATTTTGTGGTATAATGTGGCAATCTCGAGGAGCCCCCGATTTTTCATATTCAACCAATTCAGTGAATATAATTTATGCGACACATGATCTCGCTTGCGAATACCGAATAACATGAGCAGACATGAATTCTGTATTGGTTGTATTAATACATGGCATGTAAACTGGACTGCAATATTGAAAACTAAGAGTGCTGTCCACTGTCAGTACCAAGTTCTTGGCCTCCGCTTTAATAGGAATACTGACACCATTAATTTTTAAGTTAACACTTGCATTTTGATACGATAGACCAGTCTTATTTCTAAAAAGCAATGCAATTGATTTAGATAGGTTTATCAACAAAGAGTGTTTACTAAACATCTCGGCAATAGAATCCAAATCGAAAGTGCGGACCCCGGTGGTATTCCATGTGAGATCATCCTATACTGATAAGAGCGGCTGTTCAATTTTATACACTGTTGTCGGTCACGTAAGTACGACCGCAATAATTGTCTTGCTGAAGAGGACTGCACCTTTCTTCCAGGCATTTGGGAAAACATTTTACAAAAGAAATTCATTAATACTATGCAAGTATGGCAATATTGCCGGGCAACAGAGCATTAACATTTGCGCGTCATAACCAGCAGCACTACGTTCAATCCCAGATAAAACTTTGACTATATCAACAGCTTCCACTGTCGCGAATGAAAACTCTACCAGGAAGTTCACATCTCACATCGCCTTTAAAAATAAAAAATTAGGGGTAATTTCGGTCAAGCCGGAAGTAACTTAGATAATCCAAGTTATGCCAAAAAATCATAACGTGATCTAGTATAAGCCCGTCAAAATTTAATCTTTTATCTGAAATAATAAAAAAGTTACAGGGCGTACACGCTTCCCGTTGTCACGCGGTTATGTATCAATTTTCAGTTTCAGATTCATTCAAATAAAAATAATTTCAGCACAGATTTATCAATACTTACGATTTCAGAAGCGCTCACAGAATCCGAGAACTAATTTGTCGTCAATTAAAAATTGTTTTAATATTCAATGATATAATAATTTTTTATTACGTATTACAAATCTGTGAATGGTCTTAAAGTAGCAGTTAAACCTACTTTCTTAAGCATTGTTCCTACTCTGCGCTTACCTTCCTGAAATGTAACTTCTTGCGGGAGTTGTGTATTGCGCGGCCTGCTGTTGTCCAAAATCCTATAATTCTATCTATCTTTGGAATAATACTCGTATAATTTCTCACAAATCATTACTTTCGTGAAGTCGAATAAAACGTTCTATATAGATTCCCAGCATTATAGAGGTTTCACGGAGCATTTTATTTTTGCCTCGTAATACGTTCCTATGACTTGGATATGAAAATCGCTCTATACTGCAATATTTGCCTGTATCCTATAGATGTACCTATATGAAATTCCCTGAAATTCTTCACATTTGTACCCAAATATGCCAGTAGTGCAGTAGTGCATGGAGGTATGCGGTTTTATTACATTTAGTGTCGCTAAGCATCTGTACGTGTTGCATATTTTAGTATAACTAATAGCGTAGTTGCAGATGCAACCTATTAATGGAGATGTTCAATAAATCAATGCACGTAAGCCGGCATTAGTGGGGCCTTGCAATCTAAATACACGGAAATACGCTGCTGTTCGGCGTCAAGTCAGCATATCACAAATTGGTTGAAGCGTACAAGTCAATCGCGCTCTAGCATTAAACGTACGAAGTACTTAACATACTTTGGTTGAACTACCTACGTTGGGATGGATATATGGGAAATGCCGGCGATACTTGAGTCGCCGGCTATTGAATAACATGAGTGTGTAGAGGATGTGTTATCGAGAATTGCAATTATCGATAGCTGAAACGGCACAGATTCGAGACTTCTGATAATCTGGACGATTACGAATACATCCGACTGTACTGCTCTGCACCATATCTTCGTCAGAGCAAAGACACGTACCTTGCATTGTACTTCCGTGGAGCAATTACCAGTCGGACTTTATTATATATACGTGTAGCAGTTAACTGTATCGTCATGTGGGTGTTCGAGTATAGTGAACTGAAGCAAATGTCTAGAGACATCGGTTTTTCCAAGCAAAACGCATCACACCTTAAAAAATAACGCAGCAACATCTCCCAGCGCAACTTTTTAATGCCGTTTTGGGGTTTTCTAGTATTGTAATTCGATTTGCAAGTTAGTTTGTGCTAAAACTTGTGTCTGACAATGATTTGAGTACTGTTTTAAGAGGGGGAAGAATTGAGAAAACAGAAATTTATGGTATATCCAAATTTAGCTAATTGAGCATGTATTTTATCAAGTAAATACTATATCTTATTGAGTTGTAACTACTCGTAATCATTACACTTGACTTTCACTGTTCTTATGACCGTTCGAATCAAACGATTAGCAATTAAACACGTAAGTAGGTTATACCATTGTTAATAGTGGAAGTATCACGTAGTTATTGCTACAAATAGATCATCCAGTTGCTGTAAGTTTATCTAGCATGGATTTAGCTAAAGTTATTATAAAATTTAGGTTCGAATTAGCCAGTCAGGGTTTGCTTGTGTATTGAGTTCGGAACTATCATTCCAGATGGCTTGTTCGCAGTCGTGTTTCCAACTCAATTGCGAACACGCATACATTCCTGTAGTATATTTTATGTATAACTGATGGTAATGTACCAATTTGTCTAGGATAAATAAGATCCGCATAATAAATTAGGTAATTAATTTTACCGTTTATTAATCCGTTTTCGTTATTTAGTTTCCTCTATGTGCTCTGGTGCATGAGTATTGAATGTCTCACTGGTGAGTTTCCTGTGTCTATGTTTTTCCGATTCCATCTTTAGCTCCCAAGCAAATCAACCAACGATTGAGGTGGTTTGTAAAGTTTATGGTTAATCTTCATCCGTATGGGATTATATTCCAATCAGCATTATATTAGATTGTCTATTTGTTATCGTTATGTTTATTTGTTGTGGAATCAATGAGAAGTATTCAATACTTAATTTTCATTTAACTAGTTCTTTTCAGGAGTTTTGCTTTTGGTTTTAGTTTTTTTTGTTTATGATTTTCTTTTTGATTTTTCCTTTTATTCTTAGATTTTTGTTTGATTTGTTTTTATATCTAGATTTTCTCTTGTCATTACTTACACATTAATTGGACTGTCTTGGACGAAGCAACCGGGACAACTAAGCGCAAAAACTTTTCATGTCAACATCGTAAGAACATTAAAGACGGGGTATTTTTAATTTACCTACTTATTCAGACCTCATTTTGCTAGTTCCAAATTAAATAACTATACAAGGCTAAGATGCATTAGTCTCTTTCTTTTTGAATAATATTTATCCAATGAAAAATTTATAAAGTTTAAAGTAAACAATTTTTTCTTTTTACATGGTTTTTATGGCGGTATTAGAAGATTTAATGTTAACTTTTCATTGCCGAAAGACTGGAGATACGTTGAACTTTCAGGGATATGTAAGGTCGACTTAAATGCTTTTTAAGAAATAAACATTAATTCCTCTATTGATTGGGCATTCCAATACTTTAAATTGTTAAGTGCCTTACAACTAATAATAATTTATTTGGGATTGCTATATGTTTTTTAATTTTGATAACAAGTGCTTTAGAATAATAAATAAAATGTTGTATACTGTAATTTGGTTTGTATTGCTCGCCTAATTAAATTAAGACTAACATACCGAAACATTCCAGTATTAGGAAAGTATACGAACAGAATTTACTCATAGTTTGTCGTATATTCAGTTTCTGTAGCTTTATCAATCCACCCCAGTAATAGAGTGACCCAAATCACATCTTTATTTGTAGCTTGATCCCTTTGTTAAGCATTTATTTAATTTTCTCGCGGGCGTGTTATTGGTTTAACAAATTACGTGGCGCCCATTTTCAGGTTTGATTATCTAACATATAACATTTATTATTATTAACCCGGCTTGTCCTCACTGTTGCATAGCAAACTGCTAATGGGCTTCTAAAGTCGTTAAAACGTATTGAGATAAATTAAAAATCAACTTAAAACTACATTATCCTTTCCCAAATAATATAAAAAGTTAACCTAATAATTTCTTACAGACATGTAATTTTTAAACGTTGTATGTACGGCACAAGCGTGTTGCATGGTAATTTTTAATATAATTATGACACTACCACAGTTTGTACCATATACTCGCCTACACCCATAGTATAAATAAATAGATAACGGTTGATGGTCACCATTCATTTCAATTCCGCCAAGATTACGATAAACTTTGGTTTGTGTGTGTACTTTAGCTTTAGTAATAGTAACTCTCTGAATATTGAGACTGTGCGCACTACCAGAAAGGCTTGTATATTTTATATTATTATTATTACAAACAGCGGTCAATTCAAATTCTTATACAAATATATTTTATATTAAAACTTGCGTCTCATGCCAATATGACGACATGACACTTAGGTAAACCATATCAGCTAACCTGCTGTGATATCAGAAATCCGATAACTTTTCAGGAAAAAGGGGACTTTATATGGAACTCGACTAATACCTTACTATCCGACAGGAGGCTGGGTCTACGGGGATAAAAGTTTTTTGCAGATCGAAAATTATTTCTCTATACGCGTCCTGCTTTTTGATTAGCTCCTTCTTTATATATCTCAGCATTATAAAAACTACCGAAGTAGATAATATAGAGGAAAAGTGAAAGGAACAAAAACAAGCCATGGGACTTAGGTTTTTTGTTGGTATCAGACGTGGTTTGTATTAAAGAGCACATTCTACACTGACTGCAATTAAAAATGCACCACCCATAAATTGTTAAAGAATTTCGCTAAGACTTTATAAATGTATTTATGAAGGTCGACTTAAACTATTGTTTATCAAATTGCAGTGGTCTAGTTTGTCCGGCATTTACGAGAACCACATGTTCCGCACATGTTTTACAGGAACATCTATTACAATTCGATAGCTGCAATCCAAATTTACAAAAATAAGTGAAATGCGTTCAGCATGCTTCAAGCAATCGTGACTGATACTTCGCAGACGAGAGCGTGCACCTTATAAACAACCAATCCCCTTCGAACTTGGTCGGATTATTCGGCCAAATTGCGCGCACACAGTATTCTTTCGACTGTATTACGGTGTTGAAACCTGTGGATTTCAAATCAAGTAAAATTCATAAGTAGCTTTCTGGTTACTTCAGGTTTAAGTAAAAAGTAGATATATAATAACTGTGAGAGAACCTTACAGTCTATAAATTCTGCAAGAAAGGTATCGGGTGTTCTCTTTAGTGTTGCCTCCAATAAATAGAGAAAACCTATCTAATATTGACATATTTCTGAAGCCACTATCATGATGGGGATGTTTCGGAACAAACAACACATTTCTCTCTGCTAAGTTATACCATAAGTAACTACAGAACCAAAGAATATTGCGGGATTTAAATATTTTATACCACATATTACTCTTTCATATAAGTACTAATTGTAAAACTTCAGGCATGGAAAGGAATTGCCTCAGCAAAAAGTAAATCCAAGGTTTGACATATTTAAGGGAGATAACTGCAATTACGTTTAGTACGATACTATGCAATGTTGCAGAATAGCGTTATTAAATCATCGAGATAAGAGGAATTTCAAGCAGAGTTTGTACCACTAAGTAATCGGAGAAAAGCTTGGCTGGGAAATACGACATTGAGACGGCTTAGATTGGAACTTGAATAACACATCGACCTAAATTTTAACATTGCGTATCAACTCAAAATTGAGTGCGATTTCTTGTCTGTTCCTAAATTTAGACCTGCGAAAGATTTTAGTTTAGGGTGTCAGGAACACTTTACATAGACTCAGCGCACACAATACACTTGTTGCAACTCTTACACTGGTATCTTACTTTTGCTCATTCGTTACGCGCCTTGTAGTCATCCTCTCGGACTGATTGATGTCATATTGTATTGAAATAATCCTAGAATTCCCAATAATGTTAAAAATAACGCTATTCCATATGATTAGCGCGTGGTTAGTGTGATTCAGCCAGATATATTGAGGTACATTCAAGAAACGGTGACGCTCAACGGACACCTAATCTGATATTGCAGCGACTTATATAGCTAACTCCCCACGTTTCGGTTCCCTCCATTTAATTTCGTAAATATACGTCCAGTCAACGATAATCCTGAGGAAACGAGAAGATAACTCATCTTCACCATGATATGATCTGTCATAGAATAATATATTCGAAATTAAATACGTCAGTCGGCAAGTTTACTAGGCAACGTGCACATTTGCAAATTGCAGATATGAGACAATGACGTTGCTGCTATGCTAGACGGCAAACCCAACATCATGTTACAGTCTGGAAAGAAACTCTATTTTAATCTAAGAGCAATAAAAATTGTTAAATACAAATCATCATTTATGAATGTTTGAGCAGAGAAAATACTATTATAAACAGTGCAAAGGAAATGTATAGATGACGGTTATAGGTACAGTTGTATAGAATGTTACGGGTGTAAAACGCGGTACTAGGAACATTAAACGGAGTGCAAAATGTATTTCCATGTATTAGCTAAACGAAAAAAAAACGACTTTCTAGCTTCTAAGAACTATATCAGACACAGCTTGAAGCTGTATTTGTCGACAATTTCTTTATGAATAAGCACCACGCTCCTCAAGCAATAAATAATGTACAAATTTTAATTTTCTATCCTACTTCTATAACTTCCATTCATTGACATAGTCTAAGTCTTGCTAAAGGATGTCGTACATTCAGCCATTGATAATGGCGCACAAACTATAACGTAGTTAATCTTAATAGAATTATGACCTAGAGGTCTGGGCTCACATATGGTGTGCGACGGTGAAATATAGTTAAATATTTGCATTTTTATTAGCAACCACCTTCAAACCGTACCTTTAATGAAATGCAAATTTTCTAGAGTTTAATCAAAGCTGCAAAAGCACTTCAGGGTAATCAGATCGTTATACTTTTCCAAGTAAAACGCAATTTCGAACGAAAAGGGAAAAAAAGCGACAATAAGATACATGATAGCGTACGATAGCGCAAACAACCTACAATATAGCAAACAAGTCTTACGGTATTACTGAGCGCTTAAAATATACTGAAAATAAGACTCAGTAGAAAGAAAACGAAAATCTTTTCAATTTCTTGGTGGTCACAGAGAAATATGGTAATTAGAAAATGCGGTTGAAAGTAAATTAAATGAACGATATTCAAAAAAAGCTCAAGCGGTCTTACGAAAGGAACAACAGTGCAGAACATTACAATTAATTCAGGCTCTTTCCAGGATTATAAAAAACGAAATCAAATGCTTCGGGCTTATATTTTAAGCAAGTCGCAAAAAGTAAGAAGTCAAAAAGACAGCTTCTTTAATTATTACCAGAACTAACACAGTTTCAACTGAAAACACATTAATTACAGAGCGGTGAACGGTTATGAGGTTATAATTTTCCCTGGACGGTTTGAGCGAATTCTGCACCTAAACAACTCAACAATGAAACCATTGTACTTCATCCCTTTTCGAGATGGTCAACAAAAATTAAAAAATTACAACAATTTGGTACTGTAATCTCTTCAATTTGCACCGGTTACATGCGGCAACAACTTCAAATAACGGCCATAACATGCAATAATGACATGGTACCCAAAGTCACTCAACTGCATTCCCGATAGCAATAACATGATTTGCTGTAATACCGGCTGGTGGCGGTTCAGAAGCTGAGCGTCATAAAATGATGGCTGCCATTTTTGAAACACTTAATCCGGTCACACAAAGCGTCATCATGCAACATTTGTTGTGGACCGATATTCTGTTAATAAAGAACGAGACTGCTTTACAATTTTCGAGAAATTTTAGATATTACCTCGTAGCTTAATATTTCAATACAGGTTAAAACTTTTCGGTAGATACTTACACCCTTCCTAAATCAAGCTGAGAGATATTCAACCCATCCTCCCAAATTACTTTTGAAGCCCAAACAACGAAGATTTAAATCTAGATAGCCACATAACACACATACACACGACTGCCTGAACATATTACAGACAGTCGTAAGGTGATAGTCGAACTACATAAATTTATTTTATATCTCAGGCATCCAAAACAGGCAGGACATTCGATATCTGCGAGGTCATTTACTCTTGACATTTCGGTTTCGCTAGAAACCCATTTGCTTTGAATTATTATATCACCGTCTGCGTACGAACTGTTCTAATATTAAATTCCCCGTTCTCATTTACATTTATAAACAAATTAGTTCCATTTGCAGATATAGCATTGAAGCTAAAAGCTTCTTAAATTTCAGTTTGGTAACGTATGGAACTGCCCTCTTTAAAACGACATAAATCTGTATTGATCTGTCCTAAAGTGGCTTAAGATGCTAATGTTTGCTAATATAGGATTTGCAGAAGTAACTAACAGAATAAGTGTTAAAGGGAAAATAGATGGAACTATGTGTTAATCTTTTGCATGTTACAGACTAGTGCCAAACAATTTAATGAACTATATTAAACTACTATTTATATACCATAAACCACCTATAAACATCTTGAGAAAAAGTAACACCTCTCAAAGTTGAAATATTCTGGTTCTACGAAAACATGGCTAAAACAGCCAACTAGTCGTATTTTCTGATACCTTTTTAACAAGTTTACGTATTTGAAATGACAAAGAAGAACACTCATAGATATTAAAAATCGTCCATGTGCTAACATTGGCGGAGATGGACTCTTTTCAAGTGGCCGAGAGTCACTGTAGATAAGGACAATAATTAGTCGAAGGTACACAATATATAATATTCTGCAGGGTTAAGGGCGTGTTTATTTATTTTATCAAACTTCATTTCGCCCTGCTCAGTATGCAGATTCCACGCAAGGTATTTGTCGAGCGGTTGCTTTCAAGTAGAGAGAGAAGAGAATTTCCATTTTGGTTTCTGGCCATCAACTGTTAGTCTCTCAAGCTAAGGTTTCCTACGCCTCGTGAAACCAATAGTCACACCGTTAATCTCGTTTATTTAGAGGCCCCACATTTCAGTCCGTCTCACGTAGCTGTCTAGGGCAGTCGCCGGTCTGGTGACAACCAAATTCTCACTCCTGTTGGCGTAATGAATGGCCATGCCATCAGCATATAAGCAGAATTGGTGTTCTCTGGTAACTCTGGACCAAGATGGCAACCGTGCCGAATTTCGGATTCTATCTGACGCGTCGACGATGATCTTTCAGCTCTAACGTTAAATGTTCCCAGAGTTATTATAACAAGATCTAATGCAATTACTGAAATCCGGCGCCACGTGTGCTGCCAGTTTCACCGTTCTCTAGACCTCCAAAGTTTAACTGTATTTCATCACTATCTGCTTTGACTGCACTACCCGCGTCTCCACTATATATATATATATCACGGTCTCTAACGGCTGGGATTTGTGTTCTCAGAGATCAGTCGTTACTATTTAGATAATAATACATAGTATACATAATAATATTACCAATAATAATAATAGTGACCTGTATTTTTTTCTATAACACATGTACTAGACATCCCACAATGCAACACGATCACATAATTTTAGGCGTTACTCTTTGTGTAATTAAGTATTAGTGGCTCTAGTTTTCAGTCGTAGTTGAAACTTTCTTGTTTAAAGAGCAGACGAAAAGCCCCAAATGACAATTAAATGTCTGATAATTGAGGCGATAAAACGCTTTCGTCACAAAAAAGTCATTACCCGACGTTAATTTTATCGGAGCGTAGGATGTTTACCTCGATCATTTGCAACTCTATCTTAGTCTTCACAACTGCTTATAAGGCCAAGAGTATAAGGTATAATTTTAAAAAAATACTTCTGGTTTTCTTAATATTTATGACCACTTCATCTGCCAAACTAATGTATGAAATATCCAATACCTTAAGTGCAGGTCTTCACGGCTATCGCCTACCGTGCAGGGTGTTGGCTGTCTTTAGGAACTTTCGAAGAAGCTAACAGTACAGGCGAAAGATCAGTAATGACAACGATACGATCTGGAAGATTGTTTCGTATTCAAAATATTTTCCCCTTTAATCAAAAATGTCATGATTTGAGTTGGCCAACAATATTGCATGCATCCATTTCAAAATGACCGTTCCATTATTTTCACACAAATGATAAGGAATGGTTGTCGTGATTATAATATAGAAAATTGTTGATAACATTGCAAGAAGTATCGTGCCTACTGCAACTGCTACTAACTCGGAAGACTAATTATGTTTTCACATAACATACCCCGTGCTTTCGAATGCTTCCGAAGCGATAGTGACATAATATTTCCCTACACAAAACAATCACATTTTTCATTGTAGCTTTTCTTGAAACGAGATTTTATACAGCATTTTTAGAGCCGTCAAATATTTAGAAACAAAACCAAATTGCTTCAATATACAAATTAGTCGCTTTTACTCACTTAAACTTATCACGTAACAGACCTACTTGTGGTACTTTATACTGCTTTCAATGTAACGCACGTTATTCTCGACTTAATATTTACTTTATTGACGATTGCTAGTACACAGTATTTCAGAGCATTCAAGCGGGGCACATTTTGTTTATCTGTTCCATTTCTCAACTGAACGATCGTATATGTTCAGCGTAAAAACTCGATAGTTCGTATGATGCAAAGCGCTATTGCACGTCGCGATCCTAAATCCGCCACCAGCTCTCGTGCAATATTCATGAAAGTCTGCGCTTGTAGAGAAATCATTTTCGATATGCTGGATTGTGTATAATGCGGGTATTGCTGAAAATATGCAATACATTGGGTTGTCGGTCATCATGGGTGTACCTAATAAATCAGCTACTGATGTTGGTTACAAAATGTGTATGTTGACGGAATAAATATTGAAGATTTTTAGCCGGAGCGGCGACGTTTTGTCAATGTGTACCCAAAATGATGAATTTTGAAAATCTGTGAAATATACAGCCTAATACCGATTATTTGATGGTGCGAATTGAGAAATCTTATGGTTTCATAACATTTCCAATTGATTCCGTAACAACGTGCCTGATCATTGCGTGGATAGAAGATTTCTTGAGCAATTTAGAAAAAAATATTGAAATAAAAAATATTCGGAGGAACATGCTGTTCAGCACACAATTATATTGAAGCTCAACAATATTTTCAGGTTCTACAGTCAACGTTAGTTTTTTCCTTCAATGGAACACTCTGTATTGTTGTAAGCAAGTTTATGGGAGTGCGTGTTTGCATTTTGTTTGGTAAGATGATTCACATTTTATTCGATTAAGTATTTCCTGCATCTTTTGGCATTACTTCGAATTTATCAACTAGATTCTATAGGATGGCAATCGATAGAGAAACTCTTCAAAAATTCTGTTCACAAACGTTTCCCTACCATCGCTCTAAAGTGTTACGGTACTGATAATTAGGGGAATCGTGGGATTCCGAAAATATCGGAAATTATCTCAATTATCTCGAAAACTGAAGTAAATGCGCCTAACGAAGTAATAAGATGCAGGGTCTTCCATTTAAAGTGCCAAACTTGAATCGTTTGTAATAGAAGCTTAATATCCTGTATACTTGGACATAATTTTGTGTTATGTAGAACTTATCTTCGAATATTTGTTATTTGAAAGCTTTCTCTCTAAATTACTCAGGAACCCCACGAACAAGGCTGAGAGTATTTAGTAACTGTTTCATTATAGAGATGAATTAATTGGTAACCATGTTGCAACAACTTTGTTAATTTATGAAGGAACTTGATTAAAATTTTAGAATCTGCAAAGATCAACTCACGTAACTACAATTTCGGGTAAGATGCGTCCATATTTCATTTACACATTTTCCTGTTAAAGTTTTCCACCTGGATACCCTACTTTTTTAATAAGCTGTAGTAGTTATTTCTAGGAAACGGAAGTTTAACAAAGTTCACTTCCACTACCTAAAAATATTAACACGATTAGAGCATTCGTGGTACCCAATATTAGTTTAGACTTTAGATGAACGGAACTTCGAAGTTTCTAACCGCATCAAGTTTTCGCGTTCATATACATCGGGAAAGCGCTCTTTTGCGCGCAATCTAAACTATTGTTATTATAATAATTGTCTTACCTTGCAAGAACGGTAACAGCTTACACATAACTTCTCCGAAGACGAAATCCCGTAACAATGCACCTATCAGAGTGAATGGCATGCAGAGTACACCAAGTAAGAGATCGGAGACCGCCAAGTTGAGGAGGAATAAGTTCGTTATTGTTCTCATCCGTTGATTTTGCACCTGCAAAGATGAAATGATGCACATTATTAGTTTCTGCTTGAATGCGAAATAGCGAAGATCTCATAAAACGGTTTTAAAATCGAGTAACTAAGTACGATGTATTGCTTTAAATTAGTATAGCTTATCGAGAATAACTGTTCCTTTGTATGAGGCAAGTAGAGGAAAGGGGTGGCATACCTCTTATTTCCACATTTTCGTCACGTGTAGATCGAAGAAGTGGTCTTAATTACTTCTGAATGATAGACAACGATATCAGGAAGACATCATAAAAGTTTAAGAATACGACACTATATAAATAGTAAATTACATCTCGAAAGCTACGAAAATGGACGACCGACACCATGATTATGGTGTATTTAGACTGCTATTAGTTGTGTGAATAAACGATATGTGACCTGCAGACCAGCAAAACTGCAGACATTGAGAAACTATGCGGAAAATGTCAACAATTAACCCTCTTAACGTGGCCGTACTATTGAGCTACATGCGGTGTTAGTTTCCGAGAAATTGCGCGTAAACTTAATCGTAATCTTTCGACTGTATTACGGTGTTGGAAACTGTAGATTGCAAATGGAGGTAAAGTACGTAGAGCAGGTTTAGGCATACCCGGAAGGACCGGCTCCCGAGAAGATTTTATTTTGAAGCGCTTGGTTGTGCAACACCGGTTTCAGTCGGTAACCTCTTTTACAATTCTTCTATTAAATTATCTTTCATTTACATGCTTATATGTAGTATTTTTGAAACTAATAGATACTATAGTAGATACCAATAGAAAGTAATAAGCATTATTTTGCGAGCAACACCATAAAAATTAGAAATCGTTTCACTGTCATTAGAGACGAAAATCCGCTACAATAGAGCAATTATGTCGTATATGAGGGCTTGTCATAACTGTTATGTAGGTCAAACGTCACAATGGATTAAACATCGTCAAGAAACGTACTTTTGCTAGTCATTCAAAGGCGGATGACCATATTTTTGGTCTTGACCGCGTTTAGATGAAAGAATTATAAGAACAGGCTTTTCCTTAAGATGTAGTAAAAAAGGACAATGCTGCCAATAAATGGGATATCAATATTTTAAATAACATATCGCGATTTATTTCGTTTCGTGCGTCTCCCTTTTCGTTTTAAATATATTGCAAAATTTTTTGTTTTTCTTTATAGTTTGCGCTTTCCTCCTTTTTGCCATTTCAAATTGTTGACTTTAATATTTTAGTATGTTCAATTTAATTCGCAAATTTTTTAATTACGTTTGACTAGTGACAGATCAAATTTTCTGGTTACGTAAATTTTCGTTTGTAGGAAACAACTTATCCTTTGTAAAAATTTCTATTATACTTCCAAAGAAGTTTTTAGTAAACGAACTGGGTAATTCAATAAGGTAGTCGCCCTTTTATGCAACCAACCGCAAACCACATACTTGCTTATATACTCATTTTTACTTCTTAGCAATACATTATCGTCATATTTCCTAAAGTGTGTTCTTTTAAAGAAGTCTACGAACCTCTTGTATATCATCTCGCATACGCTATAACCGTTATCATTTTGCGTTTGTGGATATTTACCGGAGAGTAAGACATAAGCTTAGGACAAAGTTGCGAAGGATAGCGACAACAATCCTTGAGCATTTAAAAAAAGTAGAGAGTCCCGACATAGAGACTGAAGGTTACCTACAATAAAGAGAGCATCGGGTATTTTTAGCATAAAAACATCAAACAGTCCTCAAGGCTTGCTGCTCTCGATCAAAGACAAAAAAGAAACATAGCTCTCAAAAACATAATCTATTAACAGTTTTGAATTGACTATACAAATTAAATAAAAATAAATATGAATATGCATATATGGGGGTAATTAATAATCTTTGATTAGTTGGTGATCAGGCCAACTGATCTGGAAAGATCTCACCATACCTCCAAAATTAGGGTTTGTCCTCTGGTAATGGTAGCACTGATGACCTTGAAGTTAGTCGTTCGGATAATGTAAGTGATTGCATCGGTTCCCCGATTATAGGAGCTGCTAAGTATATACAGCATATATATGATAGGAAAAAAACAAAAATATATAGGTGTAATTGCAAAATCTTGGTGGCTTGAAATTAATCAGCCCAACAATAGGAGCGATTGCAGTAACTCAAGTAAACAAACTAGGGAAAAGAAATAAATTAATTTGTGCAAACGAAGCAACCGATATTACGCTGTGAAAAAGAAATTATTTATTAATCAATCACATAACGGGCGAGTGAGTTAAAATTCAAAAGTGAATCGGTAAAGAGAAGAAACTAGCCCGTCATATTTTTGGGTTCCCTCGTAAATAGACACAGAAGCTGTATGATCTACAAATTTCAATATAAAAGAATTGTCCTCAGTACGATATTTCGTCTCGTCGACCGATGCAGGTAATCAGTTTCCAAAGCGGCATATGGATCTACCTTGTTACATGAAATACAGCGAGAAAAAGGTCGATAACACGCAAGGTATTGAAAATTAACAGAATAAAACTAGCAGGTAAGGTCAAATTGATTGAAAATGGTTTAGCAGAATAATAAAAAAAAAAATAGAAATAGAAAATACTGCAATCACATACCGTTAACGAAAAATCTTTTTCACACATGCGAAGAGAAGAGAGCGTAAAAATCAAAGCAAATTTGTAAAGTGACAAGACTAGGAATTTTACATGAGGACTGAGAGAGTTGGGAGTAAAAATTTTAAATGAAGCCAGGCACAAAGTCTTCGCCAATTAATTTAACACTATTAAAATGAAACTAAATATAACGATATAAAAGTCGTTGCAATTGCATATGTTTGGTGTAACATAGATAGGTTGTTCAGGATCATAATCTATCTGAGGCATTTGGAGAAACTTCTGTGTTCCCTGTTCGAGTTTAAAGATAAACACACTAAAATAAAGTATCTTCTACAGCAACAGCATTACAAAACTTTGAAAATAAAGCTTAATAAAAGTTTGATACTTTAAAAGCACGTACATGGGAAATATATCGTTTAAGAGCATACTTTCTTCGGTTATAAATTATGCTTTAACTCAAGATACAACGGTTTTCGATTACCACGGCATAAGGCTGATGAAAACTCTATTGCGTAATATCATGCCCCGTGCAATGTGTAACGCAATTTAGTGTGTGTTCGTGGATTTTAAGATAACAACTAGGATATCTCGCCCTTGATCTCCTCATTTTATTGCTAGCAAGTGTGCTTGACACAATAATTTTACATAACAAAATTTAAAAGAAAAATTCGGCTCAATTCGGGAAAAACGTGGAAAAGTGATTTGCAATTTTCGTATTCAAATATACAATGCAAAAAGATCAGTAACGTACAAATAAAAAGATCGAATTTAATCATATTTACAAAGCAATGGTAAATATACAGACTGGATAACGTCGGTATGGAAGAAAGAAAACATCTCGTAATACCCTTGTTTGCTCATATTTCCAATGCACTGTACCTACATACGTACCTACGTTTAATTATCGTCCCTTGAAATAACACGAGTTGATGCCTGATGCCTTTTGCAATAACGGAAGTTTTAGACGTATGTCGTTCCCCAAAGGGACTTCTGGGATCGCGTACGCGAAATATAAATTCATAATTAAAAAGATACGAACAGGACGGTAGGAGCCTGCCGAATTTTCGGGGTAACTGTAAACATGGCACTTCGAATGGAAATGACGTGCCCGGAAATACAGTGCGAAATCAAATTAAATGTTTAATGTGTTATGTATCAAGATAAATTTGATTCTGGTGTAAGTTGCCACGTAATTGTATATGTACATGTGTACATTGCAAATACGTGAAGAGAAATTCGTGGTATTGTAGCCTCTGGCAATAATAAATAATTCAAACAGTCGAAGTTCGTTTTGAACCAATCGGCGCACGAAATTTGGTGCATTCATGAGAAGAAGTGGAGCATTCTAATATGACAACGTATATATGTACATAGCTTGTCTAAATAAACGTATACATGCCAGTAGGTTTACTACTCCTATCACTCCCCTTCCTGACATCATTAAGTCTTCCTCCATTGTCACTTCATAGTGTCACGATTGATGATGTTATCCTACTAACCGACTAAAAACCTAAGAGGTAAATAGACGCCTGGTGAAGATAAGATCCCACCTTTTCTGGTCAGATGGATTTATATCTCACACATACATTGCTACCTCAGGCGTAACACAAGGCTCGAATCTTGGGCTACTTATCTTTAACATATTTATTGATAGTCTGGTTAATCTTCTATATTGCCCTTTAGAATATGCCAACGACGTGAGAATCTATTACAGAGTGAATAGTCTCAGAAAGTATCAGTAATCGACTTTGCTTGAATATTAGAAAGTGTAGTAATATTTCCTTAATTAAGAAACTTAAACCGATTTACTCTGTTTCCTCCATCGATGACTGTAGCAATATTTTTTTGGAATTTGAATACTAATAAATAACTAAGTCCTCTTTCTCACGGGCCGGTATGGCAACGGCGCAGCGAATATCGCAAAGATGCTACGCGGCAGTAACTTTCCACATGAATCTGCATAATACGAACATTTCCAGCAGAGTACCCAAAAAACATGTCGTTGCCTATGTAATTTATTGCCACCGCTCACCACGGTTTATCAGTTACATCCTTACGCGAATATTACGCGAATAAAGCGTTAGTAAAAACATTTGCGCTTTTCAATTTCTTACGCTACATTCAACTCGTTGGACATTTTGACTCCTAATGGCGTAAACAAATATACAGTGCATAAATCATTTCCCGCCTAAAAATTTGCAGATAATCGGTATGCAGAGAGCATATCAAACGGTAGTCGTGTGGTGTTCACCCGTGTGTAGTCATAAATTTAAAAACATGAGTGCAACATTTATTTTGGATTCCTAGCACCTTCCGTATAGCTGTCGTATCGACTTGTGAGAAATCGAACTAGATACTCATATGCCAATTTTAAATTAAATCAATTACCGAAAGGCACATTATATCGAAGAACATAATCCATTTTATACTGTTTATTTCCTTTGGATCAATATATAGGGAAAGCATGGTTACTTCCGAGTTTCTATAACTGCCTAAATTTGTTTTGCAAAGTAGGAAAAAGAAACAAAAATAAAATATCCAATACGGAAGATCCTAATTCGTGATTACCTATTTTTTTCGAAAACTACTTACATTATTTTTGAGCCCATGTAATAAATTTAAAAACATGTTAGAAAAACGATTTAACAACCAGTTTCCGAAGTATTAAAACACGTGTAGTTCATGAGTATCGAGAGAATCATATTTAGAGTAAGCCTGCAGAAACGAGTACACTTTCCGTGCGCTTCACGAAATTAGCAGACACCAGACAGACTCGTGCTTTGCCGACTCTCGGAGAAACCAGTAGGCAACACGAATCCATCCTCATGAGACGAATAAACACGAGTCTGTCTAGTCTGTACTGATTTCGTGAAGTTATTAATAAAATAACTCCTAATAAAGCCAGTGCTAGCCACCCTCTCTTTTTAGTCTATCTAACTCTGTTACTCATCCGATCTGTTGGCAGCGGCGCTGTACGAGAGGTACAGGTAAAGGTAAATAATGAATTACTCAATTGTGCATCACGCCTGGGCTTCGTTATTATACGAGTTAGCAATTTGTTTCCACTTTTGATCTTTGAAAAAAAGAAAAAATAGTTGCCACAAGTTTTGTTGTTGTTGTTATTAATTACAACCAAACTGCTACGCAGTTAATTCTCAACTGAATTCAGAAGCATCTGGTAGAACTCAAGGTTTTTCCAGTACGCCGATATGGACGCCCACGGTTGCATTTGTTGCATAACATAGTTGTATTCTCGACTTCGTAACTTCATGTCAACTTTGAACATAGGAAACCTCTGCTAAAATATTTCCCTAATTCCCGGTGATAATTTACTGATAACGCTGATAACTCAAGAAATTAAATATATCCTTTCCTACTTACAATGCCCGATATGTGGTAAAATATAAAAAAAATTATAAACTTTACAGGGCGATAACTATTTGTTCATGTATAATTCATATAAATCGTTACCAATGTCCCTTTTGCTACACAGTTGCCAGGGAACGATTTTTTCATATTTTCACTTTGCTCAAATTAATACACAATACTCCAGTGCTCGGCTTATCTCCTAGACTGCTTTGGAAATATTCATACATTTTTTTATAAAATACGTACAGGCACTGATCTTTCTGCTGCAGAATAGTATATTCGTTGATATCTTTTCTTACAAGTGTTCGTCTCCAGAACCTACGCCATCATAATTTTGATATGGTGATCCTATTGTTACTATAGTCGGGGCAGGTGCGCAGGCAACAAACATTACTGGTAATACAAAGTTTGTCGCTTTCCGTGCGCGTCACGAAATTGGCAGAGACTAGACAGACTCGTTTTTTGTCGACTCTCGGTGAAATCAGTACGCAACACAAACCCATTCTCATGCGGCGAACACGAGTCTGCCTAGTCTCAGCCGATTTCGTGAAGCGCACGGAAAGTGGCGAACTTTAACCACCAGAACCAACAAGCAGATTTTGACAAGTGACAAACGTAAATAAAGCATCTATATTATCCTAGTCAAAAAGCACTCTGGGATCTAAAAGAGGGTAGTAAATGTGTAAATCGGGCTTGTTTAGCGAGTCAAAATCTACAGGATAGGATGGTCAAATCGGTGATCTCTAAATCCTTTTCATTTTTGACTAAATACATTCCATGACATCTTCCTTTCTCGACTATTCGCAGTTGAATTCGCACCTGTAAGCGCACATCTTAAAGATCTAACTGTAGCCGTTTCAACGTCAGTGCACTTAACGGTTTAGAGTTCTTCTTAACTAATTTCTCTGCCTGATGATGTGTAACTCAAAACGAAACCGGTAGATTTGTGAGATATCCAGTCCATATTCTTTTCACTCTTTCAATTCTACAGGGTGTGACTTGTTACTTTCCATTATTTTGAATTCTCAACAGGATTTTTTCAATAGCAGTCGGAGTAAGAGCTTTTTTTTTTAATCTATATCCGAATACTCAGCATAATGCAGTTTTTCGTTTTAAAGAATATTCTGAGGCACATAGGCTTACATGCCGAGTATCAAAGAAAACAAAAAAGAAAATATTCTGTATGCCTGAATATGTTGTGAAGGGTTTGTCTCTGAATATTTTTTATTGTTAAGTTTTCTTCTAAATTGCGGAGGAAGGGAGTTATTTTTTCATCCACGCACTGAATAAACACGTCGCATATTTTACGTTTGGAAAGATTCGAAAGTAAATTGCATAGTATCGTGACAATTTTTTATGTACAATTCGATGAACGTATGCTTGTTTTACTCAAACATTCCGTAAATGCCAAATCATCAGCAAATTGGTTTTTCAAATGCATATTTACCCAACCAAAACTACGTGTAAAACGTGTATCATGGGTTTTAGTTACTACTCAAAATACACTTATGCAATTTCGTAGAAAAGCCACCCAAGCGGTACTAAGAATAAGTAAATCCAGCCATAAAATCATTGGAGACAATTCAATATGTAACAAAATTAATTAAAAGAAGAAATAACTCTCTATGTTAATCTTGTGATTGATTATCGTGGATTAAATTAAACGCACGTTATTCACGCATTTTTTTTCGCTAAAATGAAATTTATTCTTTTACTTAATATATTGTTCCTAATGCATCTTCCCCTTAACAGTTATCTTCACTATGTAAGTAGACAATATTCACGGAAAACAAATCGTCAATCAAATACATAACTTATTTTTCCTTACATTAGTTTCCTTACATAAAGTTTGTGCGTTAATAATTTAAGTTTCGGGCTGAAAAATAGCTTTTTCATTTTGCAAAAAAGGAATCCCCATGCCTCCGCCTCCAAATAAATCACAAAGGAATAAACATTAATCTTGCCTCATAAAACAAGTACTAGACGTAAAAAGAAGGAATGCAAATTAATCATTCGTGAGCCCCGTTTGTTACTATCGCACTTGACAAGCTATTTGGTAAGAGACTGTTTTCGGATCACACTATTACGGAACGTAACATAATTCATGGCAGTTCCTACTGTCGTATAATGTATATATTGGAAAAAGACTTTCATTAAGGACTTTTTTTTGGGATGCTGATCGATGTTCGCTTAAGTATTAGCTTCTCCCTATTTAAAATAATACATTTTAAGATTAGCATAACCTTTATTTTGGGCTCAAAAATACACATTCATAGCTGATTACCTGAAAAGA
This sequence comes from Oryctes borbonicus, assembly GCA_902654985.2. NCBI lineage: Eukaryota > Metazoa > Arthropoda > Insecta > Coleoptera > Scarabaeidae > Oryctes > Oryctes borbonicus. The sequence goes on along the minus strand of LR736879.1, from coordinate 689,347 downwards.
GTGTAAACATATAAAATAAAGTATGAGAGAAAGGTACTGCCTTAAGGCTACGCGTATACATGCATCGCTGGCGGAAAGTTATAATGCCCAAGAATTCCAATGTTCAGCCTTTTAATATTAGTTGTTAATAGAAACAAAGGGAAATAGAATACAAGTGTGTTATCGAATGGACTTACAATCATTTACGAACCATGTTCAAGCTTTGGTCGAGAGGATTCGGAATAGATTTGAATAGATTATCCATATTAAGCAAAAGTAACAACAGCCCCAGATTGTATTCTTGCGGCACACTTGATGCCACGTAATTCTGTTCAAAAACCCAAATGGAATAAAACTTGTCTAGCAGTTTATGATAGCTTCTGCTACCAAACCTAAATTGGTTATGTTTTTAATAAAAGCTAACTTTTATATGCTTAGAGTTTAAGACGAATGGTTGCTTTAAAACCTAGAACAACCAAGAACAAATGAAAATCTATACTAACGAAAAATAAGAGAAATAAAAACTCCGCTGTAGTGTAAGCGTCACTGGACAACACAATAGAGTCTGACAGTTAAGAAAACACCTACGTACTCCTACCTAGCAAATATTGGCCAATTCTGAAACACTAAAACTCGCTTAGTTACGTACGAATTAACAGAGGAAAAACCAATATGGGAAAAATAAACGAAGGAACTCTATATTTATCTATTCAACACCTTTCATGTGGATTTAACAGTCCACAAATCCTCCTTTTTATATTCGATTTTTAACATCGTTTTAAAGACTCACAAAGAGACCACATAAAATATCATCCCACACGGCGTCCCATAGATAAAAGAAAGAGAATTACATCAAGATTCTCGTTATCTTGCGGCGAAAGGTTCGTATTAAAAATGTACGTTTTCTTCGGATCTGGAAAGAGATGTGCGCCACAAGTTTAATCAGCGATCGAGATAGATAGTATTTCTTACAGGAAAATGGGGTTTTAGGATTTCGATAGGAGATAAGGGAACGTGTTGGAAACTTAGCTGAGAATGAAGAGATGAGAACCCCAGCAAAAAAGGTAGCCGGCTAATGTATTCCGAAATTAAAGGTGGTATACATAAATTAGCGATATGAGAATCCTTCATAATACTTTGGTGATAAATGTCTTAATGGAATCCTCTGCTAAGGTGATTTTGCGTAAATCTTTGTAGCTGTTGATGTGTAAATGCTGATGCTTTTTAGCAGTCAGACAAAAAAATTTGGCAAAGGTGTTTATGTGCTTATCCCGAACAACAAGGCTTATTTTACTTATTAGTGTGATCTTAATTCTACATATTTCTCCAGAAGAAGTGTAATCGAATGAGTCACCTTCGTTTCTATTTCCTGTAGCAATAACTATGTCACGTGACATATTTGTTGACATCCTTCCTGTGGAATAGGACGCTTTTGTAACATTAACGGGTTTCGTAAGAGTAATGTATAACCTTCAAGTGTTATTTGATAAGGTATTAGATTATGTTAATAACTAATCAGAATTTTCAGCTTATCGATGCCTTAAAACAATATGTGTAATCTATGCGTACTACTTAGTTAGCTTGCTAGTTAGCTAGTTAGCTGCAGGATAGTTGAAACAATCGAGTAGGTCACTTGGTCAATTAGACACTTAGTAACAATTATCAATAAATTTTACAATCTTATTAAGGTTAGAAATTTACGATACCAGGAGTATTGTACTGTTGAAGTATGTGGTTCCGCAGGGATTAGCTCACAGCTCAGGCTTGTTGATGCTGTATATTAATCACCTGACCTACTTCAATGATAATGACAGTACATTGTTGTTGTTTTTTTTTGTGGTCTTGCAGAGCAGCATCAAGCAACATGACAGCATATTAGTGATCAGCTATGGCCAAGGTACCAATCTTTTAATGGTGGGAAAAATATACCTATCAGAGATACTAGATCAAACAAACACAGTTGTACGTAAAAGTCTAATATAATGTACATTAAATAAATTAGGCATCAGTAATAAGTTTCTCCTTCGCACCACAATCGTCACCTTCGCCGTTTCGTAGTAATTATAATAAAAATAAAGCATTTATAAACAGACTCCGGCATTTTACACAAGTTTGATTGTAAACGTTGCGTTGGTATGCATTAACTTTGTTTCAATTTATATCTGATCGTACTCTGTTCCTGGTGACATGTTTTTTCCTGCTAATTTTGATAAGTTTAACTATGGATATTCACAAAAGGAAATAGATTAGCTTAATCCTAACGTAAACTTCACATTTGGTTTGTAGATTTTACGAAGCACCGCGCCTTTATTAAAGAAAAGTACCGTGACCTAATCAACTAAGTGTAAAATGCTAAGCTTTAGGCTATTAGAATGCTATGTGCTATGTGTGTAGCTTCAAAAAAGTGTGTAATATATATAAATTATTTTTTGCCTTGCAGGCCTTGAGGAAAACCAAAGAAAAATACAAGAATATAATCCGTACTAGGATTTTATATTTATATCATCGTTCATTAACTTACGCGCATTATGCTAAATGAAACAGAAAAGAGGGAATTGTATCGAATTAACGGTTTAAATTCACGTTGTCAGTTGATTTAGTAGATTATTGATGGTAAATACATGTTTATACTACTACTATATATCACGATCACTTTGCAAAATTTGTTATTTTGCGAGCATTCTAAACTAAACAGGCAGAAGATGTGTTATGGATATTTTTGAAGCTCCTGCAGTTTTGCAATCTGCTAATGGCTGGAAATTTTGCAATAAGGTAATTGATGAATGAGAAAAATTGTGGGCTAAATTGAAACTGGTGCATGGCAAACCACGCCACAGCCAAAGCGAGAGAAGCACCGAATGTATAAACCGAAACATGCTCATAATATGCACACTTGCTGATGTTGAATGATGGAACAGACAAATAGAGTGAGGGTTTAAGATTCGTAAAATTTACGAAGGTCGTTTTTCTAGACTTTGCAGTGGAAACATCTCCATGAAATGTTATGTTTGGGGTAAACAAAAATCTTTAAAAACGTTAACATTCCGTTAGAAGCTATTAACAATCTTAGAACGGAAGACGAATTAGAAGAGAATGTAGCATCCATTCGTACTGAAGACAAACAAAAGTCTCTCAACCAGAGGAAGCGTCAGCTACTGAAAAAGAGAAGCCAATAATAATGATAATGGAAACGAAAGCATAATTACATCTGCGGTATAGAATTGCAACATTTGTAATAGAAAAAAAACATTTCACTAAAACCTTTGCCACAATGCTTCGCTTGCACTGAACTCACGAATCAATAGCCAAACTATCATCATCAGCAATAATGGATTATCTAGGTCTGCAGCTGCGTAATTTCCTTCCACCATTTCCCGTCCCTTGTTAGTGCTCTCCAGTTTCTAATCTGTTTCTTTACCGGATCTTTCCACACTGCTTGTATCCATCTTCTTCTCCGTCTTCCTTTCTTCCCCATTTCTTCTGGCATACTTCAGGCCACTTCTTTCACATGTGTTCCGCTTTCCATTCTTTCTAGAAGACCTGACCATTGTAATCTTCTATTTTTAATGACTTCCCCACTGGTTCTTTTCCATACTGTTCATAAAATCCTGCATCCGTTCTCCTTTCTCAACCTAGCATTGTATTTTTTTCACCAAATATTCTTCTTAACATTTTTCTTTCCCATGTGTCTATCCTCGATTGATTTTTCTGATTTATAGGCCAGGTCTTACATCCGTAGATTAATGTTCTTCTTCCCACTTATTGGTCACCCGGATACCTAAAAAAGAAAAAGGAAGGTGGGGGACAGGAAACTGCTAAACCGACGCGGTTATTTCAGTTTGATAGATGTAGATACAATTAGAGGGTATTTACATTTTTGAGGAGATGCATTGTATGTTTTCTTTAGTTTCTTGCTACGGACTGGATTGGAAACTATGGAAGCCTATGCAATGTAATACGTAACAGTAATAGGTAACAAAATAGGGAAATAAAAAAAATAATGATATGGATCTGATGTGAAGCGATTTAACAATTAAGATAAAATACTTAAAAAATAAAAAATCGGAACTAAGTTAAGCCTTTACATCCCGTTGCACTATCACCACACTACAAAAAAGAAATAAAAGTAAAAAGTAAAGTTCTTCTCAATTTATAAATAAATATTAAAAACTCCTTGACTGCTTTGGTATTTCAGATATTTTTTGACCGGTAAGGAATTGAACCTAACACCCGTTTGCTAGACTGGCGTGCTAACCACTATACTATGGGACATTATATCAGGAAAGAAATTACTTTTTAACACCTACGTATTATTTATCTATAATATTTCGACAGATATTATACATGCCTAAGAAGTACACCAGTATAAAAAATCTATTCTTATATTTTATATTCTCGTGCGACTTAAGTGTGAGTTTACAGATTTTCTTAATATGAACGTGTGCTTCTGTGCGTGTATCGACCGCGTGCGATTTGAAGAGCTTCCAAACTGCTTCCATTATATATTAACTTCATTTGTTATCTATGTTCACCTAGTATTCCTATTAAATTAACACCTCATGTAATTTGCACAAATTGTGTTTACCGACTGAAGTTCGCCGGCATATCAGAGCAGATTACTCGAGCTCTGTTATCTGGTTCACGTTTATTTGTTGTGAACTCGAGAATTTCGATGAAACGAATGAATAATAAACAGAGTAACGTCAATTTATACTAAACAATAGCATAATAATGGATTGAATAATTGTTTTGAATTAGAATATATTCACTCGGACATTAAACTTTCACGACAGACAGGATCCACGCTATTTTCACGCTACTTATCCGTTAAGAGCTAGAAAATCGAAGCCGGATCTGTGGTGGAAGTCTTGTCGCATCTTTGTGGCGCGAGAAAAGTGATTCAATGATAACAAGCTAAGGGAAAAGTTATTTAAGAATTCATTCGGTGACGATATGGACAGAAGAAGCAGATCATGGAGGAATACGCGGGAATGTTATTGCGGCGAGATGGTCGTAATCACCTAGGCATCGTTTCGTTTTATCGATAACAACAAGCGAAGTATCAACTAGGATGGTTATATCTTCTTTATCCATTACCATGTGTGCGTTTTATTTCCGAGGCTTATGATCAAGGAAGCTCTGAGGAAATAAATAATGCATTATTGGGGATAAAATAAAATTTCCAAAGCCTTTGCAGAGTACAAGAATATTTTATATATTATCCGTATCACCAATTTATTTGACATTGATTGTCTAAGCACAGAGAATCTTATATCCAATAAACTAAGGCATTGGCAGGAAGTGATTCATCGTTATCAGGTTGAATACAGGGAAAATGCCTTTGAAAAGTATCTTCCTTGGATGTCTGTAATGTTATCCAAACATTTTAACTTTACCATTAACACAGTAGGCGCAATTCTACAATTTCAGAATGTTGGGACACCCTATAGTAATAATAACGAGTTCATATTGATAGTTACAAAATCCCAAGGTTAAAATTAATAATTTCTGGCAACTTATCACGTTAATTGTATACATATAGGATAATTTTGAATACGTTTGATACGAGACTTATTACAGGTCAACCTAACTCTTTCTTAAATTCTTTAGAAATTAAAAAACGTACTACACAACCATCTCACCATTAGTAGCCACAAACATCAGTTTCTTAACAGAATATTGCTAATCTATACTAAGTTAAGGGGCCTTAATACGTACTGGGGGCATTGCTACAACAGTCCTCGTAATATCGAGAAAAGTGTCATTAATAACATGGCAATGAAAATATATATTTAAAGACGATTGCTGACAGTAAACATCTCGGGCGTGGGTACAATAACTCATGATTGCTCGATACCACTTGTAATTGGCTAAAGCTGTTTATTATCTTCTCTTTCACCCCAACACCTGACCCAGCAAGCGATTGTAGACATAAGATTCGCACAAGTTCCCCGAAGTCCCCAAGCGGGGCGCACGCAAGTGCGACCCATACGGAAACCAGAAGGACCGTTGCGACGCCCGCCCGTTCCTCACACTTATAGCTGTTAAATTTATTATAATAGTTATTATTAACGTTCTCACATTAGTTAATGAAGAGAGATTTTTGCTGCACTTCTTTAATTAAATTCATAAAATGTAAAGTGTGAAAATGTCGAGTGAAACCCAGTAAAACATCATACCATTCGTCTGACAATCAGCCATTATATAAATCATTACCCTTGTTTCTAAATATAATTTTTTACGTTGCCCTAACAATTCCAGAGAGAAAAAAACTCATAAAATATAGTAAGATTACAACCCAATTATGAAAATAAAAAAATACCGTTGTTACCGTTATGGTGGTATTATTGAAAGAAGGGCGACAGAATTTATTTCCGGTACTACATTGTATTCCTTAAATGTACTTAAATATACCTTCCACAAGGGAATAGATATTAGGTAACGTAGCCAAATAATAAAACCTTTGTTCACACAGATTCTATGGTTTCGTACATAATGTATTGCTTCCTCGGAGAAAACCAAAGTGAGTGTCAATTGGCAGAAAAGCAGAAAAACTGGACTTTACAAAAATTTTCGCCAATTGACACTCACCTTGGTATTCTCCGGTGTTTTAATTTTTGGCTGCCTTATACAATATCCATTCTCGTAAACCTAACGAATACAGCCGTGCTTCTTCTCGAGTTATCGTTCATACCTTTCTGTCGTCTTTACCCAGGAAAGGACCTCAGTGTTGGTTCTGGTAACTTTATAACTACAGTGTTTTCAAGCAAAAACATTATACGATTTTATTAATAACAATAAAATGCAGAGAGGTAAAAAATTGTCTGTACATGGGCAAAAGTGTCTGCACATGCTGAGGTAAACGTATGACAAAATTCCAGTCACGTAACCTATATCGAGTTTCCGAAAACTTCACGTTTATCTCCGTGGAAAAAAAATGTATACCTCTGGTAGTGGCACTTCGACAGTCGTTTATCACATTTGAAACTTCTCGAATGCGAAACGCTCTTTTATTTTCCTTGCACGCATAAATAAAATCGATCCCAAGCGTTCTCTTTGCGACGTCTTACCAAAGAAGGTAACAACTGTACTATAATTGATCAGAGTTGTCCGAGATGGTTAGATAGTAATAAAACAATTATATTCAATTTTGGTGGAAGAGCCGGTATTATATACTTCTTCCTTTCAATACAAAAACATCTTAATTAATTTAGAATGAATCGAACCGGATCAATAGAATCGTTTTAACTACGTTACATAAATTTCATTCGGTTCCTAATTGAAAATTATCTAAACAGCGCTCGAAGAGACAATTAGGTACCTTAATTATCTAAAGAGCTTCGACGTGTGTGACTTGTTGACTTAATGGGGTGATTTGTTTCATTAATTTCTACCAGCTTATTCTAATTAGCACATATGTACAAACGAAACACCCATCAATTGTTATGGAAATTAGTCAGTTAGTTTTGTCTTCTTAGTGAATTGCTAGCATTCATTAGAAGCAGAGAAACTACTAATGCAAATTCCAGAAAAAATATTTGTAGAAATAAAATTTAAAACGTTACACAAAAATCTCTGTTATATTCGTCACAGTACACAATAAATGGAGATGTTTATACGGTCTCCTTTGTTTTGAAAAATATAGGTTTTACAACGGATCACCAAGAGGACTATTTACAAATAAAACGTGCACGAGGTTCGTGACCTTCCATTGTAATTTGTGTAGTTGTACTTTAATAGTTAAAGTAATGGGCAGTATCTCTAGCTTTTATGGTACAAGACCAGGCAGCTAAACATGTCCTTTTGCATTATTTTCCGAGCAGTTAAAAGTTATGTGAATAGCAATATACCCAAAGTGTAGAAATTTTTTGTTGTAATAAAGTAAAGTGACGCTTTTATGACTTGAAATCTCATTTGCACAAAAATGATCTTCAGAATTTCATAAAAAATGAACAAATTGTTGGTAAATTAATATGTTAATGAATAGATACTGTTAAATTTCTTAGTATATCCTCTTGCACACACAAAATAAGAATTACATACGCCTGCGATACGTTTAAAATATGACCAAAATGCGAAGGGTTTGGTTCACAATTCTGCATTTCTTTGGCATGATAGCTAAACATGTTTTTTTAAAAGCAGATAAAGGGATTTCCTTTTGATTTTTTAGGATAGTCGGAGTATCTATCTTTTCTCAAAACTCAAACAAATTATTTAATTGTCACACTCAGCACATTTCAAATATAAGCGTATATCATTAGAGAGAAGGTAATAGCTAAGCTATATACTTACCAGGGTCAAAATCACCAGCGTATTACCAATTACAGCCAGCATAAAAATAATTGCGTACAGCGGGATTTGGATCCTGCCGGATTCATACCAAAGCGGAAGGCCTGCGGTCGTTTTATTCGTTGTAACTCGTAGCACTCCTTCGGCAGGGCTGTCGGATACATTCAAGGTTGGCGTGAAGTTGAGATAAAGTTCCATTCTGCAGTTTTGCTTTCACATTAACACCGCGCCGTACGTTCCAACATTAGGTACTCGAGTTACGGAGCTGCCGGATAGCACTTGTCCTTAATTTGCATTTTTCACACTGAGTACACACCGTTTATTAAGGTAGTTATGCATTTAGTTAATGCAACTTTTACTGCTTCAGAGAGTTTAAGTACCCGCATTGTTAATGTCTTATGTTGGCTAGGGATTAAAAAACAGTTTACTTTCGCATTTAAACATATAGTTTAGTTATTTATGTTCCAGGAAGGAATGAATTTATTTAAAGCGGCTCCCATTCCCACTCTTGCTACAAGAGAAATTATATTTGCCTGGGCAAATTAGGAAAGTTTAACTCACAGGGTTTATAATTACGCTTACCAGCTTGAAAAATTGCTTCCTGAGAGGCTGTCTGCATTTGCATGGTAAAAATTTGCTCATGTAATTTAAATTAAGCCGTCATAACGTCCACAGTCTATCCTAGCATTTAAATTAACGCTGACTTTTTTATGCTTTCTTACATGAATAACGATCTCGTGGAGTAATAGATTCATAAGTTTATGCTCTCCATTAGTTATAAAAATATTTTGTCACATGGATAAATGTTATTAATATATTTCAAACTCAATTTTGATTTTTATTATCGCTACAGATAAATATTCATCAAAATACTTATATTCAGGACTGAGAACTTCGAGTAATAGCAGCTTTCGTTTTCTGAATATTGTAGTATTGTAGGTACAAACTTCCAGCGTAGTTTTCATTTGGTTGTCCTTACTTTCATTGATTTATTTTCACGTATGTTGAGCACGTTATTCCGCTTACGAAATAACCCATAATTTTATAGCAAAATCGATAACGCTGCTAAGTTTGAAGGGAAAGGTAATGTTTGTGTGGAAAGTCGGGTTATGTTGGTTAAAGATTGGTGTACGATGCTTCTTCTGTTACCGCTTTGATATTTGATCGACACGGAATAATTCACTCATATCTCAAGAGCGTAAAGGATGCAAAAGTAAAATGTTATCGAAATCTTTAGAATTTAGATTTAGAAGGTATTCGATAAATTATTCAAGCAAAAAGCAGTTATACTCCCTCCCCTACCATTTTAGGTCACTTTTTAGTATTTCTTAATCTGATGATGGAGGATGATAGCAGTATGGCAGTGAATGCAATCGATCCTACAGGTGTGATTTAATTACAAAATATGCTACTGGATATCATCAGAAATGCTTCCAACATTTCCTTTCCAATTCCAATTCCAACAGTGTTCATATATTATATACGTAACTTTCTAACACGGCATACTACATTTATTTGTCTTTTTATTACTTGTACTTCTACAACCATGTTTCTTTAAAGTTTTTCATGTAGGCTAGAGCTATACATATTATTATTATTATATTGCGTTAAGTTTGTTTGCCCTTGACTTTGTTACATTGTATGCACTGGAGGGCAACACATATTACTAAAATATGTTATTTACCAATTCTGTTTAATCAACGGCAAAGATATTATCTGTTTATCAATTTAACCGACTTCGTGTTCCTCTAATTTGGATCAGCCCGTATATTGTCAGAACAGAAACTTATTCTGATAAGAGCATTTCTGTGTTAGATTTAAATTACCAGAGAACCTGTAAAAGCATCACATTTAAGGGAAAGTAAAGGCGCATGCACTTGATCCACTTTTTTTATTGCCCTCGTTGCTTACAGATAACACCAAGCAAATGAAATTTGTCGCGAACAGCCATCAATGTTGGAGAGCCACGCTTGAATTTAAGAGCGATTAAAAAATTCCTGCATTTGACATCTAATTTTTTCATTAATGGTATGTATATACTCGTAGAGCCGATTAATTGAATTTTTGGAATAGGAAGATACCAAAACCTGCACCGAAGCAATTATTTTATATGCTCTTATAAATGTTTCACAATAGGTTCCCATTAAACGTTATCGCTTTGTATACAGTGTTAAGAAAATCACGACATTTAGGAAACGTTGAACGAAAGTAGTAATTAAATTGGTGTCTACGCGTATTGAATTTCTCTAACCGAAGCGAATGCACCGAAAATAACCAGTAAAGTAATTGGAGAATTACAAAAAAGAAGAAGAGGTGTACAGATTCGTTTGTTAGAGGCAGCAAAGGGACATTTAAATTGATGACTATGATCAATTGTGCGTTATAAAACGAAATAAAGCTCATGGAGTACTATGCTCCATTATAGACGCATACAAGAAACCTACAACACTTACCTACACTTACACCTACAACATTTCTACTACGACGTGCGTGAAAATGGACCAAGCAAACATTTTAAATAATATAATATTCACACTATTTAACCCTTTCCAGGATAGTGAATTCGTAATAAATCCACAAACTTAAAATATGTTTGCGGCGTGGTAAAACCGCTTGCTGCAATAACTTGTTACCATTGTACCAATATTTCATATTTCATTGTTTACCGTACTACGCCACAGTCCTTGCTATCATTATTTCATAGGTCACTCATAAACCAGTTCTTTTTGCAATCTAGAATTTGGAAGACGAACATTTCATTATTTTAAATAGCTGACAAAATGGCCAGTAAGTAAACTTGAAATTTCCTTAATGTATAGGCTGGCTTATGAAATAGTGTTTTTCTTTTTCACAACTACTTCAGCGCTCGAAGTCACTTCGCTGAGCTGCACCCATTGCAGTGCATCCAATGTTCCACATCCAACAAAGTGGTCTTACGAAACTTGTGACGTGAGTTTATGCTTTCATGAATCAAAAAGCTGTCTTTCATTGTGTGCACATCAAAACTGTAAAATTTAACACGTTTTTGTTATATTTTTGCAATAGACTCCCTCTTAACCGACTCGCCTGACTCGAGGTATTGGCTAGACAACAAATTGACCAGTTACACCGAAGATGTACATAGTGTAGTTTTACATGCGCTACGTAAAAATTAGTGCACACGTTTGAAAATCGCCGAAAAAATAAATATTCAAGATTAATGGTATTGTATTAAATTAGATTACATGCGCAAACATAACATGTATGTTACACATATTTCTAAATTCTGAAATATGGTGTAATGTTGCTATACGAGATAAAAATATTTTTCGAAATTAATTGGTTAAATTTAGGGTTTTTGGAAATCTACAACATTCTTTCGGCAATCTAAATCCAAACAGATAACAATTAATTAATTTACGCTAGTATTAAAAAATTTTAACGAGAAACTAACTCGAAATTTCGACATTCCAACACATATAAACACTGTGTCTACAAGATCCATACTTGACCTTATGGATCTTGTAG